>JAJOZX010000340.1:390000-917500 GCA_023014485.1 Bathynomus jamesi
CTTCTTGGACTTATGAGGTATTAAACAGTGACCTTGAAATAGCAGGCATACAAACGAATGAGCGAGTGAGCCCTTTAAAATTACGAATGAATGAACAAGTGAATTTTAACAACATAAACTGTTTAAAAAATTTTCAAAAGGCCAGGTAAAGGCTCTGAAATCTTAAATGAAAGACCAAGCAAATAAATAGGTTTTATTACTTTAGGTATATTTACAAACTTACACGCTTAGATGATTTAAAGGGACAAGAAGTGGGCACTCCTTTTAGCATCCCTATCCCATTCCCCTCTCCCACCCCATCCCCACCATATACACTGCGAATCTTCCATTTAATAGTAAAAGTTTTGACAGTGATCGTGGGAAATGTGTTTCATTACGGTATAATTGTACAGTGACTCCACATGTATACTTTTTGTCATAGTAATAGTTACATAATTAATGTGAAAAGATGCCTGAGCATCAAACCGTTGGTATCCCAAGCATGATTTAAAGGGATGAGAAGTGGGACCCCTTTTCACATTCCCCCCCATCTCCACCCCCAACCACCCCCTACCAGCTACGCTCCCCTGCAAGCTGTTACAGATACAATAGGGTCATCTGCTGTAAATCTTGTAGAAAATCCATTGTTATGTTTTATATTTGACAAAGTAGATCATATTAGGTCAGACCTTCTTGTATCTGTCTGTCATGATTTTTATGATTCAGAAGAAATAGAACATGTGAGGGTACAATTAAACACCCTGTTCACTGCTACCCTCCCAACTCGTAGAGGTAATTCTAGAAATGAGAATACCCTGAAAGACATTATAAATAAAGTGTCGACCCTCTGGGATAATGAGAACAATATATTACCTTTTACGTTACTAACTTCCATAGAATACTGGTAATCTCTATGGGTGACATAGATGTCTTGGTGCTCCTCAAACAGTAAAATGAGGTACAAAAGTCGATAGTTGAACTGAAACACCAATACGTGGTATCAAATCAGAAAAACGCGATTTTGCTAGAACAATTCCAGTCAGAGTTAGATGCGTTGAAAGAGACACTCCTCCCAAAGGCCAGTTACTCGGAAGTAGTTCAGCAAGCCAGATCTCCAAGAAGTGCATTGGGCAGCGAGGGAAACGAAATCCCCACCTCCAACTCCCCCCCTGAAGGTGGGGTGGAAATGCAGCATGCAGGGGTAGCAGTCAACCCCCCTCCCATTCAGGAAAGAACCCCTACTCCCAATTTCATAATGAGGAACAGGGATGGTCCAATGCCGAGAGACGAGACATCATTGCCCTCTTCCCTGCCTCCCACTGCAGAGGAGAGGTGTTCAATTACGCCTCGCTTGGTGCGCAGTCCCTCCCTCCCTCCCACTGAAGAAGGAGGGGCACGTGCGGCTGTCAGGTTATAAACACCGCTAACAGACCCTCACCAAGCCACAGAGTAAGGGAGGGGCCTCCTATCCCCCAAAGGCTGTGCCACCCATCCCCCAGGCAGGCAAACCCTGCCTGAGGGAGATCAAGGGAGGAGGAGGATGATGGGTGGGTAACTGTTAACAGGCACCCTTCCTGAAGGTTTCCTCAACCGGTCTCCATGGCGAGGCCACCAATGGGGAATCTCACCCTCTTTGTGTTGTGAATTCAGCTCTCAAACGAGGCAAGCGATATTTGACACATGATGGAAGAAGTCATTGGTGAACACAGTATATTGATAGTTAATAAACTAAACACGAAATCTCCATATTATAACTCATTTAAAGTAATAATTAAAGGTGTAAATGCGCATTTCAACCCATATAATATGAGTCAATGGCCAGATGGTATTATTGTTAAGGAGTTTATTCACTTTTACAGGAAATTTGATAATGTAAAATAATAATAATAATAATAATAATAATAATAATAGGCGCCCTAATGGTAATGCCTGAAAGTTGTACTGTGTATAATAATAATAATCTTACTAATAATAAATTCTCTATCAGTCATGGTGGATAACTTGTTGAAAATAGTCTCTCATAATGTAAGGTCAGTGAGGAATTCAACTGTAGATGTTCATAAAATATGCAACAGTGCAGATTTGATACTCCTGCAGGAGCACTGGCTACCTAAGCAAGTGCTAAAATTCCTCTCTACCATCAATGATAACTTTATGTACCATGTGTCATCAGCAGTAGACTTGTCAGATGAATTAATGTATGGTAGGCCTTTTGGTGGTGGTGCTTTCTTAATAAGGAAAAAATTGTCAAAACATATAAAATTTTTAACGCGATAATGTAAGGTTGTTAGGCATTGAATTAAAAGTGAACAATGATTGCATATTAATTGTAAACTGCTATTTACCATACAACAACAGCAGTAATCTAGATGAATACATTGATTTGGTGTACAAAATTAAGTCATTATCAGATAACCCCAAATATTCTCACTGCATAATAATAGGGGACTTTAACGCACATGTGAACTCGGAATTCTTTGTAGAATTGGGTAACATGTGTGAGTTGGCCAATTTAAGTATAAGTGATGTAGATGTATTAGGAGTAGCAAGTGGTAATTTTACATACGTTAGTGATAGTGATGCAAGTCATTTTTTATTGTCATTTTTTTTGTTTTTATTGTCATTTTTTTTGTTTAAAACTAAGATAGTCTGTTTTTTTTGTTTTTTTTGTTTTTTATTGTTTTAAACTTATTCCATATTTTTCTTCCTTTAATCTAATAAGTATATTAGTATTACATATAATTTACTATACTACCATGCTTATACGGTTATACCTAGTATATATAGTCATCTTTTAGAAAAACTGAATCACGCAAAAAGTATATAATAGAAAGGAAAAACAAACCCTCATTTTTTATATGTGTATGTTGGGGTAAATGTGATAAATTGGTAATTATGCATAATTACCGGTAAATATGCATAATTGAAAATATCATGACTCAACCTAACCAATTGTCAAGGGCGTACAGTTGACCTAACCGGGCATTCAGTTGACCTAACCTGGCATTCAATTCAATTGACCTAACAGGGCATTCAAGGTTAGGTCAATTGAATGCCCAGTTAGGTCAACTGTACGCCCTTGACAATTGGTTAGGTTAAGTCATGATATTTTCAATTATGCATATTTACCGGTAATTATGCATAATTACCAATTTATCACATTTACCCCAACATATATATATTTTTTAACTAGAACATAAAACATTCTTCCTCGTTTCAAACAATATACATAATTGTGATTGGCAAGAGTACCAGTATATATATTCCAGATAGAAAAAAAAATTATTCACCTTTTTTTAACCTTTTTGTTAACCTAATGTTGTTTAACCTTCATTTCCATGGAAGAATCATCACTAGATTGGGTAGAGCATATATGCTAGTTTCAGTATCACAGGTACTGTACTGGTATAATATACATAATAAAAAATACATAATACTGGTATAAAACAATATATATAATTGTGATTGGCAAGAATACCAGTGTGTGTATATATATATATATATTCCAAATAAAAAAATAAAAATATTCATCTCTTTCTTTAACCTTTGTGTTAACCTAATGTTGTTTAACTTTCATTATCTGATTCTATTTCCATTGAAGAATCATTATCACTAGATTGATTAGAGCATATAGTTTCAATATCACAGGTACTGGTACTTATTGCAGATTTGGATGTTGACGAAGCCAATGTAGCACCATGTTTTACTTCTTTCTTGGAATTTTGCATTTTGGGATATAAATACTAGCTTTGCTGCTCTGTCTGTGCTTAATCAGTTTCTTTTGGCTGTATGGATATACTGTACACTGTGTACAGTATGTGCTAAATGATCTCGGAGGTAATGAAAGGGCGAAATAGAGGTGTATGAGTTTGTGTAGGTATATATGTGAGTATGCATGCATATGTATCTGGAATTCTGGATGTATGCGTGTGTATGGGGTATATAATAGATATAAATATGTGTATATAAGTATTTATGTATATATTGGTATATATGTATATGGGTGTATGTGTATGTATATATATGGATGGTCTCGGGGTTAAAAATATGTCATCGCGGGTCTAAAGGATAGTTATGGGAGATTCAAAATCTGAGGCATGGATGGAGTCCTGGAAAGGTTGGACAATGGGCAGTCAGCTCCCAGCCAGTGTTCTCGCAAGTTTAATGGATCTCAAGATACAAGACTTTCAGTGCAAGAAAGAGGCCAGTTTTTTTCTGTAAATAGGCTGAAAAGGACATTCTATACTGGTACAATATGGCCTATTTTATAATTTATGTATTTATTTTTATAATATATATCATTGCAAAAGTATACCTTATAATTAAATTGGCAATATCTATATTACTTATTAAAAAAAACAAAAAAACAAAAAACAAAAAAAACAACATGGACATAAAAAAAACCGTTTTTTAACATCACTAGTTAGTGATATGAGTGGTACCACCAGGTGGATTGATCATTGTCTCGCTAGTAATAATCTAGAGGATTAAATTGTTACAGTTCATATTCTGCATGATTTCCTTCTTTCTGATCATAGACCATTAGAAATATTAATTAACGTTACCAATTTATGCACAACACGACTTAACAAGAACTCAATAGGTAAGAGTAATCACGTCCATTGGTCCAATGTTACGATGCAGCAGAGAATAGAATACAAAGACAGAACAAGTCACCTCTTTAATAATTTAGAAATTTTGCACCTTGCCTGTAATAATCCTTGCTCAAATGATTCTCACTGTAAACTCGTAGATAGGTATTATAGTAAGATAATATCCCTGTTAAGAGAAGCAGGAAGCCCCCTGATTAAATCCTACAACTATCATACTAAGATTATTCCTGGATGGAATGATTTTATTGCCTCCCCCCTTGTAGAGGGAATCGAAAGACGCCTATGATTTGTGGTGCTTTCATGGTAGACCCAGATTAGGACCAGTATACTTGAATATGTGTAGAAGTCAGGGTCAGTATAAGGTGGTCATAAGGCGATGTAAACAGGAAGAAGAGTCTATTCGAGCATCAAAAGCCTGTGAAGCTCGCATAAATAACAATAATAACAAATTTTGGAAATTTGTTAAGAATCAAATGGGTGTCAAAAATGTCCTCCCTCCGACAATCAATGGGGTGTCGGGGGAGGATGAAATTGCAAAGCTGTGGAAAAACCACTATTTTCTAACATTCTTAACAGTGTAAGTAGGGATAATCTTAAGATAGATTGCAGCGAAATGATTGTGGGAGGGACATGGGGAAAATACTTTGATATCATTTTCTGAAGTAAAGAGGTTAATTAAAGAGTTAAAGACTGGTTCTGCATCAAGGGTAGATGACTTATTGAATGAGCTTTAAAAGGTCCCACTCAACTGACCTGTGTATCTAGGCCTATGTACTTAAAGAAACAATATCTAAGTACATTGACAGTAATTCAACTATTTATAGCTGTTTCCTAGATGTAAGTAAGGCATATGATAAGGTGAAGCACAATATTTTATTTGCAAAACTAGAAGACAGGAAGGTTCTCATGTACATATTAAATTTATTGAAATTTTGGTATTCCCACCAATCTTTCACTGTTAGCTGCATCAATGTACGATCCGAGTGTTTTGGCTCCTCTTGCGGGGTGAGACAAGGCTCCTTGCTCTCCCCTATCTTGTATAATGTGTATATCGATGGATTAATTGCTTCACTTAATGAGGCAACAGTGGGATGTTGTATAGATAACACAAGGATAAATAACTAAGTTTATGCCAATGATATGGTGGTAATAAGTCCCTCTGTTAAAGGTCTGAATTGGCTACTAAATTTGTGCGAATGTACTTAATGAAAATGCCCTTCCGGTGTCGGGAGAATGGGATCTAACCTAGGTGTGGATTTCTTAATGGTTGGTCCCTGGACTGGTTTTCCCTCTTGTTTTGGTTCATTCGTTTTTCTGTATCCACCCGAGGAGGATGCCAGTGGGCGTTGAAACTGTTGTGGAAATAAACTCTGTCTATTAGAGTGGGTTTTTATTTTCATATTTTGACCTTCACATAGAAAAAAGTGAAGTTTTTTGGATCCTAGTGATATCACTGCAAAGTGTAATATTTGCCAAAAGATTATCAAACGTGGGACGGAGAAAGGTGGCCAAAAGTCTTTTAGCACAACAACTCTTCATAATCATTTGAAGATTAATCACCCAAAAGAGTATGCTGAAGCCAAAAACGAAAATGACAAAAAAAGAATAGCTGCGACTGAATCAAAGGAAATAAGCATAAATAGTGTACAGGCTAGACCATCAACTTCTACTGGTAGTACTCTGAAAGAAAAGAAAATGGACCAAATGAGTAAGCAGATCTCAATAGAGGAAAGCTTTTCATCTAAAAAAATATGGGACATCAATGACTCCAGGTCTGTGATGATTCACCGTAAAATTGACATGATGATGGCTTTGGACAACCAACCATTTACTTTAGCTGAAGATGATGGTTTTATTGATCTGATGGCCTACTTCCAACCCAGATATCTCTTACCGAGCAGAAGGTACTTTTCTGATACTATAATTCCTCATCTTTATAATGAGTTCAAGTCTAAAATTGTTCAGAAGCTGGAAGAAGTAAAGCATGTCAGCTTTTCTTCAGATATATGGACATGCACAACCTCTCAAAGTTTTATATCATTATTGGGTCACTGGATAGGTAAAGATTTTGAAAGATACAATGCTGTGCTACATGCCTCTCATTTCTCAGGGTCACATACTGGCAAGAATATATCTGAAAAGTTTTGCTGTATGTGGGATAGTTGGGATCTTGATGCAAATAAGAGGAATTTATTGGTGAGGGATGGAGCTAGTAATATGGCTCTTGGTAGTGACCTGGCTGAAATACCTTCAATACACTGCAGCATTCATTTACTCCAACTGGTTATTAGTGACTCAATTATGGTTCAGAGGAGTATAATTGATATCCTCGCAAAAAGTCACCACCTTGCAACTCACTTTAATCATTCTCCTTTGGCCTGTAACAATTTCAAACACATTCAAGTGCAGCAAAATCTTAAGCCTCTCCTATTGGTTCAAGATGTCCCAACACATTGGAACAGCGCATATTTGATGCTAGAAAGATTATATATATAAAAAATTCCAGTCCAACTGTATTTGGCTGATCGTAGTGAATTACCTACCATCACATCCTTCGAGTGGACACTGATACGAAATCTCCTTAAAATATTAAAACCATTCTTCCAACTAACTCAGGAAATGAGTTCGGAAAAATCAACTTTGTCTTCCATAATCCCAAGCATTTGTATTTTACAAAGATTTCTTTCAAAGATTGGCCATGATGACCAAGGTGTTCAAACAACAAAGAGAGAACTCCTGACTTCTCTTCGAGCGCGTTTCTTATAGGAGAGTAATGAGTAATGATGGGAAGCCTTTGAACATAATGAAAAACAGGGCTTATGTGACTGCGACTGCAATAGATCCGTGATATAAGTTATCTTTCTTTCAACAAGCTCAAAAAGAGCAGGCTAAATCCTGGCTGATTGAAGAAGTCATAGGTATTGAAAATGATGAAGGTGGTAATGATTCTAATGAAAGTGGAAGTGAAAGAAGCTCAAATTCCAGTTCTCCTATGCGAAAGAGGAAAGATGAAGAGGACATTCTTGAAGCATGTTTTATGGAGATCACAAAAGGAGAGCAATCTGGGGAAGTAAGTTACAAGAGAAGAAAGGTTGAAAAAAAGACTGCTCCTGTTCTACTGATTGCAGGGGAGTTAGACCGATATGCATCTGAACCTCTTGTAGATAGGAAATGCTGTCCAGTTCAAATTTGGAAGTAGGAGGACTGATTTCCTCTCCTTAAAACTCTTGTTTCAAAGCTTCTCTGCATACCTGCATCCTCTGTATTTTCAGAGAGAATGTTTTCTGAATATGGAAACATGTATGAAGCAAGGCGATCCTGAATATTGCCTAAAAGAGGAGAAATGCTCTTGTTTCTGCACCACAATGGAAAAAAGTTCTAAATCTCTGTTGTTGAGTTGTTTTTATTCTGAAGACCTCCAGACTGAATGGCGGCATCTGACCTCCACAATACTGCCCTCCATTCATTGATTTCATTCCAGGCATTTTATATTGTATTCAATGTATTGTTTTACATTTGTCAAGCTTGTAATGTTTTGTATTGTTTGAAAATAAAGGAAAAAATGGAGGAAAAAGAATGAAAAGCAAGTGCAGGGGTCTAGCAATATTTTACTCTTTTTAAAAAATTTAATGCCTAGATGTTTTTATAAAAAGCTCTGATTATATTAATAGAACTGTAATTGTTAAGGATGGACATATGTTTTATTTATTCTTGTCATCAGTATTGTGTTGATTTAATATAAAAAGTGTTGCTGGACTGATTTAGGGGTGGGCCCTGAAGGTCTTTCCATTTTTTTTGTATATAAAATAAGTAGTATTTGTAGTGTGTTATCATCATATTACGGCAGATTTTCATACAAGTGTTAATTTTCTAATGTCTTGGCCTATATCCGGCATATCCAGCTGGATATGACCCATATTCTGCTGGATACCGGATACTGGATATTTCACAATATCTAGCCAAATATCTGGCTGGATATCATATCTGGTGCACCCCTAATTTTAAGTATATTTTACACTGCCATTCTTGAGCTTTTGGAACCCACTTTGACATTTTACATTGAAAATGGATCTCATTGTTCACAATTTCGTAATTCGTGACTTTTTTCTTGGTCCCAATTAATCACGAACAATGAGGGCCCACTATATATATATATACCTTTGGTTAGCTTCCACCTGAATTGTTCATTCTGATGAAGGTCAAGCTTTTCACTCCACCTTAGACCTACAGTTTAATGTGGAATCTGAACCACGCAGCCCAGCATCTTAACCACTAGGCCACCTAGGGTACCCATTAGTGTGGACCAAAAAAATGAAGGTTTAAAAATCTTTGTTCCACATGAGTAATGTTATTCCTTTTGCTTACCTTAATCAAATTACAAAATTTGAAACCTCTACGTCAAGTTTTAGGGGTCCTGAGAAAATTGCACTTTTCCTTTTAATGCTGAAAAAATTAGTTTTTCCTAATTTTCATAAGTTCTGCTTTATTTTTTGTTGGAAATTCTTTACGATTCTTGAAAACTGTTTTGAGCAGGTATTGTTTGTCCTCTTCTTTAGTTGTCACTGCTTGATTAAATTTTTCAATCAATGCAACACCCCGCTCAGCTGTGTCATTTGTCACTCTAAGGGCACGAACTCTAGCACAGCCTCTTTGGTACTCAGGATCTATTCCCCATGTTGATGCAGAATTTTCAGTGAAGAGAGAATTGAGATGTAGAGCATCAAAAAGAGATTTAGTCCTTGAAGTAACAAAATCAGAAATCCTTTTTTCTTTAAAAGAAGCTAGGGTTACCTTTGCTTCTAAACGTTTCAGTCCCTTATTTCTTGGAGGCATTTTGATATTATTTCGCATTTGCTCCTTTTCTTCAAGGGATATGCTTTTGTCAAAGAAGCTTAATCCAACAAGTGTTTCTGAGAGGTACCACAGATGTTGTTTAATGGCATTTTGGGCTTGCTTGATAACACTTGATATCAAAGAATTTTCTTCCATTATTGCAAGATCTTGCAAAAATTTAAGATCAACATTTGGGGCTTCCTCTGGTTGAGAAGCTTTTGCCCAAGATTTTGCGTATACCAATGCAACAAGTAAACAAATTTCTGTTATTGTTATTGCATCAAGTTCTTTTTTAGTCATCTTAAATTGATTTTGGAGAAGAAAAAGCTTAAATGCATAATTTCCTTTTGCCATCCATCTTGCATGATGGTACGCTCCAGGTCTCTTCAAGGGAGTATTAGAAATGCTTTCTTCTCCAAAAAACAAGAGAACAAGTTGAAAAAATTCTTTATAATCATCTCTTGGCTGTTTAGAGTTGAGTGCCTCCTTCATGATTAAGACTGTTTGATTTTTTAAATCTTGAACTCTCAATTATTCTGCAGCTTTGGGAATCAACAGCAGTTGTGATTTGAGAATGATCCATAAAATCCTATTGAGTTTTGAATCTTTTGAAGATTGGAATATCAGGTTCAGAGGAATGGCCCATAGAAGTCTGGAAGACTTGAGATAGGACAATCTCATAAATATGGTGTCTGCAGGCTAAATATAAAAGCTCTTTTCCAAGTTCTTGTTCAATTTTAGTGCAAGCTCCAGCATGGATTCCGGTATTGGATGCTGTTGTGTCAAATGACAGCCCAATAATTCTCTGGGTCATATCATGTTCTTGCAGGAGAGAAATGCAAACACGAGCCATCTCTGTACCTGTGCCAGCAGTGACTTTAGGAATTCCCAGCAATTTCTCTTCACCATTCCCACTGACTAACACTGCAATCCTTTCCGTTCTTCCTTCACCTGCAAGAAAAAGTTAAAATATATAATTTATATATAATTTATATATATTTATTTTTAATATTTTATTTTATATTATATTATATATTTAATATTTTATTTTATATTTAATATATTTATATATATTATAATTTATATATATATAATATATAATTTTAAATTAAACTTGATTTATTTTAAATTAAACTTGATTTATTTTAAATTAAACTTGATTTATTTTAAATTAAACTTGATTTATTTTAATTTGAACAAGTTATTTTAATTTGAAGGTAAAATGGTGTAGATTGTGAAAACTAGCTTCAGACAGTGAAATGTAACCTAATTAAATAGAAATTTAGCTATCAAAATGTTTAATTAAAACCAACCAGATAATAACACATTGCCTAGGTGTGAAAACCAGACCCACAACTAAGTTTTTCACCTGAGAGATAAAATATAAATATGCTAAATTAATCAGACAAAAAAACTAACCTGATATCTGTGGGAGCATTTTTCCATCCCATTGAAGAACTAAAGGCTCTCCAGGACAAAATGCTTGCTCTTGATATTCTGTTGCTATTTCTTTGTGTAACTTTTGACGAGTTCGAAGCATAGTAGATTTTGACACTGTAATGTTTTCCAAATTATGGCCCAAAGACTGAGCAACAACAGCATAAGACATAGCTGCATCTCGATTGGAAAGATTCATTCTATCATAGGCTGCTACAACATTTTTGTCAATAGGCTTTGACTTTTTAGGAGCCAACATTTTCTTTTTAAATTGCTCTTCAGAGGGACCTTGAAAATTCATTTCAAGGTTGTCGTCATTAGTTGATGGTGATGATGATGATGACGATGTGAAATCATCTCTATTGGCAGGCAAGAATGATCTTTTAGATCGCTTCTGCTCTTTGAGGGCTCTTTCACACACTAATTCTTCACGATGAAGCCTTCTTTTCTCTCTTTTTGCAAGAATTTGGTCTACTGTACCCATGCTACTTTGTGTAGAATCTTCTTGCTGGCTTAAGTAGAAAAGCTTGTCTTCTTCATTTGACATCATCAAAAGGGCATTAGAGTGACCAATATCAAGAATTTCAGCCTTAATTTCATCTTTAAACATAGCTTCTTCAATACGGCATTTTTCCTCGGGCCTTTTTCTGTTTTTCATCAATTTTCATAACAGCTTATTAAAGAGTCAATCTTTCGGATGGCACTGTCTCTACGCATTGTGGGAATCCTGGCTTTCTCCCAGTAGGTCATCACTTCATCTAAGCAAAGATTAATGGATCTTCTTCATCCCAATTTTTCCTCTTTTTGATGGAAGAAATATTTTGCAAAACTTGCAGTTTTGTAGGTAAGCGGCAACAAAGTATATCTTTATATAAATGGCCAATGAGCCAAACTTTAGTTTTAGAACGAGTAGCCATTTTTAGTTTAAAAAATTAAATTTCTGAAATAGTAAAATAAACCAGTTAAATTAGGAGATAAAAAGGATAACTAAAAGGTTCAAGCCAATTAGGCAAAGCCTTTAATTTAGAGTTGACCAATTAAGGATAATATATTTTATCCAAAATTTTTGTTTTCCTTATTAATAATTTTCTCTGAAATAATGATCTAAGATTGTTTTTGTACTCTATTAACACCAAAAATTTCTTAAATAAGAAGAAATTTTTTCATAAGTTGCAATTCAAGAGTTGAGTTGATCATTGATGTTCTAAGCGTGCCTATTCATTAGAAAATTTTTATAAGTCATTAAATCTCGGGACCCCTAAATATTCTCATATTTGACCAAAATTTTGCTGACATGTCTATCTGGTCCAAAGGAACAAGGGCATTAATGTGGAACAAGGATTTCTTCAACTTTATAATTTACCCCCCATTTTGGTCCACACTAGTACCCATTTATCTACCAACCATTCTTTATTGTGTGAAAGGATGAACAGCTGGGTTTTGCTGCGCCCTGGCTGCCATCAGGTCTCGAATCCGGGGCTGATGGATTCATAGTCAGTGACACTAACCACTACACCACCGAGGTGCTTATATATATATATATTATATATATATATATATATATATATTTTTTTTTTTTTAGTTTAGGAAGAACCGATTCGCCTCTATTTAAAGGGCATATCTCAGCGGAAAAACAAAGAAAAAGTGAGAGGAAAGACAGAGGAAAAAGAAAGGGTGGAGGGGACAGTCGAAGTGGAAAAAGACCAAGGACTGCAGGGTCGAGCCCCATCACCCTTGGGTGCTAGGGCCGGGAGGGCGCACGTGAAACCTCCAGGAACAAGCACGTACAAACGAGCACAAAGAGCACGAGCTTAGAACCCCCTTGCGGGGATATATACAGGGTGGGCGGAAAGTAGCTCCCTATTTTGGATTGGTAAAAAAATACGTATATTATCCATTTATTTCAGAAGAAATAATATGAAAAGGTAGGCATACATGGTAGGTTTTCTCTAAAATTCAATGTGGGCTCCAACTCTTTCCACCAGCTTCTGGAGCCGCCCAGGAATGGCGTCCACTGACTTTAGCAGGAACTCCGGCGGGATGGAGGACATGACTTCCCGAATTCGGTCCTCCAGTTCTTCCAATGTCCTCGGTTTGGTGCGGTAGACTTCTTCCTTTACCCACCCCAAAGAAAGAAGTCGCACGGTGTCAAGTCGGGGCTCCTGGCTGGCCATTGATGTGGACCACGACGACCCATCCAACGCCCAGGGAAGTGGGCATCCAGCCACTCACGGACAACAAGAGCGAAGTGCGGAGGGGCGCCATCTTGCATAAATATCAGATCGTCGATGTTCTCCCATGTGCTGACAACCGGCCAGACCTCGTTTCGCAACATAGCAAGGTACCGCTCAGCACTTCGCTCTTGTTGTCCGTGAGTGGCTGGATGCCCACTTCCCTGGGCGTTGGATGGGTCGTCGTGGTCCACATCAATGGCCAGCCAGGAGCCCCGACTTGACACCGTGCGACTTCTTTCTTTGGGGGTGGGTAAAGGAAGAAGTCTACCGCACCAAACCGAGGACATTGGAAGAACTGGAGGACCGAATTCGGGAAGTCATGTCCTCCATCCCGCCGGAGTTCCTGCTAAAGTCAGTGGACGCCATTCCTGGGCGGCTCCAGAAGCTGGTGGAAAGAGTTGGAGCCCACATTGAATTTTAGAGAAAACCTACCATGTATGCCTCCCTTTTCATATTATTTCTTCTGAAATAAATGGATAATATACGTATTTTTTTACCAATCCAAAATAGGGAGCTACTTTCCGCCCACCCTGTATATATATATATATATGAATAGAAACGACATAAGTGTTAAGGAACGTTTCTGCACACGAGGAGGAGAGATAACGAATAATGAAAAATGAGGCGAACCGCCCGGGAATCGAACCCAGGGCCTTCCAATTGGAAGGCCCTGGGTTCGATTCCCGGGCGGTTCGCCTCATTTTTCATTATTCGTTATCTCTCCTCCTCGTGTGCAGAAACGTTCCTTAACACTTATGTCGTTTCTATTCATTTATATACTGCGCGGTCATTGCAGTTATATGCATATATATATATATATATAGTGGGCCCTGCAATGCTTCGAGATTTATATATATATAGTGGGCCCTGCAATGCTTCGAGATTTGATTTAATTTCAAATTGGGGGGGAGGATTTGATTTGATTCGTTAGCTTGGGCTCTGATTCAATATTTTCAAATCTCCATTAAGTCCAGTAAACAACATCAGTGTTGTTGTTTTGAAGAACACTTTCATAAATAAACACTTTTCTTTTTACATAGATTATAATTCAATCTATTTACTGAGACCAATCTCTTGTGCAATAACACTTTTATCATACTTTAATATGATTGTTCCTCCTGATGGATGATCAAATACTTAATACATTTTTTTAGAAAGTTTTACTTTGCCCTTTGTTCTTAAGAAGATTTAATTAGTTTTATGCTTATCATTGCATTTTTGTTGTTCATTATAATCATTTATTTGTTAATTAAATTAAAGGGCATAAAATAAATTAATCTCATTTATTTTATGATATTAATTTGTATGATGACCCCTTAATCAAATGGTTATTATTTAAATGGGGCCTACAGTCAAAAGGCACTATATATATTAGAGAAGAAGGTATAAAAGAGTTGTCTCTTTAACTTAGCTTGTGCAGAATCTGAAGTTCCTTATAGTCATGTTTGCTTGCTAAGCCATCACTCAAGGTGGTGATGACAATTTGACCCAAATACAGTGACTCTCAAGATTTGACCAGGATGCATTCTTGAAAATGTGGTTGAATCTTGAAGTCAAATGTTGAAAGCCATTTTTTCATAGACTTACAGTGCCCGCGAAAAGTATCCGATCACTCAAGAAAATACAATATTTTCCCTTGATATTCAGAGACACGTAATTCACTTTCTATTTGTTCTAGCGACATCTGGTAACTTTGAGGTTGCTCGCTGATATGAGAGCTATCCAATGCATTCTCAAATTAGTGTTCTGGTAGCCTTCGTTGCGGGTGGCTGTGTCTCAAATTTGTCAGATTTCACTGTTTGTGTAAATTTCTTGATTTTTTTTTTTTTTTTACAGAAAGTGGTGTAAATAAATTTATATATAATGTGTGCTAAAAAACAACTTAAGAGTGATTGTCGAGGTGCTGTTGTTGCTTTGCATGCATGTGAGAAATCACAGAGACAGATAGCTAAGGAATTAAACATATCCCAAAGTACCGTTAATTTATGGGTTTCACGGCTAAGAACAATGGTGGCCTAACCACGCCAGTCCCTAAAAAACGATCTGGCAGACCGAGAAAAACAAATTCGCGAACAGACAAACTTATGAAACGTTTAGTATTGAAAAACCCAACAATAACTGCGAAAGAAATAAAATTTAATATGAATAATTTGTTATCTGGTGTTTCTGAACGAACTATCCAGGAGTGGCTCCAAAAAGAACTCGGATTACCATCTCGCCATGCTGCTAAGAAACCGTTCATTAATGAAAAAATGCGTAAAAAACGTGTCGCATTTTGTAAAAATACATTCATTGGACTGTTGATGACTGGAAGAAGGTTTTATTTAGCGATGAGTCGACATTTTTGACATTCAGAAGTTGTCCAAAAAAGGTTCGCCGGCCTATTGGCTCAAATAGGATGGACCCTAAATACACCCTAAAGACAATGAAACACCCTCCAAGTGTGATGGTTTGGGGTTGTTTCGGTTACTATGGGCGTGGAAACTTATATTTTCTTCCGAAGAACACAACTATGAATGGTGCACGGTATTTAGCAATGCTACAGGATAAACTTCCAATGGCAATGGCAATCCAAAGGACAAAAACATACATGCATGATGGTGCACCATGTCACAGGGCCAAAATAGTGACAAAATGGATTACTGACAATAAATTTGATATTTTGGATTGGCCTGGTAATAGTCCAGATCTCAATCCGATAGAAAATCTGTGGCTAATAATAAAAAATAAGGTTGAATGCCACGACACTGGCTCAGTCGAAAAATTACAAGAGGCCATCAAAAAGGTATGGTGCAAGGAAATATCAGTGGAAGTTTGTCAAAACTTGATTAAATCCATGCCAAAACGTCTAGAACAAGTCATCTAAACCAAAGGACAGATGACAAAATACTAATATAAGGTTAGTATACATTTAAACATTGTTTTTTATGTAAAAAATACAAATTTCAAGGGTGATCAGATACTTTTCGCGGGCACTGTACATGTTATAATTGGGGGATGTGTTCCAGCATCTTGGGGGTGAAAAATTAAGTCCCCTCTTGTGTTATATAAAAATAAAATATTAAATTATTAAAAAGCATAAAATAACTTAGACTAAAGAAACAATGCAATTAAAAATATTTTCTTAGATTAAATCTTTTTTAACTGGGTTCACTAGACCTTGATTTATTATGAGAAGTTGGAAGGTGTGCTATGGACTGGGGATTTTGAAGGAGTCTTTGCAGCAGGTATCGAAGCTGCTGCTTCTGGCTGTGGTCTATCAACCTTCTTAAAGAATTTATCCAACTTCAGTTGAACTGCATCCTCCTCCTTTTGTTCATAAAGAACCCTGTAACATGCTATGTCCTTATGAAAAGCTCTTCACACCAATGAACTCTCAGCATTAGGGTCCTTTTCTTCAGTCAAGTTTATGAGGTTATCCAGACTTGAAGATCTCACTAAGGTCTTTTAAAGACAAACCTCGGGTTGAGTTGGAGAAACCATAACGTCATCACCACCATCTTTCCTGGTCTCAATGGATTGTTGCAGTTCATTGAAGTCTTTGTTGGTCAACTCCTCTGCATGAGATGCAACTAACTCATTGACTGACATCTGACTCATCCATTTCTAAGTTAAGTTGCCTCCCTAGTGCAACAACTTCTTCTGATCTGCTCAGGGGTCTTCAAATCCTTCAAAATTGGTGACAAACTGTGGAAAATATATATCTATTCTGTGATGCCCAGCACACCCCTTATTTTATACAGACTGAAATATAGTGATTCTGTTTTTAATTTGCTAGGATCCTCAGGGTCACTTTCTTAATAGCAATATGGTACTATAATAAGCAACAGAAATGAGTACCTATTTCAATGACAAAACCATTTGGCACCCCAACCAACATAAAAACATTTACTATTGCTTAAAACCATACATCTATATGTCCCTTATATCAATCCCAAAGTTTGTTTCTAATGCTAGAATTTATATCAAACCACACACACAGTATTTATTTACTTACCATAGTAATTACATAACACAGAGTCAGAATCCAAAAAGTGTGAGGAACATAGTGTGCTGTGTTTGATGGGCTGACAGGCTTCCTCATGGTGTATCACAGCAACCCATGGCTTTCACAAAGATTTTTCCTTGGGGAAACAATGCACCCCTTTATTTGTACACCAATATGTGTGACAGTTATAAACTTGTGATGGTTATAAATGTTAACTACCTTAACTTGTGTGATGCCATTGCAGAAAGTGTTGTGTGCTAGGTGTGGGGTTAATCGGTGGTATACTGATTTTAAAGATTATGCTGGTGGTCCTATGGTAATTACCAAGAGATCAGTTTGTTCTTTTGTGACTTAAGTGAAGAGATAGTTGATTTAAAATGTAGTGTACGCAAGGTGATGGAAAGACTTGCAATGCTTGATGATGGCAGGGGTAGGCTTACAGTTGATGAAGGCCAAACCTATACTAATGTTGAAGATGTTAGTAAGTTCAAGGGTGAGGTTAGGAACCTAATTTCTAGTGCAGAAATCCTCCACGTTAATGACCTTCTCATTAGCAGAAACTTCACTTGGATGGACTAAATCGCTGTCTGGTCATTAACATTCAGTTTAATGTAATACAGGTCATTAAAGTGAAGATTTCCGCTAAAAAAGTCTGTTAGCATCACCGAACTTCACTTTAGCAGACTCTGAGTTGTTAAAGTGAAGGTGACACCACCGAAATATTATTGGAACCAGCCCTCGGATGAGGTTTTGGTCAGTTGTTTCCTGTTGTATTGTGTGGGCAGTGGTGGTGAAGTATTTTGGTTATGGAAAAACCCACTTTAACGTCCCATAGTCTGGTAAAGTGGGGGTCATCTGTACTTCACTTTAACATTCCCCGGTATGTTAAAGTGGGGGTTTTCCGTACTTCACTTTAGCAGAAATTTCACTTTAGTGACCACACGCTCCCCCAAAGTGTACATTAATGTGAGGGTCTACTGTATAGGTAACTTATCAGGAAGGTTAGACAGAGTTGAAGAAGGGGTTAAGGTTAGTCTGAGATTAGTAGATGGGGAGGGATTTAGAGTACGTACTGTAGTTAAGGGTGGAACTAGGCCACCTACATTAGGTGATAGGAATCTGCCCCTTATCGAGGCTTCGAACCCTTTCACCCAGTTGGATAGGGATGTGAATGAGGGGGAAATGATTTTAATTGGGGACTCCTTAGTGTGTCATATGGATAAAGAGTTCATTGATGGAATCAAACCAAGAGGAGGAGGGTCTGTCTACCAGGGGCCAGGGTTGACAGGATTAGAGACGAAGTAAATAGGATTGATGTTGCCTCCTGTCACTCTATGTTGGTAATGATGGTAGGGGCAATGACTTGTATAGGCCTGATATGAGAGTGCTTGACCTTTTGGAGAGATACAGGGGGTTAATTAGGTCCCTGAAGGCAAGGTCAGATAGGTCTTTAGTTCTCGTTATTACCCTGAGGCATGGTTTAAATTTTATGATTGTCAAAAACAATATTTTTTAACACTAAACTAAGAGAGATTTGTGCTCAGGAAAATGTACCCTTCATAAAGCTGTGGTCAGAATTTAGTGATCCTAGCCTTTTTATAAAAGATAGGGGTGCATTTCAATGAAATAGGGAATGCTAGGCTAGGTAGGTTAATCAATGAGAACGTTCAAAAGCTGTGGTTGAAGCCCTCTTTAAATGTGGGGACAGGAAACCAGAAATCTATGGTAAAAAATAATTTAAACATCTTTTATTGTAACACATGTAGTATTAGAAATGAATGAATTTAAGGTGGTAATTTATTCTGGGAACTATGATATAGTTGCTATAACCAAAATGTGGTTAAATACCATAACTCAGGACTTATTGGGGGAACTTGATATAGCAGGTTTTAAACTTTTTACTAATGATAGGTTACATAGGATTGGTGGTGATGTTTTGTTGTACATTCTCTCTCTTTCTGAATGAAGGTTAACCCACTAATAATAGGTTTTGCTACTTACTTAACCCCTTATTCCCTTCTTTTAACCCCCTATTCTCTTCTTTCTCTCAGGCTAACCTTAGAGTGAATCTTAGGGTCTTTGTTAGCCTTAGCTTCTGTAGATCTATAGATATATTTACTACACAATTTCCACCCATTTTGTTATGCTTTCAAGTACAGTAAACCCTCATCCAACATGTGTTTGTCCATCGCGAATTTGCTTATACACAGAAAAATAAATGTGAACAATTATTTGCCGAAAGTGGAAAATTTGATTATACAGATACTCCCCGAGTTACGACCACCCGACTTACGTCCATCCGGACTTACGATGATGACTGTCGTATTAAATAAATAAAATAAAATAATAGACAATGAAAAATTTGAATTCCGATCAGTTTATTTACTACTATTATTTACTATTATTTGTATAATTTGTGTTTTGTTATTTTACTTTGATTGAACTACGTATATGTTAACGCACATCACTACCATTGTGGTTATTTTTGACTTACGACAGGTTTGTCAGAACATAACCCCATCGTAAGTCGGGGAGTACCTGTACATGGTTCTCCAAACACGCTCTAATACAGTAGTACTGTACATGTGCCAATGCATCCTCTAGTATTTTCTCGTACACTCTCCAACACTCCCACATCACCCTTTGTCTCAGTCCCATTACCGCGCTAAGTTCAGTGAAGTTGTGTTGGATTGTTTTTATCATATTTTGCCATTGTTTTGCTGTTACCCTTAGACAGCAGTATGGCACCAAAATGTAAAGCATCTGCAAATGATAGTGAAGACAAGAAAAGTCATAAGGTTATGGCATTAGCCAAAAAAATAAAGATTCTAGATACGTTGCGTGGTGGTATGAGCATAACATCACCTGGCAGTGAGTATCACGTGAATGAGTCTACCATACACACCATCTGAAAGAGTGAAAAAAAGATATGTGCTATTTTCATTTAATATACTATTTTATTTTATCATATGTAAATATCATTATGTTTATGATTTTATGTTCTTATTTCATATACAATATAGGTAGGGAAATTCATTAGTGTGTGAATAAAAAATCTATGTATATAAGTATTAATGGGAGACTTTACACAGCCACATTCACATATCCCCATTTATCCCATAATGTATTAAGCTTCTCCAACACAGATTTACCTAATGCGCCATTCTTGAGGAACCTAACCCCCTTGTTGGACAAAGGCTTACTGTATAGAAAAAGAGCAATTAGAAGACATAAAACTTTGCATTAGAAATAACATAGGTATCAACCATGCAAGTGATTGTCAACAAAATCAAGTCAGGATTGCTTACCCTACCCTCTGGTGGCAGAGTAATGGTTTCACTCCCATTCAACTGATTAGCTCAGTCAAATAGGTGGGCTTTGACCAGTCAAAAGTCAAATTGAGGTGTAATGTATAATGGTTGGATTCTCGAGTTAGTTGAATATTGAATGATTGAATCTTGGGAGTCACCTGTACTTGTTTTGTTTGTTCACCTCTCACTTGGAAACTAATATTAGCTTACTGATTAGAGCTTTTGGGATGGAACTGCATAATCTTAGTTTTGTAACATTAAAAATAATAATATGGTTTTGCAAATATAATTTGCAGATTTTTAAAGACAATCTAGACCTTTAACATAGGGATTTATTAATATCATATCATGGCAGAGCCAAGTTATTCTTGTGTTATCTATACAACATCCAACTTTTTCCTCATAAAGTGAAGTCAATAAGCCATCAATGTGCATATCAAGCAGCAGAGGAGAGCAAGAAGGAACCAAAACACTTGGACAATATATTGCCCCATTTTTTTTTATGCAGGGAGGAGTGGCCAAGCGTGAATGCCCACAAAAGTGCCCCCTCCCCTCATAGAAGAAGAAGAGAGCCAAAATCAAGATCCACGGTTTTTTAAATACCTGGACACACTGCATTTGAAAGATTGGAGGTCATAGGGGGAAAGATGGATTGAGGAAGGTTGTTCCAGAGTTGACTGGTTGAGTAGATGAAAGATTGAAAATACCAATTAACCCTTGCATTTTGGAGTTGGACAGAAAAGAAATGAGAAGGTGTAGAAAGTTTGATCCTGCGTGTTCTCCTTAAAGGAGAGGCATTCAATTGGAGAGTTCAGAAGAGCAGTGTCTGTTACAATAGCAATAGCAAAGAGAGTGTGAGGCAACATTGCAGCAAAAAGGAAAGCTTTGACATTTTGAAAGAAACAAAATCAAATTTTTCATACTTTTTAGCAAAGTTTAAATTTAGTTTTCATTTAGATGATTAGAAGTGGGAGGGTTCCAGCACAGGTGAAACAAAAAATTTTCATTTTGACACCCGACCATCTCAGATCGTGCTTATTTTTGGTGTATAAGGTAAGTTTGTGCAAGAAAGCCAGCTGTGAAAGTTTCAGCTTTCTACGACCATTACTTCACGAGTTATGAAGGTAAAAAAAATCAAGGTTAAGGTCAAAATAGCTCAAGGTCGTCATCTTTGGATGCACCTCACACATTCACTAATTATCGTAACCATATGAAACTATATGTTTTTGGACTCAGAATGAGCTGTAGAATCCAAAAACGCAACGAAATCAGCAATAGGAGAACAAATAAAAATGTTCACCCTTTTTCAAGGAACGAATTGACCTTTTGACCTTGAAGTTCACACATTTTGGGGAAACATTTCTTTACACAAAATGAAGTTCCATCATTGCACTTTTAATATAAACAATAAAAATGTATCTTATTCACCAACTATACTGTCTTAAAGAATTTTTCAAATTTCTGGCAAAATCGCCATATGTACTGTATATGCATATATGTACTGTTAAAATCTAGAGATATTCATTATTTAAACTACTTAGCAAAAATAAATATTATTAGAAACGTGATACAAAATCACTTAGATATAAGCTAGGTACCATAGGTATAACTATGATATAGATCTCTATTTTATTGTGGTCTCCTCCACCCCTACAACCACACCTTTCCACCCTTAGAAATATTTTACTTTTTTTTATAATTACTTTTATTAATAATACATTAATACAAACATATATATATATATAGGAGTATCATATAAAATAGGAGTAAAAAAGGAGTATCATATTATGTAGACCTGTATTCTATAGATACATATTAAACTAGAGCTCTGTACACTTTCGACTCAAGAACAGGAAACTGTGGCAAACAGGTCTGCATGATTACCCTCGGCTGTTAGCATCTCATGATCATCAAAGGCATACTGAATTATTCTTGAACCTGCTGTCAATGATGGAGCAGTCATTGTCTGGATAATATCAGATGATAATATCCAACATGAGTCAGGACGAGAAGGGAAACTATGTTTAGAACATCTTCCATGTGGAGACATAAAATTGACCTTATAATCACTAAATTCTTCTGATACTTCAACCACTAATCCAAACCAAATTTTATTATCATAGTTACAAGCTACATATACCCCAACTTGTATATCTTCAGTTGAAATGTGCTTTTGCTCATGTAAATTATCTTTAAACGATGGATGCACAACTGTCATAATTTTTGTAGGACCTGAGGAAATCTCACCAACCTCCAACTGGGTATGACTAATAGGCACAAATCTATGAAATCTATGAGTACCTGGGATGGTTACAGAATCTTTATATCTATTTTCCAGGAATTCAGTTGTCTGCTGGACATTTTGTTTCGATAAGAATACAAATTTTGTGCTGGTATCTTTCTCATCCAGAAATTTCATCATGTCAAGTGGTGTCAGAATTTGGTCTTTAAATGTACATTGAAGACTGGCACGAGCCGTCATTCTTTTTGCTGTGCCTCCGACTCTATCACAAGCACTTTTGCCATGTGAAGTTGCAAAAAAGTGCCATTCAGCATCCAGTCCAAAGTCCTCTTTGTGGTGACACAAATTCGTGAAGTTATATTTATTCTTATACTGCCCTCCGCAACCATCAGTAAAGTAATGAATCTTCCGCAGGCCTGAGCTCTCTTCTTTTATCATGGGGATCAGTTGCTTTAAGAACGCAAAGACAAGGTTTGTACTATGTTTCATGTCATCAGAAATGAAACAATAACTT
This sequence comes from Bathynomus jamesi, assembly GCA_023014485.1. NCBI lineage: Eukaryota > Metazoa > Arthropoda > Malacostraca > Isopoda > Cirolanidae > Bathynomus > Bathynomus jamesi. Next base: position 413,152 of record JAJOZX010000340.1, read on the forward strand.
TTAACTTTAATTTCAACATCATTTTCATTTACTTTATAGTAGAACACAAATGGATGAACTGTTGCCTGACTATTTTCCCAATGGTAACCTTGTGCAGCATCTTGTACAATAAATGAGTAGTTTTCAGAGAAGTCTCCTAGGAGAATACCTTCAGTGACCATCAGATTAGCTTTCAGTTTTTTTAGGAAACTTGCTTGTGCATCAGCCACATAAGTGTGTCTTGTTAGTGCACAAATTCTAGTTGCCAAAGACTTAATGAAGTTTTCAAGGGATTCACCGATGTTAATAAGGGTTGTCCGATCCGTGGAAGTCCACTGCTTGTATGTAATTATGGTGCTGACTGCATCCTGAACTGATTCCAATCCTTCAAGGAATGCAATAACACCTTCTTCTCCTGGATACAATGCACATTTTTGTAGCATACACTCTTCCTTTTCACTGTCACAAACTGCATAGAGAATGAGGTCTTTATATGATAGTTGTTTTTCCCCCAAAGCTGATAGCTGAAGTTTGGGATTTTGGTGGTAGGTACAGACACACACAGTGTGTGTTCCTCCAGCTCCTGCCAAGACACACCACTTGGGTCTCAATGCAGCAAATGATGAGAAACCTATTTTTGGATTAGTGTCATTTGCCTTGAAAACAGCGAAAATCTCACGTAAATTACCAAGCACCAATCGTTTCTGCTGTAGTTGCTTCTCTCCTTCATGATTCCTAATTGATAGACAATCCTTCTTGCCTGGACATATTCTGCTTATTTCATCTGATTCATAGAAAGTGCACACTGCTTCCTTGTCTTTCTTTATAACCCGACCTTTGCTAATATGTGGAACTTCTGGTAATATGCCATGTTCTTTCTTTATTTTGTGGCTGGTTGAAACCATTCTTGTAGATGCATTGAAGAAAGATGCTGTTCTGTGAATGGTGTATGGTGAGAGTGTTAGTATTTGAATCTTCCTCTTGTAGTCAGTCGTCTCACTGAAGGCATTCTTGAGTGCTTGCATCACTCCTGCATGCCTGCGAAAATGATATACATGTTTGAGTAAATTTGTATGCAAACATATGATCTATATATAGGCTTAGTATACTTTAATGAAGGTACTACAGATATATATACAGTACTCACAAATTATTGTCATCCATTTTAGATTGCTTTTCTTCACTTTCTTGTGTAAAACTTGTCATATGAAGTTTCTAGCTTTCTCTTCAGGGATGTTGATGCCATTTCAAATTTTGTTTCAGCCTTTGAAGATCTCCCTTTTCGTGACAGACCCTCTGAAAAACAAATAAAATAAATTGTTATAACTTTTTTTAATCAACTGTAGGCCTATAGATGTACATGTACATTACATATGAATTTGGTAAATACCGTATATATAATCATAACTGTATTGATCTTCATTATATAAATTGATATGCATCCATCTGAATTTGTCAAATATATAAAGGTTGTAATGTTCATACATGTAGTTATATATATTGATGTTTTGTTGCTATAATATCTACATAAATTAACACTTTAAAAATACTTAAACTTACTTGTCTTCACTGGTGTCACATTCAGCATTGGAAGAATTGTGTCTAAATCTCCTTGGAAATCTTCAAACATTATTTCAGTAGTACACCCATACATGACTCCAGATTCCTGGGATCTTGGGAGCATTGCTCCAGTAAATTTGACCATGAGAAAAAGTAAATTTGGGTTTGGGTTTTGTTCATCCACTAGACGTTATGCAATTTTTTTGCGTATACGTTCTTGTACAAACCAATTTTTTTAAATTACAAATTTAGTTATTTTAAGTTTAGTTGGTAATTCCATATTTAACAATTATTTTTATTTTTTGTTAAGCTTCAATGTTTTGATAATTAAAATTTTATTAAAACGTTTATTTTTTTAATATAAAATTATCAGGATTGGACTATGTTCCATTGATCTCGGCCAGGTTTGATAAATTGGCCAGATAATTACTTGTGCGGTTTTAAGTAATCCACCATGACTCTAGAATTGAAAAGTTTAGTTAAGTTTAAACTTACTTTTACTTACTTTTACTTACTCTTCCTTACTTTTACTAAGTTTAAAGCACTTACTTTTACTTACTTTCATCGTACTATATTTACTTACTTTTACTCACTTTTACTATACTATATTTACTAACTTTTACTTATTTTGTATTTTTTCAGGTAGTCAATAATCAATAATGGATCCTAATATTGATGAAGTTGGAGAGAAAAGTGAGGGTGTTAAAAGGGGTTACTTTTGTGGTCAATGCAAGAACAAATATTCAAAGAAGCAAAACTGGGAGGAACATTTTAATTCCCAAAAAAATATTTGTTACAATACAAGAGGTCCCAGAGTTTGGGCCCACAGCTTAGATATTGCAGTAAAGAAATACCAGGATGAAGTGCAGCAAAGAGATACGGCAAAGCAGTCATTTAGTTTGTTCACAAAATGTGCTAGTGCTAGACCTCAGAAAAATGAACCAACTTCATCAACTGCTAATCTAGAAAATGAAACTTTTTCACTAGATGTTTCACAGACTGAAGAAAGTGCTTCTCCTCCACCTAAGAAACAAAAGGTAAGTGAGGAATCTGCGCATCAGACTAACAAAACTGCTTTAGAGGAATTTGAAAATTCCCAAATCCAGAAGACATTGAATGCAATTTTGCGCCTAACAAAAGAAACTCACCAAGCTGTTGTGGTTAATAAAGAGAAGAGTCAAAATATGCCTTCAAATTCAAGTGTTGCATCCAAATCTAATAAAGCAAAAAGCAACAAATTTGACATTTCCATAGCCCATTTAAGCAAGTGTAAATCAATACAAGAAATCCTGAACAATGATTTGATCAAATCTACATTCAAATTGGTGGAAAAGAAGGATCTAGGGCATGCTGATGATTCATTTTCAGTACCAAGTGATATAATGGAAAACATTGCAAATAGTGACACTAATATGCCTGATGTAGATATAGCTGTTGAGGATGAAGATGGTGATAATCAAGAAGATATTGATGATGCTTCTGATGATAAAATGTTTACATTATATTGCATAGCTTGCACAGACCCCAAAGCATGTGCTTCAGACAAACATTCTAACATAAAAGGTTACTTCAATGTTAAAGATTTAACCTATGTATGCAAACAAGGAGAAAATCAAGAGAGATGGTTTAGAAATCTGAAAACCCACCTGAAGAGACATTTAATTAAACTTCAGCATCATCAAAGAGCTGCTGTTTATGAAGTGATGAAAACATCTTCTCGGAACACTACTAAATGCATAGAAGACTTATGTGGCAACATCTTATACTACATAATGAAAACAAACACTGCATGGGCTCTATATCCAGTACTTCTAGCTGTATTACATAGGTCAGGTTGTGAGGTTGGAAATTTGAATCATAGCACACATGCGTGCAAGACAATTTGTGAGCTATTAGATAATCAACTTAAAGAACAAACTGTAAAGTGGTTCTTAGAACAAACTTCAGTAACAATAACAGCTGACATTAGAACAATTTTGGGATTAAGCATGCTAGTTGTATTAGTTATGAGTGAAGAAGATAAGACTGTAAAACTTGCTGGGATAAATTTAGTACGCAGCAAATCAGGAGTTTATTTGGCCAATGAAATTTTTGATGTGTTGAAGTCTCCTAATCACTTGAAACTATCTGAAGAAGCAATTAAATCCAAGGTATCTGGAATGGTTGGAGATGGGGCTTTTTGTAAGGACAATGAGCCATTTAAAAACGAAATGAAAAAGTTGTTTGGAGAAAATTTCAAATTTCGATGGGACTTAATGCATCTTGTGAACAGAGCCCACGTTGATGCATTGAAGAAAATTTGTAAACTAAGTGAGCTTTTAGACTTTATTCAGAATCACTCTTCAAATCTGAGATCAGGCCTTGACTATACCAATATGGTTCTTGACAATATCATTGGTTTTAAGGGACCAAAACTCAAATCTGATACTCGCATGGTTAATTATGAATTTGATCAATTTGACAGATTTGTGGAAAATTGTGTGTTTTTTGATCATCCACAAGAGAAAGAAATTAGTGCCAAGTTCTATGTATTGATTTCCTATGTAACAAAGATTATGTTGCAAGTAGCTCAAAAAAACAGTTAGTGCAGAATTTGTAGAAAATATATTTTATAAAGGAGGAGGGAAAACTGTTATGTTAAGAGTGATGGAAACAATTTCCAAATTAGCTAATGGAGGAAATGCAAATGATGTAGTTTCTGAATTTAAGCATGATACCACAGGGCAGCAAAAGGAACTAACAGCTGAGGATTACATCCTAAATGAAGTTTACAAATACAAGAAACGTTCTGATTACTACCAGGTTGCTGAAGTTGCTAGACCATCCAGAACCAGATCTGAAAGTAGTTTTACAAAAGACTCAGTGATAAATTGGCTGACAGAATATATAGAACAGCTGTGGAAAGGAATCACAGAGAGATTAAAGCATTTTGATAAAGATGGATCAACTGCCTGGAGTGAAGCACCAGCTGAAGGGACATTCTCCATTCTTGGTTACATTGTTGAACACAAAGGATCCATTAAGCCATCTCATTTGACTAAGCTGTGCAGAATTGTGAAGGAGGGTCCAGCTCCAGGCACTAGATCTGCTGTAATGATCACACAGAAAGCCATTGATCAGTGGCCAAGCATACATGGCGGTAAATTCATAACAAATGCCTACATGCAAGGTCTAACATTGTCCACTGTTGCTGCTGCAATGAATAAATAAACTTAAGGTGAGTTATAAACTGTACATTATTGTATTATTATGTTTAGCTAAAACAATTTGTAATTGGTATGTCGTCAATGCAAGAGTTTACTATCATTAACCTATCTAGTGGTGTAAGGGAAAAAAAAGTAAATTCAGAGCTGTGCTCCAGTAAATTTTTTCAAATCTGGAGTCATGCACCCATAGGCAGAGGAACGTTTTTCTGTGGCAGTGGCATCAGTGTCTGAGTTCGAATCTGAGACAATATCAGAGACTTTTTTGTCTTCAGCTTTGATTTTATTGATATCATTAACACAATTTTTACAAATGTAATCTCCATATATTAATCCGTGAATTCCTTGCAGTGTATTACGGACTGGCACAAGTGCTTTTTCGATCTTCTTCTTATGTTTTCTAAGAGGATCAGCACAAACTTTTCTACCCATCTTGTTTATCTGTAAGAAAGGCATAAAATAAGTAATTAATTTATGTTCACAAAATATATTATTTAACAGTACAGTACATATATGCATATACATATGGCGATTTTGCCAGAAATTTGAAAAATAGCCAATTTGAAAAATTCTTTAAGACAGTATAGATGGTGAATAAGATACATTTTTATTGTTTATATTAAAAGTGCAATGGTGGAACTTCATTTTGTGTAAAGAAATGTTTCCCCAAAATGTGTGAACTTCAAGGTCAAAGGGTCAATTCGTTCCTTGAAAAAGGGTGAACATTTTTATTTGTTCTCCTATTGCTGTTTTCGTTGCATTTTTGGATTCTACAGCTCATTCTGAGTCCAAAAACATATAGTTTCATATGGTTATGATAATTAGTGAATGTGTGAGGTGCATCCAAAGATGCCGACCTTGAGCTATTTTGACCTTAACCTTGATTTTTCTGACCTTCATAACTCGTGAAGTAATGGTTGTAGAAAGCTGAAACTTTCACAGCTGGCTTTCTTGCACAAACTTACCTTATACACCTTCAGTCTAGCTACACTCCTCCATACCCAGTTCTTTGTAGTTCTTTGTAGGACAGTTTTAGACTGATGAGAGGAAATGATATGAGCAATCCAATCCACATAGATGATATGATTTTAGCTTTCAAGTAAAATAGACACACTGGTACCATAGCAATCTAGATTCATTATATTTTTGTGGCAAGGTAGTAGTAAGCCTTTCATAAATGACAGTATTATTAACTAATAGAGTATAGAGTAGTTTATATTAAATAGACCTATAGTCAGTGGCTACTAAAATTACTTGGAACACACCCAGATTTTTATATTTTTTTTATAAATCCCAGAGAAGGTAACAATTCTTGATAACAATCATTCCTCTGAGACTACATGTGTAGAGACATATTGCAAAAAGGCAAATACCCATAAATGGCTTATCTTAATCCTTTGAAAACCTTTTCTAGATCTCATTCCATACCAAATATATAGGTGGTCCATGTAATTTTAGAAGCCACTATATACCATATATTGGGGTGTATAAGTCTACAGTCCAGATTAGTCAATCCCCAAACTTTCAATTTCAGATTTAGATTTTAGCCTATTCTGGGTGTTTAAGTCAACCACCAACTTGCCAACATAAAAAGGAAAACTTTGTAAAAACCTTGTAAAAATTAGTTACCAAACCTTCATAATCATCATCTGACATCATAAGTTCATTATATACATCCTGAGATACATGGTAAACCTGTCTTTAAATAAGCTAAAATGGAAAGTGGAAGGTTAACTTTTTAGATTGGGCCTATAAGTTGACTCCCTACTTCAGGGGCATAATTTTAAACTTAAAATACCAATTTATATGCCCCAATATATGGTATATAAAATTTTCTGTATTTATTTTAAAATAAATTGTACCAAGTTGTTTCACTGAGCTGCCATTTCATTTCATTGTTCTATTGTTTTCTGGTTTTAGATAAACAGCAAAGTGGGACCTATCTAATATGGATGTTGATGAAAATATCCATTCAGGAAAAGATGATGATATTGATCATAATTTGAATTTAGGAAATGCAGATGATGATGATGAAAACATGAATTCTGAGGAGGAACAAGTTCACGGAAATGAAAATTTGGAATTTGAAAGTAGTGAAAACCAACCATTGCAGACAGAACATACTGTAGAGAGAATGATCTCTGATGCTGAGGATGCTGTCAACTTTCCTTCCTCTGAATTGAGTAGAAGCGACTCTCAAGTTTTACATTCTGTAATTGCTCAGTGTGACAAAACAATAAACTTTGAGAATAATGTCATGGAAAATGATATTGAATCTGAGCAAGTTGATGAGAAATTAGGTTCAGCAGTTGAAGATGTTGAAATGGAAGCAAATATGACAAGTATGAAATCAGATGAGGGAAGTGTGGCTTATGAATTTAGGGATGAAGTGCAAAATAACACTGATTTAGATTGTGAACCTAAACAAGAACTTTCAAATATAAATTGTAATATAAAAGAAAGCAATGTGTCCATGAGTTCTAAAACTGGAGATGAAAGACCTGCTGATGAAAATAAATTAATGGAAGAACAAATAAGATCTAGTGAAAATATTGACCAAACTGTAGATATTGATAAGAAAATAGTAGAACTTGACTTAAACTTGAAAAAAGAATCTATGGACCATATTTTACCCAGCAGTGAGAAAAGTCATAAATTCGATAATGCACTCGGTGAACTTCAACATGTAAAGAATGATTCTAATCAGAACCATGACCCTATTCCTGTAGAATCTTTAAATTCAGAAAATACTGAAGTTTCTCATGATATAAATTTATCTGAAACAGGATCTAAAATTACCAAAGATGATTGCGAGGGCCTAATGGAATCAAATGAAGATTTTGATTGCAAATTAAATGATCCCAATCAAACTGATAGTGATTACAAAAATATTGATCCTGCAGTAGAAGATACTAATACTGATTACGATAATGAAGGCTTAACAACAACTACACCCAAAGAAGATTCTTCCCAGACTGCAAATGAAGAACATAAAGGGGGTGAAATTGAATCTAAAGTCATTGAAAATATTCTGGAAGATAATTGTATAAATTTGGTGAGTGAAAATAAGCAGGAGGTTGCTGCTACTGATAAAAGCTCTAGTAAACCTGGAGAATCTAGTAATTTAGTCAGTAAAGATGTCTTAGATATTAAAACAAAAGCAGTCTGGTCATCTGAAATAAATAAATCTGTGCAGGCTGAAGATGCAAATAATGTAACTGTTACTGAGAAGTTAGATACTGTGAAGCTTTCATACGATAGTTCTGATTTAGAAAATAAAATTGAACACTCATCAGAATTAAAGGAGGAAATTTCAGCTGAAATTGCTCTTTTGGAAAAAGAAGTTGAAGAAATGGTAGCTGACAGTAAAGATGAATGCGAGTCAGTAAAGGAAGAAGAGCTTCATATTCAAAAGCCCCTTGGTGATGTTATTGCTATTGAAAGTGATGAAACAGAGTCTGATTTTGAGGATAAATCCAATGGTTATATCGATATTTCTCGATTCTTAATAAATTTCAGTAATATGAATACAAGCCTTGAAAAGAATAGTAGACTGGATAGCAATCTTATTTCAGGTTTAGAAGAAATTGATGATGATAGTTCAGACTCAAAATCTGAACTGGATGAAGACATAGTGAAAGAAATTGAGAGTGGGAGTGAAAATTCTTGTTCAGAAAATGAAGATGGTGGTATGAGAGATGAATCTCCTGAGGGTATTGAGTGCCAGGTACACGAGATAAAAAATGAAGCCCTCAGTCTGAAAGATAAATTTAATTCTGATGAGGAACCAGAATGTAAAGACTCAGTCATGCAGATGTATGAACCAGAGCTTGCCACAGACTCAGATTCAGCAAAAGAGAAAAATAAGGAAGGAACTAATGAAGAATCTGTAGAGAAAGACATTACAAAAGACGTCAAAGAAAGTGAAGAGCTGAATAGTGAAGATGAAAATATGCTTGATGATCTATCAAATTTTGAGGTTATTGATGAGACTTTAGATGATGATGAAACTGATACGGAGGAGGACAAAATTGGAACTGATACAGAGGAAGATAAAATTGAAAATGAAACAGAGAAGGGTAAAATTAAAACTAAAATGGAAGAGGACAAAATTAAAACTGAAATGGAGGTGGACAAAGAAAAACCTGAAATGGAGGTGGACAAGGTAAAACCTGAAATGGAAGTGGACAATGTAAAACCTGAAGCGGAGGTGGACAAGGTAAAACCTGAAGCGGAGGTGGACAAGGTAAAACCTGAAGCGGAGGTGGACAAGGTAAAGCCTGAAGCGGAGGTGGACAAGGTAAAGCCTGAAGCGGAGGTGGACAAGGTAAAGCCTGAAGCGGAGGTGGACAAGGTAAAGCCTGAAGCGGAGGTGGACAAGGTAAAGCCTGAAGCGGAGGTGGACAAGGTAAAGCCTGAAGCGGAGGTGGACAAGGTAAAGCCTGAAGCGGAGGTGGACAAGGTAAAGCCTGAAGCGGAGGTGGACAAGGTAAAGCCTGAAGCGGAGGTGGACAAGGTAAAGCCTGAAGCGGAGGTGGACAAGGTAAAGCCTGAAGCGGAGGTGGACAAGGTAAAGCCTGAAGCGGAGGTGGACAAGGTAAAGCCTGAAGCGGAGGTGGACAAGGTAAAGCCTGAAGCGGAGGTGGACAAGGTAAAGCCTGAAGCGGAGGTGGACAAGGTAAAGCCTGAAGCGGAGGTGGACAAGGTAAAGCCTGAAGCGGAGGTGGACAAGGTAAAGCCTGAAGCGGAGGTGGACAAGGTAAAGCCTGAAGCGGAGGTGGACAAGGTAAAGCCTGAAGCGGAGGTGGACAAGGTAAAGCCTGAAGCGGAGGTGGACACGGTAAAGCCTGAAGCGGAGGTGGACACAGTAAAGCCTGAAGCGGAGGTGGACACGGTAAAGCCTGAAGCGGAGGTGGACACGGTAAAGCCTGAAGCGGAGGTGGACACGGTAAAGCCTGAAGCGGAGGTGGACACGGTAAAGCCTGAAGCGGAGGTGGACACGGTAAAGCCTGAAGCGGAGGTGGACACGGTAAAAGCTGAAGCGGAGGTGGACACAGTAAAAGCTGAAGCAGAGGTGGACACGGTAAAAGCTGAAATTGAGCCAGGCAAGGTAAAATCTGAAACTGAAGAGGATAAGGTAAAAACTGAAACAGAGGAGGATGAAATTAAAACTGGAATGAAAGAAGGCAGAATTAAAGCTGAAACTGAGGAAGGCAGAGTTAAAACTAAAATAGAAGAGGACAAAATGAGAAATGTAAAAGAGATGGATAAATCAAAAATAGAAGACAAGAAAAAAAGAAAAATTGTCATGATAACTTGTGATGATTTGCCAAAGTCATCCAAAATAAGTTACAAGAAAGGTTCTATAATTGAGGTAAGTTCCAATATTGTTTGTTTATTATTACTATATTATTGTACACTAGATTATCTTCATAGATTTAATATGTATACAATGAATTTCACAATTAAATGCATGAAATAAATAAATGATGCCCATCCACAAGGAAAAATGAAAAGTGATTCCAAGGCCTTTTGTTTATTTGGTAATACACCTCATCATGGAATGAAGAGAAAAGGCAAAAAGCTGAAAGATGTATATATGGTAATGTATATCTGTACAGCATAAACAAAGTAGGAGTGATTAGCAAAAAAATCAACTAATAATTTAAAGAAAAAGGTATTTTTAACAAGATGTGGCCCATTTTTTGAATTGCTTTCCATTTTTCCTTGTGGGTATATATATCGGTGGTGTAGTGGTTAGCGTCACTGACTACGAATCCATCGGCCCCGGGTTTGAGACCCGATGGCAGCTGGTGCGCAGCAAAACCCAGCTGTTCATCCTTCCACACAATAAAGAAAGTGGTTGGTAGATAAATGGGTACCCTAGGTGGCCTACTGGTTAAGACACTGGGCTGCTGATGGGGCATGGTTCAGATTCCACGTTAAACTGTAGGTCTAAGTTGGAGTGAAAAGCTTGACCTTTGTCAGAATGAACAATTTGGGCGGAAGCTAACCAAAGGTGTGTATATACAGTATTCCCTCTCTTAACACTGTTAATTAATCCCTGTAAAGTGCCGTGTTAAATGAAATCATGTTAATCGAATATAAAAACACGTAAAATATTGTAATTCATCCAACTTTTTCTTTCAAAATTTTTTTTTAATATACTGTATATTTCTTCTTTACTACTGTACTTATACAAAATTAAAAGGAAAAATAAAATAGGTACGAAAAATCATAAATTTATTGTTCAAACAACATTTAATTCTTTTTTGAGTAAAATTTATAAAAAAAATCATAAATTTATTGTTCAAACAACATCTCTGCCTTTTTCTCCCCTCTATTGTATCTTTTAATTATTTCAAGTTTCTGCTCTAAAGTTATAGCTTTTCGCTTTTTTTTAATAGAGACATTCTCACTTTCATTTTTCCTCTTATCCATTGCTATCTAATGGGGGAAATATTCTAAATTTAAACAAAAATAGAGGAATTGTATGCGCTGTTGCGAGAAAGAAAAATAAAGCACCCTTCCTCTACTGCTGCTGCAGGCTAACTAAAACAATGAGTCTGTGAGACCGTGACGTGTCTCGTGCCTCTTTGTCTCGGTGGTAAGACGTTGCCTGCCTGCTGTTGCTATGGAAATGGAATATGTGCTAAATTTGAAATTTAAGTTTTAGGACCGTGTTGAGTGAAATTTCTTCGTGTTAAATAAAAAGGGGTTGCAATTAATAAACCGTGTTAACTCGAAAACTGTGCTAATCAAAACCGTGTTAAGCGAGGGAATACTGTATATGCCTGTTAATAAATACAGTATCCTACATTTTATTGAGGAAATTCATGTAAAATATGGTACATTTATTTGAAAGTGATGAGTTATATTTAATTTGCATTAACCTAAATAAACAGGATTTTTTAGAGTTAAGACTGTGATTATTTGAAACCTTATCAATTCATAGAAATCATCCATAGAAGGTTAAATTAACTTTATATTAAGATAAAGGCCAAGAGCCAGAGTATAGGATAGTAAAGTAGCCCTTTATTTTTCACTTGGACCTCCTAGGTGAAAACATAGGGGCTTGTGTTTAGCTAAATGCAAAATATTATTTTATGGGAAATGACAATGGTTGAAAGTAGGTCTACTAAAAATTAATTACTGTTTATCCTTTTAAGCAAATAATTGGTTATTTTAATTCAGTCTGTACGAGGTTAGTTACCATTTAAATTTCTAGTATAAGCTACTGTTATTAGTAAAGATTTTAACTGTATTAAAATTATTTCCATTCAGATACCTGGAGAAGAAATCAAAAAAGGGAATTTTACAAGAGTTGTAATTGTTGGGAATACCTATCTTTCTGCTTTCAGTAATTCTTGGCCTTCAGATAGTAAAATAAGGCCTTTCTTTTTATGTAAGAATAATTTGACTATAACTGAATTCTACAAAGAGTTTTGTAACCACACTTATTTAACAGATAGCGAAAATATACTCGTGATATTTGCTATTGGTTTACATGATATTGTTAAGTATAAGAAATATAAGTCAAAAAAATGTACTGGAAAACATTCACAGTTAAAGCTTCCACGGTGTGTCAAGGGTTCTTCTGGTGAGTTTATCAGCAGCCTCACGGATAAGATGCAGTTTGTAAAAGAAAAGTTAGAGGCACAAAAATCCATCTCGGTTGTATTCAGTTACATTCCTGAAGTTAGTTTCATATATGATATAAAAAATATATTGAAAGCTTCACGTGCCCAAAATGAAAATTGTTCTTGCTTTTTCACTCTCCATAAAAGAGATCATAGAAATAATAATTTAGAGTTTTACAAAGCTAGAAGCACTTTCAATCAAATGATTTTCTCAAAGAAACTGAATGAGGTGGAAAACAAAGGGTTCTTTGAGTTTATTCCCCTCAACCTTACCTACTCGAATGAAGAATGGAGGTTTGGTAGAGAGAAAGATGCAAGTACAGGTGATGCAATTACTCTAAATGCAAAGTTGAATGAACTTCTTTTTGGTACTAAAATAAATTCTTCATCCAAAATTCTGCTTAAGGATTTGACTGCAATGAAGAAGCAGTTGTTTGGAAAGAATTCAAGCTACAGAATCATCATAATAGGTGACACATGGCTTCAAGCTATTTTGGAGAATTGGTCAAATGATTTTAAAATAAAGCCTTTCTTTTACTATAAGGAGGACTTGAATTTGAAAGAAATAAAAAACCTTATTCTCTCCATTGTAAAAGATGAAGAAAATACATTAGTGATTACAGCTGTTTCTTCTGGTGATTTATTTAGCTTTGAGCCTTATTCTGAATGTAAAGACCACAAACCATTGCTTTATCCTGTTCCTAAACAAGAACTTAGTGATTCTCCTATGAAGTATGCAGATCAGCTATGCAAGAAAATTGATTTATTTGAAATAGAACTAAAGGAGAGCAGAAGACATTGTAAGGTAGTCTTTATGACATGCTATCCTGTTATATTTGAATTCTATTATAAATATTTAACAAAACAACATCAAGATGAAACTAGACAAAAGCACATAATTTATGAAAGACTTGTGGATTTTCATAAGTGTATTGAGTTCAAATCAAGTATGAGAAGATGCCTAAGAGCCATCAATAGTCATCTTGTTGAGGTGAACATGGAAAATGGGTTGCACACTTGTGATATTTTTTCTCTTGCAACACATCTGACCACAGTTGACAGGTTTGTTTTCCCCTCATACGTACTACCATCAAGAAGTCCACCTACATTTATTGTGGAAAAGTTGACCTCCCTTATTAAAGAGTATCTAGAAAGTACAAATATACTGTATAAGAAAAAGAAGTTCTCTTTTGAGAATATTTTAATGGTTGCAGAGGAAAGGGGAGACACAAGCATTGATAGCAAGGTCTCCAAATCATCCACTTCATCTGAGAAACATTCTTCAGCTAAAAGAAGTGAGAAATCAAGTGATGAAAAGAAAGCATCTTCACAAAGACTTCACTCTAAATCATCAGAAAAACACTTGGCTATGAAACAGGATGCAAAGGTCTCTCAGAAGAGGTCTCTAGAAGACATGCAGACAGAGGAAAATAAATTAGTTGTTAAGAGTCTTACATGTTCTTCACAGCATCAGACAAGCCATACAGAAGTGGCTCGATACCCAGAAAAGTTTTATGACAAAAAATATTCCTTTTCTGATAAACATGAAGCTAGGTATCCTCTGGAGGAAGTGAAGTATTCACATAAATCTACAAAAGAATCCACAGACAATGAGACATTTGAAGTGAGATATCCCAAAGATATATATCCAAATAGATCTAAGGATGAGTCTCATAAGACACCACATCATGAAGTTCGATACCCATTGCCTGATGACAAATATGATGACAAATATGATGACAAATATGATGACAAATATGATGACAAATATGATGATAAATATGATGATAAATATGATGATAAATATGATGATAAATATTCAGGGTTCAGCAGTGATAAATACAAAGACTCTTACAGAAGGACACCAAAGTCCCCATCAGACATCGCAGACTTGAAACATGGGTAAGAGTACTTTGTAGGCCTAACTCAAAACTACTTAGAATGTTGTACTAGTAACTAGTTTACTCCATTGTTACAGTAGATTATGGCTGGTGCCATATTGTAATTCCTGTAGTCTTAAGAGTTTACTGAACTTAGAGATGAATATGGATTAAACTTCTCAGTTCAGTCAATCATGGGCTTTAGGGTTTACGATCTACATAATGGTGTGAAGCCCTTCACTTCATCTCTTAATAATTGATTATACAAAGTTAATATGTATAAATAAAAGTAATGAAAAGGTAATTTCATTACAATAAATTAAACAGGTAGATATACCCTATTATTAGGGGTTATACGTTGTTGCGGACTAAAAAAAGTATGTGGTGGCTGATTAGGGGGGGGGGGGGGGGGCTTGACTGTGATAATGATGAAAGTGTTCTAAATTTAGCCATTTTTCCAGGGTGGATACAAGGTTACTCCTTTACTTTTGAATGTGATTGGAACAGTTTACTGTTTTATGCTGTTAGCACTCGACAATATTTTTTCTCTCAGATACATTTATGCACAAGAAAGTTCAAGAATACGTGGGTAGATTGAATATTTCCAGCAAAACCATTATATATAGCTGGGCTATGACCATCTTATTAATTTTTATCACAGATAAAGTTATTGTTTTTTAAAATTAATTGAGTGTATGAGAACAATTTTGGGGCATTATGGGGTAATGTTTGCATATTTTAGGGTATGATAAATGGAAACTAGCAGCTTTATTGTGTAAATAATAATAATAATAATAATAGCATTCCAAGTTAATAGAATTTTCACTTAATGACAGTCATCATTCATGAAAAAAGAATACAAACTAGTTGCAGTTGCTGCATCTGGCTATGCTTTAAATATTGAAAAACCCTTTTCATTTAGTTTCATTATTTTTTACGAGTGTAGTACGCTTCTAAATAAATGATCTGGTGCCAGTTTAATGAAGAAGACCTTTGTTAAAGTACTTTTGGGTTATTTTGCCATTTAATTAAATTTTTATTGCAATTTTTCAGTTCAGATTACCATCGAGGTTATAACAGTAGAAGATGTGAAAGTCCAAGTAGATACAGCAGAAGGTCATGGAGTAGAGAGATTAGTTACAGAAGAAGCAGGAGTAGAAGCACTGGCAGAAGACAAAGAATTGAGAGTAGAAGTAGAAGATATAGAGGTAGAAATACGAGTCCATTAAACAAAAGGCAAAGAAGCTATAGTCGATCCAGATCTAGATCAGGATTTAAGTCAAGCAGATGTAGCCCTAAATCATCTAATCAAAGTAGAACAAGAAAAAGATCAAAATCTGCTAGTCCAGGAAGCTACAGTAAGAGGTAAGTTACCCATGTGACTATTTTTTTTTTTTCTGATAAAACATTAATGAATTGTAAATATAGTACAGTATTTGTTTCCACCTTTTCAGTATTCAGTGAATAGGATTGTCTTATTACAAAGGTAACACTTATTTAACAAAATATATTACAATACCCATTATATTAAAAGCAGAAAAACTTAATTTTATCACATCAAAGTTACTTTGCATTGCATTTGGTGGTAAAGCCTTTTCATAATTGTACTGTGATCAAAGATAAAAATAAGAAAACTCATTTAGTTACAAATCAAACATAAGATAAGTAAGGCTAATGGTTTATTTTTTGCCCCTAACCATGATGAAAGCAGACAGTTAAAAATAATTTTTTTTAATGAAATGATGATAAATACAGTAACAACTTAATTAAAAAACACTTTTCAGCATATTGAATTGAGGAAAAAAAAAAAAATATATATATATATAGTTACATTTGCCCGTATTCAGTGCTGTCTTTTGTATCATTTTCCTCTTACACAGAAAATAGCTATTACTTTGTTGTAGGTGTTTTTTTGGGGGGGGGGGGGGGGGGGTGTCACTTTAGGGTAGGTAAACCTAACAACCTAAATTAAAACTTAGAAACTGTGTGTGTGTGTGTTTGTGTGGCATGAAGTAGTAGTAGTAGTAGTAGTAGTAGTTTGATTTTGAGTTTTTTTAATTAAAATCCTAATACAAGTGAAATTTAAAAAAAATAATAATCAGTAATAGAGTATACTAAAAAAGTGCATTCTCAAAACTTTTTAATGGAAACCCACCCAACCTTAACTTAAATGTAAGTGAGTAAAAATTTGAAAAAATGATAGCCATCACTTGTAGGAGCTAATGTAACTTCAATGACCACTGACAAAAATGTAAGAGGAATTTGGGGATATATTTAGGAATATATATATATATATATATATATATATATAACGTAAAGAACGACGCTTGTATAGGAGATATTCCGCGCAAGACGAGAGAGAGAGAACGGAACAAATGAAAAAATGAGGTAACCACCTGGGAATCGAACCCGGGATCTTCCGATTGCCGGTGGTTACCTCATTTTTCATTTGTTCCGTTCTCTCTCTCTCGTCTTGCGCGGAATATCTCCTATACAAGCGTCGTTCTTTACGTTATTTATACTGCGTGTTCTTTGCAGTTGAATGTATATATATATATATGTATATATATATATATATATATATATGTATATATATATATATATGTGTGTGTGTGTATATATATATATATGGGATGAATTTCACAATTAAACACGTGAAATGAATGAGTGCTGCAAACCCACAAGGAAAAATGAAAAATTATTCCAAGACCTTTTGTGTATTCAGAGCTACACCTCATCAGGGAATGAAGACAGAAGGCAAGGTGCCCATAAATATATACAACATAGTGGAAACCAAAGCAATTAACACATATTTAACAAGAGTTAATGAGAGGCAGAAGGGATTTTAACAGGATATTGTCAATCTTATACATTCCCGCACTGATATTGAAATTGTTTTTAAAATGAATAAATGCACATTCTAGAATATTTTTTTCTATTATATCTCTGTTTTTAACAAGCGCTTTATAACTATCCCACTTGATGCTATGATTACATCTATACATATGGTTAAACAAAGCATTGGAATTATTAGCTGTTCTACACGCATATTTATGCTGTTTTACCCTAATATCTAACGTTTTACCCATTTGACTGAGTTACATTGTGTACATCCAATAACATTTTCCGGGCTATTCTTTATTAGGCATGATTTAACAGTATTATTATACTTAAAGACTACATTGATGCCAATTGCTTTAAGTAAAGTTGGGAGATATTGAAAATTAACATGGTAAGGTAGGCTAAGGATATTTTTACGCTCAAATTCCTTTACAGTTACATTATTATAATACCTATTCTTGGCTTTCCTAAGACAGTTATCTAAAAATGAAATAGGATAACATAATTTAGTACCAATATTCATGATATTGCAGAACTCGGAATCTTGGAATCAAATTTGAAGTCTATCGCAAGCCTACTAATAATAACTCTTATGTGCATTTTTATTCTGATCATCATCCTTCGATTAAATCCTCTATTTTCTCTGCTATGTTTCTTAGAGTATTGAGAATTGTCAGTCCTGAATTTTTAGATTCCGAGTTCTGCAATATCATGAATATTGGTACTAAATTATGTTATCCTATTTCATTTTTAGATAACTGTCTTAGGAAAGCCAAGAATAGGTATTATAATAATGTAACTGTAAGGGAATTTGAGCGTAAAAATATCCTTAGCCTACCTTACCATGTTAATTTTCAATATCTCCCGACTTTACTTAAAGCAATTGGCATCAATGTAGTCTTTAAGTATAATAATACTGTTAAATCATGCCTAATAAAGAATAGCCGGGAAAATGTTATTGGATGTGTGTATTTGATTGGATGTACACAATGTAACTCAGTATATATAGGCCAAATGGGTAAAACGTTAGATATTAGGGTAAAACAGCATAAATATGCGTGTAGAACAGCTAATAATTCCAGTGCTTTGTTTAACCATATGTATAGATGTAATCATAGCATCAAGTGGGATAGTTCTAAAGCGCTTGTTAAAAACAGAGATATAATAGAAAGAAATATTCTAGAATGTGCATTTATTCATTTTAAAAACAATTTCAATATCAGTGTGGGAATGTATAAGATTGACAATATCCTGTTAAAATCCCTTCTGCCTCTAATTAACTCTTGTTAAGTATGTGTTAATTGCTTTCGTTTCCGCTACGTTGTATATATTTATGGGCACCTTGCCTTCTGTCTTCATTCCCTGACGAGGTGTAGCTCTGAATACACGAAAGACCTTCAAATCATTTTTCATTTTTCCTTGTGGGTATATATATATATATATATATGCTCCTATGTGTACAGAGAAATACTTCAGCTATATTTGTCTTTATCTTTTGTACTATGCATAGGATAGTTATAAGTTTACAATTCATTTAAAAAAGTTTAATAAATAAAAAAAAAAAAAATTCAACTCAACGTATAATGTCAAAGATCAAAGAATTTGAGGAAAATAAAAAAAAATTCAAATGCAAAAGTTTTTGTAGACCTATTTACAGAATTATTTAATAATTTGTGTGACTGCTTTGGGCTTGAAGAATTTAAAGTTTTCAGCAGTAGTTGGCTCTTTACTGATTAGAGACTGTTGGTAATTCTGAATATTAGAATTTCCTCTTTGAATCCTCATGGAAGATGGATGACTGTACAAGCCATTAGTAAGCAATGGGTCATTGGGGTAAAGTGATGTCTACAGATCTTAAGAGATCCGTTATTGCTGTACACAAGTCTAGAAAGAGGAGAACAACTTCAAATTCTATTTATGATGGTTGCTGCAGTTATAAAGAAATGGAAAGGCTTTGGAACAATCAAAACTCTTCCAAGATGTGGATGACCTTCCAAGATTTCAGAATGTACACTTAGACAGATTGAAAGAATGGCTGCTACAACCCCACAAATGACTGCAGGTGATATTTGCCATCCCTCTAATATACATCATACATTGAGAAAGAATGGTTTGCATGGAAGACACTAAGAAAACCTTTGCTATGAAAAATGCACAAAGAAGCTCATTTAAAGTATGACAAGGATCATCATAATGATGAGTTTGCATTTTGGAAGAAAGTTCTTTGGACAGAAGACCAAAATTGAATTATTCAGGAACAAGCAATGGTATGTTTGGTAAAAATCAAATCTGACGTTCAAGGAAAAAGACATCTTTCCTACAGTTAAACATGGTGGTGGTAGTTTGCTTCTTTGGAGATGCTTTAGTGCTTCTGGTCCAGGAAGGCTTGTTGATATCAATAGAATCTTGAATTTGAAGAAATGGCAGGAAGTTTTAGAAGAAAATGTATTGCCTTCAGTTTGGGAGTTGTGAATGGGTTGCAATTAGTTACTGCAACAAGATAATGATCCAAAACATGAAAGTAAGAGGACCATGAAATGGCTTCAACAAAAGATTTTTCAAATTTCTTGAGTGGCCCAGTCAAAGCCCAGATCTCGATTTAATCTAGAATTTATGGTTTGATTTGGAAAAAAGCTGTCTATAGAAGAAACCTTTCAAATCTGAATGAATTGCAAGAATTTTCTTTTGAAGAATGGGCTAAAATTTCTACTGAGAGATGTTGAAACCTTGTAAAAAAATACCCAAAATGAATCATTGAAGTCAATCAATCAAAAGTGGACACACTAAGTATTAAACAATTTTGTAAGTAAATCTATGAAAACTTTTGTACTTTAAACTTTGATGTTTTATATTACATGTTAAAGGTGAACTAATTTTTTTAATTGTTAAATTTTTCCACCAAATGAATTGGAAACTTTTCCTAACTATCTTTAAGCATGGTACAAAAGATAAGGATGAATATAACAAATATTTCTCTCTACAAATACTTATGAGCACTACTGTGTGTGTGTGTGTGTGTGTGTGTATATATATATATATATATATATATACTGATAAAAAAAAACCAAAGTTAAAATATATAAAGGAAAGCTTTTCTGGAAAGCTTGTCCTGCTTATCAGGCTAATTCAAAGCCTGAATTAGCCTGCTGAGTGGGTTAAGCTCTCTTTTATATGTTTTCATCTCTGGGTTTTTTTATTAGTTTTTGCCATGGTAATTGGATTCTTAAGAACTTCATATACCTACATACAATATTTGATGAATATTTATAGGCTTTCCTAATAACTTGCAGGAACTACAATAATGCTAACCATAGATACCCCCTGATCCCTGTATTCGTAAATATTTAGGTCCGATTGTAATTTCTCCCAGCATCAGAAACTAATGAAGTGATATTAGTATTATTAGGTGATCTTTATTCTTCTGTTAATGCTGAAAATAATTGTTTTGGGTTTTTATGAAAGGCTAAAAAAGGTTTTTATGTTTAGACTTATTTCCTGTGCTTTCACTTTAGTAAATTATAATTAGGTCCTGAAAATAATTTGAGTTAATTTTATTAAGTATTTTGAAGTTTATTTCCCAAAAATTTAATTTTGTGGTGGTTGTAAACTACTGCTAATGGAATTTTAGCTAGGTTATACTCTCTTGGAAAGCATTATCTATTTAGAGATGAACCAAATGGTGAAAGTTACTCAGACTTTGAAAGGCCAGGCATTTACCTGAGTTGGTTATTGTTTGAGGTCTTTTCAGCAAATTTGAGTATTGGGGAACTTATGATTTGGTTAGTGATAGATTTATTGTTTATTTCTGTGCAAACCTATCCTCTACTAACAGAAGTATGGCCCTTTTGAATTTTGTTTTTGTTCACTGAGGAAGTTTCAAGTGAATTATCTTATCTTGTAACATTTTCATCATTGTTGTTGTAAATGGTTCATGCAATTTTCTTTTTTGCAGCAATAGTAAAATCAATTGTATTAATTTGCATTAAGTGAATTAAGCACAATATTTGTCTGTTACTACCCAGATAGTAAGCATCCATTGAGCCAATATTAGTATATGAAATATACCAATATCAATGTTGTCCCAATGGATGCCTGTTAACTGGGTAGTACTCTTGTGGAATGTTTTGAATCTTGCATAACATAGTAGTGGAGTTGTTGTTGTTGTTGTGTTGTGTGTTGTTGTGTTGTTGTTGTTTCCCTGAATACTGCATCTGTTGGTGTTATTAATCCTTATTTTCCTAAATTATTGGTATGGTTCATTATTTACTGACATCTGGGTCATTCCATGTCAGTTCAATGGAATTTTGGGTCGAAAAAACGTGACCATCACCGATTTTTTTTTAAAACTGGCACACTTATAGATCTCGGAGAGTAAAACAGAGTGGCACTTGTTTCAACACTCTAGGTCATATGGTTCCGGAGATATGGCCATTCAATTTTGTAAAAAAAAAAGGTCAATTTCCAAGGTTATAGCATATTTCAACATGAAATATCTCGGCTCCTATTGCACTTACAGAGGCCATTTAAACACTATTTTAAAGCTTTTAAGCAGATCTACAACTTTGTTTCTATTCATATTTTACCTCAGTGGTCAAAAAAAGTTGATCTTATTTTTGACCTTTGACCTTGTGTAGGTCATTTGATGTCACAACCGATTTTTTTCTCCTTTCATCCAATTTTGGGTACACATGTCTACCTTAACATAAAACAAGATTTTGTGTTGATTAAGTTAGTATAGATGCTACAGGCATTTCAGTGGACCATACCTACCTCCATTTTGACCAAGTACCTTTTTCCACCAAACTTTGGAGCACCGTTTCTTTGGAACTGTTTGAGCTAGAGTGTTGAGAAAAGTACCATTAGATTTGTCTCACTGAGATCTATAATGTCTGCTATTTTTAAGACAATTTGTCTTTTAATATATATATTAAAATAACCTATTCCTTTATTTTTACCAATTGAGTTATAAGAACTGATTCTTGTCTAGCTGGGTGAAACCATGAAAAAAGAGGCATGAACATAACTTTATATTTAAAAAAGGCAGTTATTAGGTATTTACAATATATTTTATGAAAGCCATTATTGTTACATTGCTTAGTGCAAATGCAGACAGAATGTGTTCCACTAGCACCTGGCAACACACATTCTTTTGGCTGAAGCTCTGCAAATTTTGAAAATCCTGTTTTAATTGTTGGATGGTTTGTTTTAAAAAGCTCAAATGCTTCTTTTAGGTTGCATAAGATTAGCGATTTTTGTTTTCTTTCCCGCCTACCATCAGCTCCTTTTACAGAACCATAGTCTTTCAACACTGGCATTCGTCTACTCACATCTGGTGAATGATAGAAGTCAATTACTTTGGCAGCAGTTTCACTATTCAGGCATTTCCCCAAATGTGGATTAGGAGTTGAAAGCACTCCCTTCTCCCTCACCAAACTCTGCTTGCCTAGCCATGTAATTGAAATTTTGTATTCTTATTCTACACACTGCTGAGAGTTTCCTTTGGGCCCCTAAACAACATACTGTAATTACACCGCTATGTGCCCCCCCCCCCCTACCCGTAGCAAATGCGCCCCTTTTTTTAAATTGAAATGAAATTGAAACCAATTCTTTGAATAAAAAACCTGATAAATGACAAAGATTAAAGTAAATAATGATGTAAGTAAAGTTAAAGTAAGTTTTATATATATAATAAGAAATCTTTCTCCGTATATTACTTAAAAGAATCAAAATCAATTGAAGCATACTGAAATCAAAATATTCACCTTAAGAAATTTAATTGAAGCATATTAAAACCAAAATATTCACTTTAAGAAATTTAAAATCATAAATTACTGACACCACTGGCCTTTCCATTGGAACACAGGATGCTTTTTTCTCGACTCCAGTACATTCAAAATAAATTTATATCTGTTTTCGTAACCAATTCTATCTTGTGATGCTTCTGTTACCACATTTACAACATGTTCTACTCCCTGGCTGTGACAGGGAAAAGGAATAAGCTGAAGTGGTTCATTTCGAACTTTAAGAAAATCATCATTTGTCAAATTCTGTAAAATAGGTGGAGGGGTGATGGTTTCGTTGTCCCAGTCAATCATGTTAGGATAATTGTCTGCTTCAAAGTTCACTGTTTTTAGCAGCTCAAAATTTCTCGCATTAGTGCTCCTAGTTCTTGCTCGAATGATGTGCTGAAGAGCCAGCTCTCTGACCTCTCTTCTTGTGTCTGTTATCATTGAGAGTAAGATATTCTCTGGGTGGGCAAAATAGGCGTTATTTCTGAGGACACGCTCCATAATCATCCGATGCTTTTTATCTAAGCCATTAAGCAAGTGCATGATATACCAAAAATTAGATGCTCCCTCATTTGCCTTTGGATGAGACTTTATCCAAAACCAGCCTGGAGCGTAAACCAGCATTATAATTTTTACTAGGTCTTGGATGTTTTTGTCTGGATTCCGTGTAGAGACATATAAGTGCAGGATCCTGTTTGCTCATGTTAGCCATCTTGCATGATGGAGGGCACCTGGGGATCTGGTGGCTAATGCTTGTGAGATGCATCCAGATTGTATGCTAAGGCACATTTCATACATATATTTTTGGTCACTGCTGAAACTTTTAACAATATCGGCCAAAACTTCTTTAATGTTGCCCTCTACAGGGATATAATCAACTATATCCAGTTTGGTCAAATCCTCTAAGAGTTTATTTCAAAGAAAACCTTTGAAGGTGTTTGGTCCTGAAGTTTTTCCATCAATTGCTTCAAATACGTGCCTGAAGGGCAGTTCATTTGCAAGCAAAAGGCAAATCAGCCATTGTACCGGCCTGTCCAGATATAATTCAATCAATTTTAGCACTCCGCCAATCCTGCCAGTGTTCACTGGGGTGCCATCGCATAGCAAAGCTTTGAGGGATTCTTTGCTATTAGAATCAACTATAAAAGTTATTATTTCATCTGCAATACAACAAGCAGTTCCGTTATCTGGAGCTATATGATCCATGTAAACATCACCAGGTTCTTTGACTATTACATAATGTTCTTCGTACTCCATTCCCTTTTTTGTCTTAGTTTGATCTTTTCAACCATCAAATCCGATGCCTTCAATCTGTGTGTTCTCTGATTTTACTTTGATTATGTTCTTTTTACCCACATGTATTCTTTCTCTTTCCACTTTTTTCTATCCAACATATTGGTTTCATCTAATATTCCCATATCCTTCAAAGCTGCATTTTCTATAGCTGCAGTAGCTCTGTAACTTACACGGTATCTATCTGCTGTTATTGTTAAGTTATCATAAATAATTCTGTTCTGATGGTTTTCTCTCAGCTCAAAATCCGGAACAAAGTCAATATCGTCACTGTCATCATCAATTTGCATGCTCTCATCTTCCATAATATGTAAAGGGTCCAGTTTGCTGGTTGAGGTGACATTCATATCTAGGCTTATCTTGGCTCTTCTTTCTAATCCTTTAACTCTATCGTGAGTCCTTTTTCTTGCGGAAGTCGTTACTCTGTTGATTGGTCCTAGTTAGTTTTTTCTTTGTTTCTGCCCCACAAAAGAGACCCACTCAATCATTGGAACTTTATCACATCTGCAATCCGTTCGACTGATTTTTTTATCGTAACAAGTACAAGTACAAATGCAAATATCAAACATTTCATCAAATGTCTCCACCTTCTGCTGAAAACTGTTGTTTCTTTGTTTTAATGGTACTTTATTTAGCTTTGCTGCAGTTCTATCAATCGTTCAACTTTTATAGCTATTCCTTCAAATCCTATATGTGGAAAGGAAAACTTCTCCCAAATGGCTTCCACATCTTTAGTGACAATTCTGTAACATTCTTTTGCTGTTCTAGAACCTTTCGAAATCAGTTCTTCTCATTTTCTTACCAATAAGTAATGCCTAAATACATCAGCCTTTGAAGGAGTCATTGAAGGTGAAAATTCTGCAGGGTGACCAAATGTTGAATTGTGCATTTTGCTTCTTGTCGCCATGATTTCACTTATTTAGGCCTAGTAGCATTAATAACAAGAAACTAATTGTTAAATTCTAGCAATTGAATCATTCAATCTGAATTTAATATAACTCATTCGGAATTAAATCATAACTCATTCAATCATAAACAATCTGAAACTAAAGAAAAAACGTGACAATAATTTATATAATACATCTAATCTATTTAAATTAATCTATGTAATCTATTCAATCT
The DNA here is from genome assembly GCA_023014485.1 of Bathynomus jamesi. Classification (NCBI taxonomy): domain Eukaryota; kingdom Metazoa; phylum Arthropoda; class Malacostraca; order Isopoda; family Cirolanidae; genus Bathynomus; species Bathynomus jamesi. Next base: position 438,459 of record JAJOZX010000340.1, read on the forward strand.
ATCTAAATTAATCTATCCAAATTAATCTATCTAAATTAATCTATCTAAATAATCTATCTAAATTAATCTAATCTACTTAATAAGACTTAATATAATGCATGATTGTCACATTTGGGGTTTATATCTGTGGAGAGAGTAAAATGGGGGGGATGCTATGGAAGGGGTAAGGGGGTGTCGCATATACTCATTTTTTTTGCAAGATGTTGAGATCATAATTTCCAACTACGTGCATACTGTGGAATTGGTGAAACTCGATTTTTGGTATGTTTCGACCCCTCTTACTGTAGCGTCTATACTAACTTAATCAACAATAAAAATCTTGTTTTAGGTTAAGGTAGACGTGTACCCAAATTGGGTGAAAGGAGAAAAAATCGGTTGTGACATAAATGACCTACACAAGGTCAAAGGTCAAAAATAAGATTTTTTTTTTTACCACTGAGGTAAAATATGAATAGAAACAAAGTTGTAGATCTGCTTAAAAGCTTTAAAATAGTGTTTAAATGTCTCTGTAAGTGCAATAGGAGCCGAGATATTTCATGTTGAAATATGGTATGACCTTGGAAATTGACCTTTTTTTACAAAATTCGAAGGGCCATATCTCCGGAACCATATGACCTAGTGTTGAAACAAGCGTCATTCTGTTTTTCTCACAGAGATCTATAAGTGTGCCAATTTTCAAAAAAATTGGTGATGGTCACGTTTTTTTCGCCATTGAACTGACATGGAATGACCCATCTCTATATTTGTTAACCTTTTAACGCCGACTGTTGCCATAAGGCAACATGAGCTTGACAATCTATTTTGAGCCTTACAATCAGAATATTAGAGGTTATTTTTATTTTGACTTGAACAGGAAAAAAAATTTAAATAAAAATTTCATAATTCAGGCATGAAAGGGTTAAACACTTCTCATATGCCACAAAAGCAATAACTAAAAATATTTTTTAACTTATGCATGTGGAATTTCATCAGAATTCTTTAGGAGCTAATAATGTTACCAGTCATAGCACTGAAATGCATATTTCTTAACTTTATAAAGTGTGCATATATAATTGGTGGGTTAGGTTGACCTGAATTGATGGGATATGTAGTGAAATGATAAAATGATTAAATAGGTAGTGGTACTTGAAAAGCCATGGAAAATATGTCAGAAAGTGTAGGAAAGTGAGTGTATTCCAGGCAACTGAACAAAAGCTGTAATTGCACCACTATAAAAATAAAGGTAAAAGAAATGACTGTAAAAATTATACAATATAAGTCTTGTAAATATAACTGGAAAAGTAGATAGAAGAGTGTTGAAAGGGTAAACAATATTATGGTTCTTTTGTTGAAAATAAACAAGTTGGCTTTAGGAAAGGAAAAGGATGTGTTGATCAAGTGTTTGCAGTGAGACAGATGACTTGGAAGTTAAGCGATAAGAAGGAAAAGGTGTATACTATATAGCATTTATGGATTTAGAGAAGGCATTTGGCAAAATGAATACATTTGCCTTGTAACAAGGACATAGAATGTCTAATGTCAGTGATAAGTTGTTAAATATAGTGAGAATATTTTGTGTAAGAGTTGAGGTTGAGTTGAGTGACTGGTTTGGTATAATTGTTAGAGTAGAGCAGGATCATGTGATGTCTAGTGCTATTTTTTTAATTTAATTTAATTGAATAGCCTTTATTATTGTTAATAAAATAAATACAATTTTTACAATATTTGTTTTTGTTATAACAAATAATTGTGAAATTAGACTTATTTTATTTTTCCCATAAGCTTTAGGCTTTACTGGGCTCTTAATTATTAAAAATAAAAGGTATTATTAATATATAAATCATGAATTAGAATTATTATTAGAGTATATATTAATCTTAAGTTAGGTATTATTATAGATATAAAACAAATGCAAAGTCATTATTAAAGGTGTGACACCAATACTATTCCAAAGAAATTAATATTAGACATGAGAGATGAACAGTAACAAGTAATGTACATTTAATCCTAGATTACACATAAGAAATGAATAAATAGTAGTAATGTACATTAGTATTCCATTGTTAGTCGAGATTTCAACTTTGTTTTAAACCAATTTACATTCACGATATTTTTTATATCAGCATTTAAATCATTCCCTAGTTTGGCCAATGAAAATGGGTAATTTTTGAGGTGAAGACAATCTAAATTAAAGAATAACATGCTTTGATCCATTTCTGGTCTGATACGAGTAGATTTCTTAATGAGTTACAAAATATTTATTTATCCATTGTAAGTTAATGATTTTGTTCTTACACTCTTAAATAAAAATAAAATGTGCCACCTTGATTACATCTTTGAGCTTCAGTAGTTTTAGCTCTTTTAAATAATGCACTAGAATAATCATAGAAATTAGCATTAGATAATAACCTTGTTGCTCATTTTTGGATGACAAAGATACTGTTTAAAGCATTGTTAGTGGAGTTTCCTCAAACAAAGGTGCAGTATGTTATATAAGGAATGAATAAAAGTATGATAGAGTTAATAAAACCTGTTTAGGGGCTACATTTCAAAGTTTAAACATTATAGCAATGCTCCTTGAACTCCTCTTTGAAATATAATTTACATGACCCACTCTTACAAATTCTTGTCTAGCATTACACTAAGAAATTTTGTTAGAGTACACTCCTTTACAGCGAGTTCACCAACATTTAGTTTAAGATAGACATTTCGTTTATTAGTGAAAATCATGAAATTTGTTTTACTGGTATTTAATATGTATATGAACCCTCCGAGGTGTTGCTAAAGAAGAACAGATGGTATTAGGGTGTCTTGAGTCAGAAAAGGTTTGAACCACCACACTAGAGGTAGTGTTAGCCTTGACCTTTTTATAATAGGTAACGCTGGATCCTGAGATTGGAATGACACCTTATTCCCAATGTATCTTTGGGTGTTTGGTTGATTTCAATGTCATGGGTCCTTAGTTCAAGCATTTTGCCCACCTTATGGAGAAGAGAAGTGGGTTTTAGAATAATGTATGTATGTGACCTCTACTTTGGACATTAAATGTTGGACCATTTCTTTAAATGCTCAAAGTTAAAGAAAAATATTTAATAAATAAAAAAAGTTAATTTATTGCGGCCTCCCAAGATATTCAATGATGAAGCTTATTGAATTTTTTAAAATCATCACATATGCTCCTCAACATATTGAATATGAAATGGTTTCCCAGTTAGACAATATAATGCCTCAAGTCCTCTATTTATTATTGCTTAAACACTTAATTATGAAAATATTTTTCATTCATTACCAAGCAGTTGTTTGTTCATCTGTATAAAATAAGTGTTGTAGAATACTTCTTATGGACATATTCTCTTTTGTGAATATTTTTCAGAGAGACATTCAGCTGCCAAGGAAGAAGCCGTTTGAACCTTTGGGAAATTCATAATCGTGAGTGTGAAATGTATCGCAAGAATCCAGAAGCTCATCCTGACTATGACGGGTGAAGCGTATGTGGTATGAAGTGATGACGAGTCAGGGGCTTAACCCTTATGATTTCAGTTTAGAAGTTCATTGGAGAGATTACTGGCTGAAGAAAATGGAAACAATCTTCAAAGAAAACTGGGAAGATAAAAAAGCCAAATGTCTTTCTCTTATCTCTTCGAAATCTCATCATTCAAGACGCTCATCTTCCAGCTCCAGTTCATCTTCATCCAGTAAAGATGATAAATACAGACATAAGAAGAAGAAATCTAAAAGCAAGAAATCTAAGTCTAAAAAGAAGTCCAGAAAGGAATCCCCATCTCAGTCAAGCTATAAAACCAAAAGTAGAAGTGGTGGGGAATCGTCCCATAAAGCTCGTGATACATCTGGCATAAAAGATCCAAGTCTCATATCAGTTGAAGAACTAGAAAGTCGGATTAATGTATTTATGATGAAGGCAAAGCAAGGATCAGGTCTGTCTTTGGCTCCAGTTAAGCCAAGTATGCGGGTATCATCCGTGAGTGAAGTGGTTCGTCCAACAACTAGTACTGCTACATTTTCAGGTTCAACGAAGAAGGAAAATGACAAGTTGTTAGATGTTACAACTATCCTCTCTCAAATCTCAGAGAGATTCGGAGCTCTTGGGATGTCATTGTCAGTTTTACATCGCAAAGTTTTGAGGCTTTGAAGAGCGGACAAAATCCTTTGAAATGTATCGATGAAGACGCTAAAATGCTTCTCGAACTTATCGGTGATAAAATCAAAAGAATTTTGGAAGATAGTAATTTAACTCTTGTACAGAGAGCAATTATTCAAGAGGCGCACGATAGGCTGATGCCTTTCCTCGAATCGTTGGATAAAAAACCCGATTCTAATTTTGGCTTAGATTTAGATATTATAGCTAAAGCGACCCTTGGAATGCATGTTCCTGAAATTGTTAACTTCATAAAAACTGCTTTGACCTACAAAAGAGTGGAAACGTTTCGAATGACGATCTCATGAAGATTTATCTGGAAGTCAAAGCTATTCAAATGAAACATGTGACACAAAAGCAAGGTTCATCTTCAGTGAATGCACCTAAGTCGAACGTTCAGAGTTCATACAAAAGGACGTCTTCCGCAGAGAGTTTGCCTACTATTAGCAGTCTCTTCACCGGATTTCCATCGGGTGCGGCTGCGGCTGCTTCACAATCTCCTCATAGCTTCAAGTCATCTTTGGATACGAAAGTGGTTACTTCAAAATCGGCTCAAATAAAGAATAATTTTCTATCCCTTTCGTTGAATGAAAAGCTGAAAAAGTTTGCCGAGTTTCATTCTCTTCCATTTGAAGAGAAAAGCTTTTTGCTTTCCCATTTGGATGAGTTGGAGAAGACTGAAAAAGAACTCGCGCAGTCTCTGAGATATATGATATCGCGAAATAGGAGCAGCCAGTACTGAAGGAAGAGCCATTACGCTGAGTATCTTAGTTCTTTGCTCCAATTTGCATTAAAAGTGGTGCCAGTGAAATGGGATTTAGCGTTGAATATTAAATTAAGTAGCAGATAGTATTGAATTCTTGATTTACCCCTAATTGATTGCTTTATATTTAGATTTTAATTCTAATTCCACTGTATTAGAATGTTTGCTCTAAAACTCTTCGTTGTCCATTTACACAATATGCATTGCATTGTTTTTAATTGTAAACTGTTAATATGTACTCATTTTGCCAGCGACCGTAGCTCAGTCAGTAACACCGTTTCCCAATAAGCGAAGTGAAGATACTGATGTCGGGGATTCGTCTCACAGTGGTGCTGGTATTAATGATCCAGGAGTTAGTGCAATGGGCCGCATTAATTTAGCCTGAGCGCTGTGCCAATTTCTGGCCCTCCTGACTTATTATGTACTAATTTTAATGTAATGGTATTCTGTAATCAAATACACCTAGAAAAGAAGCCTCGTGTTATAGATGACCTTTCCAAATTATTAAAAAAGGACTTCGCTGATAAAAATTAGAAGTATTCACATAAGAAAATTATTTTGAACTTTATTTCAGAAAGGCCTATCAGTAGTTTATAGTTTATAAACGTATCTTAACTTTATTAGATTTGTTATTTTGCTTTAAAAAATTTAATGTCTGCGAATTTTCTTAACGAATTGTCAACGAATTCGCTTAACTTTGTTTTCATAATCAATTATTTGTTACCAGCAAGAAAAAAAAAGACAATATTATCAAGCGCAAAAGACTTCACGCTCAGTTTTGTTTCATTTTGATCTAGTTTCTAGAGTAATTGTTAATTATTTAGCAATGACCTTTGAGAGGTGAAGGCCTCCTTCAGAGGTTCTTGAGGTATGATATACAGAGGGTTGACAAAAGTAAATAGACACCTTTGTTTCCCCCCCCCCCCCCCCCATAGTTTTTCATTTGATGATAAAAATCGATAAATAATAATAGAGTTATTGAATCAATATATTTAGAATCGTGTTGCTTTCCTCTTTGCATTATGTAAAGCTGACACACGTTCTAATATTTCATTGATGAGCTATACCATTTGTTCTTGACGACAATCATCATGGTGTCTATTTACTTTTGTCAACTTTCAGTACCAGTCTTACAGATCGTCTAAAAGTACATATTTTATTTCATGCTATACTTTTTTTAAGTTATAGTTATCCCTGTGAAATAACGAAAAAAAAATTTCAAATCACCAGTTCCAATTAATCCTTTAGATTTTTTCAGATTCGAGTAATGTACGGGCTTGTTTTTAGCGCCGGAAAGCGTATCGTGTTTTTGTTCATGTTTACTGGTAAGTCTGAAAAAACTGTTTGTAATGTGGTCAAAACGTTATTTCGTATTCAGGAAAAGGTGAAGTAAAGAGAGTTTAATTTTTTCCTTTGATTATTTGTTGTGTATAATGGTTACGTCTCTGCCTATCTCAATTGGTTGGTTAGTCATTTTTTAAACGAGAGAGATTTTCAAGAAGTGGGTTTGGTGAGTGTGTTCATTATTTCAGAATAGTTGTATACTTACACTTAGTTTCTTGTACATTTGCGTGGACTTTGCAACCCTTGAAAAAGGTAACATCCAAGAAACTCATTTTCCCACGACCTCGTCGGGTGAGTGTGCCCCGAAGCAACCCTCCAAAAAAGGTAACATCCAAGAAACTCATTTTCCCACGACCTCGTCGGGTGAGTGTGCCCCGAAGCAACCCTCGAATAATATAAATATTTATTTTTATTTATTTAATCTATATTATTTTGGGGCTACGTCGTAGCCAATGTCGTAACACTGCTTCCCGTCGATCAACGAAGTTAAGCGGCATTGGGTCCGGGTAGTAGTAGTAGTTGGATGGGAGACCGTCCTCCGCGTCCTGCGTCCAAATTATCATACATATGCGTCATGAAGTAGAGTAAGGGCATGAGAGATGTCGGTGATTTGCATGGTAAATTCGAAGGAACTTAAAACTACATTCATTGTGGATTGAATACGAAAGAATTGGAATTAAGTATTTTGTGAAATAATACTTGTGAGGAACAGGATGAGGACTCTCACAATTCACTAAGCAAATCACCGACATCCCCAATGCCGAAACTGCTTCATAGCCAATTTTGAGACCCAATCTCTGCTTACTAACATCCCTCTATCTGGAGCCATAAATACCTGCATTAACCAGTTATTCGAATCTGATGGACCTGAGCGAAAAGGGGCTTCACCACTTCAGTTAACCGCCTATGACACATTTCATATTAATCAGCATTTATTCAGACAAATTGATTCATTAACTGGAGTTACCCCAGCCCACTGACTTACATATTCCTCTTTTATTACAAAAGGAAATGGCTACAAGATTGCCTAACCAAATTTAACCCTACTACTGGAGGTACGGTGATTAGGGTTGTAATATTCCTGGAAATTTTGGGAATTTTCAAGAACTTTCTTTTTCATAAAACGAAGAGGTGCATAGTCTTGAATCGGGGTAACCTGCGTAATTTAATTTGAGGAAAGTGTAGAATAACGCAGCAAAGATTCAAAATGCAGTTGATGTTAGCATATGATTCGCTTCAGTATGTTACTGGTATATGACAGTAGAGTTAGAGATGTTAAAATAGGAAACACCACTCCTTGGGATTACTTTTAATCTCCAATTATTTTACAAGAAGAAAATTCCCGGAATACTGAAATGGAAACTTCCCATTTAATTAGTGAATATTAAAAAGGTAAATTTCCTGCGTACTGATTTCAAATTCCTATTTTTACCCATGTATATTCCCAGCAAATTCTCCTAACCTCAATAAAAACAATATATATAAGAAGCCGGAACTTTTTTGTTGGGTCGAAAACACTTAAATATCTTATATTTTACTGTGTGCTGCAGAAAAAATAAATATAAAAGTTACCTAAAATTGAAAATTCCTGTAAAGTTTCCATCCCTTTGCAACCCCTAACGATGGTAAGTTTCCTTTTTATAATCCTTTCCACTCCTAGAAATTATTGCAATACTGTACCTCAGTGGCGCCCACAGTAGGGGACGTACTATACGCGCGTGCGTATACAAAATGTTCTCGTAATTACGATGTTTTAATGGAACGTGCGTATTTTTTTTTACCCGGGGAATGCAGAACACGTTAAAAAATTTATTGATTTTTTGTACATAAATCTTGTATAAAATAAAATTTGTTTTTACAATTATCTAATTATTTAATAGTTTTATAATAATCTAATAACGTTCATCAGGATGTAAACATAAACATTGAATCAATTCTGCACGCGCTCGAGGCTTCAAGACATCGTTGTATTGCCCTTCTCTTAGGAAAATAGTAAATTTATAGTTGTAATAATTTCTCGTTTTGAAATGTGTGTAATGCTCGTATGCAATTTGTACCGTATTTCATTGATTTTATTGGAATATTATTTCGTTTTGTACAAAAAAAAGTGCATATCTTTTGGACGTCTGCGGGCGCCACTGCTGTACGTAACTAGTAATTTAAAAAAGGAAAATCTTGATTACACTTCTTAACTAATAAAGGGTCCATTCACACACGTCCGCATTCGTCATCGTCTACACTTAAAACTTGTCATTCATACCATCGTCACGAGTCCACCCTCTTATTGATTCTGCCGTAACTGCAACAGTTTGAAAAAAGAAAAAAAATGTTACTGGTATCTTCTAAACTAACTAATAATTAACGAGGATACTGATATATATAAAACGAAATGTAAACTTCTAATGTTAGCTGAGTTAAGTACCTCATATCCTTGTCCTTGGTGTTAGTTCAGTACCGTGCATCATTTCCATCTCAAACATGACTGGTTGACGTACGCTTTATCTCGGATTGAAACATTCAAAGAATTTACAAGAGTGGATGATGCAGTCTTCATCGGGTTAAAATCGAATAATCAGGCATCGTTACTGCATCGGGTTAAAATCGAATAATCAGGCATCGTTTCCGTGGATTTGAGATGTAGAAAGGGCGATGATGTCACAATATGGATGACGGTGAATGGCCCATAATAAAACGTGGCAAAATTTTCACAAAAATATATTGCAAACCTACTAATACTAATTTACGTAGCAAAGTCCATAATTATAACCTAGTATATACAAGTTTAGAAGTATGAAACTTAATATTCCCTATTTGCAGCATCTAATTGTTTTTAAAAAATAATTTCCCTCAATGGGATGGGAATGAAGAATGCACTCGCCGTTTCTTTTAGCGGGAAAAGGCAAGAACGTTTTGGTATGTGGAATGTTAGAGGAATAAATGTAGAGTTAAAGGGGAAGAAAGAACATGGGACAGGTGGAGTTGACATTAATAAAAGGAACTGCGAGTGCAATTTGAGAGTTCTAGATGTGTAAAGTTTAGAATAAGAAAGGAAAAGGTGAGGTTAAGTTTTTGTTGCGTATACTCCAATCGAAGATTCAGCATATTTATAGTGGGTGGGGGGCGACGTCCGGAGCCCCCCCCCCCCCCCCTCAATTTCTTGCAAGTGCCGTATGTGTATGGCTCTGAAAACATTCTGATTTTGTAAATAGATCATGGTTATTTTATTTTGAGTCTTTATCCATATACATTGTACTACCAAATTTGTAGTAGTAATGGTTTTCATAGGTGCCCTTAGTGCTGTTGCAGCCATATCACTATTTTTATATATCTTATTCTGATAGTTCTTTTAATTGTCAAGACATTTGTATTGTTTGAGAAGTTTTCTGTGAGAACTGTTGTACCCAAATTTGATTTTTATTTTGTCTTATTTGAATGGGACTAATCTAATAAAACAATACAATTTATTTTACTCTCGCTCATTGGTGGTCTGTTTTAAGAAAAAAAATTTAGGACTGTGCTTTTTTTTTTAATTTTAGGGGGTGCCCTTTTTTCTTTGGACTTCTCCTTACTGAAATGCCTAGATCGGTCCTTTCAAAAGTGAAAGGGTGTTTTGGAGAGAGGAAATGCAGTTGGACAGGTGGAAGGTGATGATAAGGTATGATTGGGAAAGTTGAAATGAGTCTGAAAGGTAGTGTTATGGCTATTTGGAGTACCAGGTGAAAGGTTGAATGAATGTTTTGTGTCGGGGTGACTTTTTCCTTGAGCACGAGGATGCACATAAGTATAAGTGGTAAAGAACGAGTAAAATGAGACAAGAGAGAGAGTCGGTTAACATTATTCCTTGAAAGTGTGTATAGTGTATAACGCAGAGCTCCAGTGGTACGCTTTTTAGATCATAATGGTTCTGTTATTTGAGTAAGCAAAAAGTAAGAGTAACTGGGGAGAGGAGATGTCTGAAGATAGAAAGACTGAATGTGTGACTCAAGCGTCGGAGGTGGTGTGTGGTAGAAAGAATTTAGTAGGGGTCGAGAAGGGAAAATAGCATGGTGGAATGATCAGGTATGTGAGAAATGGGTAAGAGGAATTCAAGAGAGAATGAAGGTTCTTTAAAAGAAGGGTGACGAGATACTGGAAGAAAGATGAATGAAGCGCGTGTTGATAACAGGAAGTCAGAAAATGTGATAAAGAAAATGGGTGTTTTATTTTAAGGGTGGAACATAATTAAAGTGTCGATGGAAAAAGTACATAATTGATAGGCTGACCATATTTCCTTGAGACAAAAAAGGGACGGGGGTTATGTAATATTCTGTATTCATGAAAAAGTTTTTATTAAAAACGGGACAAAATTGACATTTTTATTAAAACGACGGGACGGCCAGGAAATATTAAAAAAACGGTACGTATGGTCAGCCTACTAATTGAGAAAGATCACATGAATATTTTTTACAGTTGTTAGAGCAAATGAGAGAGTGACTGAGATTGCAGCTCCTAGAATGGAATGGGTGAGAAGTGATGATCTGGTGTAGACGAGAGTTTCAGAGTTGAAAGTAGAGAGCAATTAAAAAATTGATAAGGTAGCAGGTTACAGAATTTACATACTAACAAAGACCTAAGTTTATTGAGGTGGTTTGGTCACGTGGAGAGGATGGATGTATAGCGTGGTATGAAGGCGGCGGTGACTGCAGCCTGGTTTTTGTGGCGATCCAAACTGGACAATGAGGGAGCTATACCCGACTATTGGGAAATAAGGGTTCCAGTAATGCAGTGTAGCTAACGTAATCTCCAATTTATTTAACTATTTTGAGGAACTACTTGAATGAATTTTATAATCCCAAACAACACTTACTTACTGTTAATATAAATTTACAGTATTTTAGTATACCCTATTTTGGATTCATTAGAGCCAAAGTTCCATGAACTTTTAATCGTATCCCATGTTTACTCGAATCGGTTTAGATTCATATTCAATAAGTACAACATTTGATCCATATTTACCCACAAGGAAATGTGTTTATCAGTAGTCCAAATTGATCAACGATTTTAGCCGACGTTGGACGTGTTCAGATGATGTAGCGACCCATACATTGTTCAGATACTACGTAAAGTTGTAGGGCCCCCCAGTCATAAGTCCTTTATCGTTACGAACAAGATTAAACACTTTACTGACGTAAGAGAAACTTCTGTTTTTGTTATTAATTAAAAGATTAATAAATTATGAGAAATATACGTGTTGATATAGAGGATATGTGGTTTGTGTATAATGACGGTTTTTTATTTATAATTATGTGCGATGGGGATCGCAAGAAAGCAACTCGCTCCTTTATTAGGCCAGCCCTCGAGGTGGGGCCACCAGCTTCACTTTCGTATGAAGAGAGACCGACGCACAGAATTTTTACCAGGTTTATAATTAGGATAAATTAGAATATTAGATTATGATGAGCAAAGTTAGTAGATCATGTAGTTGGGTCTAGTTAAATTGTATGAAGACGACTTGAGTGGTAAAGATATGATCTTTATTGGCGAGATTTGATGGAGAGAACTGCAATAAGGAGTATAATTCTAAGGTTATAAATCTTAATTAATATAAATAATAAGATAAACTGCATAATGATCAGCAAAGTTGGGAGATGTGTAGTTGGGTTTAATTTAGTAAAACTGAATAAGGTTGATGTATGTTATAAAAACGAGATCTTTCATGGCGAGAAATCTCGCCATGAAATTCGATGGGGAATTAAATTTTAATTTCGGCAAAAAAAAATTAAGCTAAATAATAATAATTTTTAAATTCACAGGCTTGTATAAACAAAAGGTTTGAGATTTTTATTGAATTGAAGCGAATAATCTATTAATAATAAATACATTGGTTTTACAATTTACAATGACATAAATAATTGTGAAGCTGAACTATTTCAGGTTGAGTATGAGATTACAAATGTTTGTAGCTTTTGGTCCCGTTTGTGTAGAGCATGCCTAAGATTGATACAGATATAGTGATGTCGCCTCAGAAAAGAAACACACACGCACATTGTTTACCTTGTTCCTAAGGAATCACACCTGGACTGATAACACAGGTCAACAAAAAAACATTTTTTTTTCGTTGCCAAGGAAATTCGTACGAATTTAGGGTATTTTGGGGTTGCTGAATTCCAAAATGAAAGTAGTTTTTCCGATTTGGCTCTAGTTCTTGAGATAATGAATACCCTCAATTAATAGGAAACGTAACCATAACGCGTGCATATGAGAAACTACCGGTACATTCTAGATGGTGAGACCGAATAAAATGCCATTATGTATTTCATGTGTTTACTTTTGTATGATTTGAGACAATTTCAATGCGATTTGTAAGTAGGCTCCGCCTGAACATTAAATTTTTTGCATTTTTACGTGTTTCAATGGGGTACCAATTATCTCATAAATTAGAGCCAATCTAGCAAAACCGATGTCATATTCGGAATCAGCACCACAAAGTTACCCCAAAATCACTCTAATATGATTGGCAATAAAATGAGTGTTGACCAGTGTAATAGCTGGGAGTATCTGCAATTCAAACTGACGAAAAAGGCATAAAAGTGGATATGTAACTAGGGATTTCATCTAAGGTTAAGTCGTGATATTTTTGTTAAACCTATGGGAAGATTATTGAATGCCCGGTTATGTCCACTGTACACCCTTGATGATTGGTTAGGTTAAGTTGTGATAGTTTCGTTAAAACTAACGAAAATATTACTACTAAAACTTATATGAAATCCCGTTACACAGAGTTCCTGTAACAGATAGTTTTAAATAAAGTGTTTGTATATGTTTGAAAAAAAAACTAACTATTTATAAGCTCTATATAGTCAGTGACTGCCTGTCAACTTGACGATCCGATGAAAATTGCATATCGGATTTACTACCTTGGTCGACGACAGAAAGCCTACACCTTTATGTTAAAAAAGTGGTTGTGTACAGTATGTGTAGGTCTTCAAAAGACTTTAAGTGGTTTTCAATTAAATTAGTTTGCTTTTGGTATGTAGCATAACTTATGGTAAAGAGTTAAAGTACTTATAGGCAACTTATTTTTTGTTTTGTCGAATCTGCTTATGTTAGCTTAGGTCTTATAGTCTGCGGTTGCCTACTTTCTCGTTTGTTGATGTAGACTACGTTAGGCGTCTTTTGTTATAATGAATCATCTCAAGCAATTCACCATGCCCAATCATTTCACTGGGATAAGTCTATCCCATTCATTCGTTAATTTATTCACTCGGAGCTTGTAGAAAGATTAACGCTGCACAGTGTTGCCAACATTATCTCCTGAGAGTAAGGCTAGATTAGAAGAAAATATAGGCTATAAAGGCTATAACCCTAATAAAAATAGGCTAAAAAATAGGCTGAACATTTTACTATAATATATAATAGCTATACCAAGGAATTTGGTAACACTAATGTCTGTTGATTCATCTAATAAAAGGCTGTACCCTTCCTCACCAATATCTTCCTTTAATTCACAAAAAATGAGGATGCAACACATTTTTTATTATAGCTGTACACTTGGTCCGGTGTATTTTCATTTGTTGAGCAATTTTACTGTCTGTGAATGATTGCTTACAAAGTTCTGTTAAATGGTCACATGTGTTTAATGAACAATGTTCTGCAATAAACAGAGCTTGTTTAGCTTCTGCAAAACATTTTTGATCATCTGAGGATTTATTAATTAAAACAGTCTGAATAGGCCTCAACTATTTACGTGAGGAAGATATATCAGAATGTTTTTTTGATGCAGCATGTTGCTTTATATCAAAATATTTCGCACGAATGGAAACTTTGCAATATGCACAATATGCTTTGGTTGAATCACCTGGACGTTCTCTTATCCAATCCTTGCACAAATCATTAAGCCATTCATTTCTAAATCGCTGTTGGTAGGCTGGCTTCGACGTTTAATGGGCTATTACTTAATTAACTTACAGTTTAGAAAACAACCACAAAGATAATAAAACTCTTATCGACAATTCAAAACTATGACGGGGAACTAATGATAAATATATGTGAATTTATAATAACAATTTACACTATACAATACACATTCACGTACAAGAAGAACTAACAACGACTGAAACCACTTCTATCAAATCAGTACAAGATGACACTCTTCCGACGTAATTGTACGTATATTTATTTATTTTTTATTTTTTTTTATTTCTGTTTAAGGTGCTGCAATCCTGCTGGATTATTGGCACCAAGACTAAAAAGAATATGAAAAAAGACCTCTACCACTTCAGTTGTAGGGTTCCACTCTACAACACACAGAATGGAAAAGAAAAAGGAACCTGTTAGTAAAAGAGTAATACTATAGCTACTACCAAAAGACTATCAAACGATAAACACCTAGATCAGGTTAGATAAATTGGCTTTCTTTAAGAAGGTCAAAAGTAAGGATGATGGAAATTCATTCCCCAAAACACTCATAAGAAAAACAAATTCCTTTGCCATTACAATAGTTAATCAAATTTGTTCTAAGATGATTACAAGTAGGGCAATGAATGACCGCATGTTCTGGGGTGAGTTGAATATTACAAGTACCACACCTTTTAAATAAAGTTGCATCAAAAAAATGTCCATGGGACAGCTTAGAGCAATTCAACCTAAGCCTGGTCAATATGACATCACTCCTGCGATTCTTTTCTGGCATCCTTTTCCAAAGGACAGGTTCCATCTGAGGAAGGAGTCCATTGCATCGGGACCATTCCTGTTGCCACTCAGAGAAAATGAAATGTGAAATGGGCTTCATAAATTCACCAACAGAGTAAGGGATGGTCTGGACTTCATCAAGACTACAAGCCATACGTGCTGCTTCATCAACAGTATCATTCCCCCGGATACCAACATGACCAGGAGTCCATAAAAAGATAACATCAAGATTATACTGATTGAGTAATTGAGGTGACGTGTATGTATATATATGTATATAGTCTAAAAGTCACTAAAGAGTAAATATCACTAAATCTAAGCTGAATGGCAAGACGAAGCCATAAACGAACCAAAGGGCTGTTCGTATTGCTTTGGTCTGGCCTAGACATGTTTTTTCCTATCTGACCTAATCTTGGGTGCTGAGTAAAATTAGGTGATGAATCTAAGGTGACAAATCGGGTAGGAAGTTGTTCGTACTTAAGTATAGTTAGGGGTAATGTCTATAGCTTCTAAATTGGTAATGTAAGAGAGAGTTAGGTAGGCTGTTGTGGGACACAGGAATAAAACGGTAGGCTTCAAGGAATACCTAATTCAACGCACCGGTAAGTGCTTTTGATTGTTTGCTAGAACCTAAGTAACCTAACTGGGGTGTCTACCCCACGCTATCACATTTGGCGACGAGGATGGGATTTGGCTCATTTGGTTAAATTTTGTTCATTGGGTTAAATTTGGCTCATTGGGTTAATTTGGCTTATTGGGTTCAAGTGGTTGTTTGGAAAATTGGATGTAGCCTAGTGGGTCGTCCGATTTGGTTTGTTTGTGTGGGGAAGCTACCGTACTATAGCGTAGGTCCCGCCGCCCTAATTCTAAAAACTAATTCCTACTCAGCCCTAACTCTAAAACTAATTCCTACTCAGCCCTAACTCTAATACAATTACCTATTCAGCCCTAACTCTAATAAAATTCACTATTCAGTAACTAGACCAAATTTAAACCTAACCTAACCTACTTCACGTGAGTTGGCCTAATTCGGTTTTGCTCTAGCATGTCGGTGATTGGCCATATAAGCCCCTACGAAGACAATGGGGAGGACTTCGAAGCTTATGCCACTAGGGTGAGGTTGTTTTTCGAGGCAAATTCCATTCCGGATGCTAAGAAAGTACCTACCTTTTTAACTATAATAGGCCCTAAAACGTTTGGTTTAGTTATGGACCTAGTTTCTCCTAAAGCACCGGAAACTTGCACCTATAAGGAATTGGTACAGGCCCTAACCGATCACTACAAACCCCGAGTAGTTCTCATCTATGAACGTTTCAAATTTTATTCAAGGCATCAGACGGGAAATGAAAGCATTGCAGAGTTTGTTGCAGGAATAAAAAGCCATAGCCGTACGTGTAAATTTGGGGACAAATTAGATGAAATGCTAAGAGATAGGTTTGTAATGGGTCTCAAAGAGGAGTCTACCCAGAGAGCCCTATTAGCCATACAGGACCTAACTTTTAGTCAGGCTGTAGAAATAGCTACGGCTAGAGAAGCAGCTGCTAAAGATGTTAGAGCTTTTGGAAATCATAGTAGTAAAGCCCAACACGTAAATAGCTTTAAATCTTCTAGGCCTGGCAGACCTAACGAGCCTACTAGACAGGCAAATAAAAGGTATGAGGCGAATATGACTAAGCCTACTAATTCTACTAAGCCTTCCAAGCCATGTACAGGGTGTGGAAAACACCATTGGAAGAAAGATTGCCCTTTTAAAGAAGCAGTTTGCCGAAACTGTAGTAAAATAGGCCACATAGCTAAAGTGTGTTATTCAAAGAAAACAAAGGGTGAAATTCTAATTTTAACATTTCTAGTATAAATCCTCAAAAGGGAAATACTTCGAACATTGGAGTGGAGTACCTATTCTATGAGCAGCAAAGTGGGAAAAATACAGGCCCATATATTGTAGAGGTAGGCCTAGATGGAATTACAGTTCCTCTAGAATTGGATACGGGTGCTGCCCGGACGGTCATGTCCAAGGTAGTTTTTGATAAGATTTTCAAAAACACACCTAAACTACATGCATCTAAAACGATTTTGAAGAAGTACGGTGACATACAAACACCTATTTGTGGAGAAGCATACGTCACAGTTACACTTAACCAGAAAACTTTGTCTCATCCCTTAACCCTTTTAGTGGTGGATGAGCAAGGGCCTACTCTACTAGGCCGTGATTGGATTGATGCTTTGGAAATGGCAATTGACAAAATCTTGCCAAGGGGTCAGGCAGATGTGCATACACTTTCATATCCATCTGACATAGACTCATTGTTAAGGGAGTTTTCTTCTATTTTTGGGCCTGAAGTAGGCAACCTAAAAGGCCATCAGGTCTGCATAGAAGTAGATCCTAATGTAACTCCGAAATTTTGTAAGGCTCGTTCAATTGCGCATGCACTGCGGGAGAAGGTAGATTTAGAAATTGACAGGCTGCTAAAAGATAAAATTATTGAACCAGTCACACACGCTAAGTGGGCTGCCCCAGTAGTTCCTGTACTAAAACCGGACAAGTCCGTGCGGTTATGCGGGGATTACCGTTTAACAGCAAATAGAGCCGTCCTTCTAGATTGCTATCCTATACCCAAGCCTGATGAATTATTTAGCTCTCTTGCTGGGGGAAAATATTTCACAAAACTCGATATGTCCCAAGCCTATGCTCAACTAAGTTTAGATGAAAACTCTAAAGAATTAACTATCATAAATACGCACCGAGGCCTATATAAGTACAATAGGCTATGCTATGGAATAGCATCGGCTCCAGGTATTTTTCAGAGGACAATGGACCAAGTTCTAGGTCACATTCCAGGGGTACTTTGCTTTCTAGATGATGTCCTCATTTCAGGTTCGACTAAAAAAGAACACCTAACTAGATTAACCACGGTTCTAAAAAGACTCCGGGATGCTGGACTTAAGCTAAAGAGAGAAAAGTGTTCATGGGTCACTAACGAGGTTTCATATTTAGGGTTCCGCATAGATGCCTCAGGCATTCATCCAACGGTGGATAAACTAGAAGCAATAGAAAAGGCACCACCTCCACAAAATCACACAGTTACAAGCTTATTTAGGTCTCCTAAATTTTTATAGGAAATTTTTGCCTAATGCATCGACTTTCCTTGAACCCCTAAATAAGCTATTACGATCTGGGGAACAGTGGAGATGGGAGAAAACTCAAAAGGAAGCATTTGAGGCTTCCAAGGACGTACTACTAAAGTCCACTCTCCTAGTGCATTATGATCCTAAACTTCCTCTCGTAGTTTCAGCAGACAGCAGTTCTTATGGAATTGGGGCAGTGTTATCTCACCACATTGATGGTGTAGATAGGCCTATCTGTTTTGCTTCTAGAACACTAACTGAGACGGAAAGACGATATGCACAAGTGGAACGTGAAGCATTAGCCTTAGTATTTGCAGTAAAAAAATTTCATTTCTATCTATGGGGTCATGAATTTAAACTAATTACTGACCATAAGCCTCTCTTAGGTTTATTTTCACCTAATAAAAATATTCCAGTTATGGCCTCAGGTAGGATTCAACGATGGGCACTGATTCTACAAGCCTATAAATTTGACTTAGTACATCGGTCAGGTAAACTTCTAGGTACGGCTGATGCGCTAAGTAGGTTGCCCTTAGAAAATCCAAATGATTGTGTACCTATACCTACAGAATGGGTTCACTTGGTGGAGTTTTTGGAATCCACTCCAGTATCTGCAGTACAAATAGAGCAGTGGACAAAATCAGACCCTATTCTGTCTAGGGTCATCCATTTCTGCTCAGTTGGTTGGCCTACTAAGGTTGAGAGTGAATTACAGCCTTTTATTCAGCGTCAGTCTGGCCTCTCTATTCAAAATGGCTGTCTCTTATGGGGCCACAGAGTGATTATTCCAAATAAAGGCAGGTCGAATTTAGTGAAGGAACTTCACGCTGAACACATGGCGCAACAAAAATGAAAGAGCTGGCGAGAGCTTATTTCTGGTGGCCTGGTTTAGATGGAGAACTCGAATCATTGGTTCGTTCCTGTCAAAGCTGCCTAGAGAACAGAGATCTCCCAAGGAAAAGTCCACTTCATCCTTGGGAATGGCCTACTATACCGTGGCATAGGATCCATGTTGACTATGCAGGTCCTATAAATAATATTTATTTCCTAGTCATGGTGGACGCCTACTCTAAGTGGGTGGAAATTTTTCCAACCACTTCCACGACTTCGGTGTAACGATTCGCTTACTCCGTTCAGTTTTCGCTCGATGGGGTTTACCCGTAGTCCTGGTTTCCGACAATGGTACTTGTTTTACCAGTGAGGAATTTCGTTCCTTCGTCCACCTAAATGGCATTAGACATGTCCGGTCTAGTGTTTTCCACCCATCTACTAACGGTCTCGCGGAAAACATGGTCCGTACTTTCAAGTCGGCCTTGCGTCATTCTCGTGGGGAGGAAATGCAAGTAGTGGTGGATAAATTTTTGTAAATATCGAATAACACCACACACCACGACAGGGGTGTCTCCCTCTAAACTTCTGATTGGCCGGGGAATTCGTTCAGTTTTTGATTTGTTACGTCCAAACGAAATGTTACAACAACGAGTTTTACGCCATCAGGAAAAACAGAAGTTGTACCACGACACTAAAAGAGGGAGAGTTCTAGAAGCGAAACCTAATGATCCAGTTGTGATTCGCAACTATGGGGCTGGACCAAAATGGGTTCCTGCAACTGTGCAGGAGAGAACGGGCCCTGTTTCCTTCAAGTGCCAACTAGAAGATGGTCGTTCTATTAAACGCCATCAGGACCAGATATGGGAACGGGAAGTGCAGAAGGACCAGAGTCTTCCGGAAGAGAGAACTGATCCTCCGGAAAATGGTTCAACTTGCCCGCCTATACAGGTTGCACCTGATCCTACTACATCAACCCCGCTCCGCAGGTCGTCTAGGGTCCCTCATCCCCCTGACAGACTAAACTTGTAGGGGAGAGTGAGGTGACGTGTATGTTATATATGTATATAGTCTAAAAGTCACTAAAGAGTAAATATCACTAAATCTAAGCTGAATGGCAAGACGAAGCCATAAACGAACCAAAGGGCTGTTCGTATTGCTTTGGTCTGGCCTAGACATGTTTTTTCCTATCTGACCTAATCTTGGGTGCTGAGTAAAATTAGGTGATGAATCTAAGGTGACAAATCGGGTAGGAAGTTGTTCGTACTTAAGTATAGTTAGGGGTAATGTCTATAGCTTCTAAATTGGTAATGTAAGAGAGAGTTAGGTAGGCTGTTGTGGGACACAGGAATAAAACGGTAGGCTTCAAGGAATACCTAATTCAACGCACCGGTAAGTGCTTTTGATTGTTTGCTAGAACCTAAGTAACCTAACTGGGGTGTCTACCCCACGCTATCACAGTAATTCAATAATCTGAATGACTATATGATGCCCAGAAGAGGACTGTATAGCTTTCAGGGAAGAAAGGGAGTCGGAACAAACAACAAACTTAGTAAGGTCTGAGTTGTGACAAATATATATTAAAGCCTGTAGTATAGCATACAATTCTGCAGTAAATATAGAACAGTGCTCTGGAAGGCAAAAACCCTTAATCACCCCATCCCAAAGAAATGCACATCCAGTGCCACTTTCTGATTTAGATCCATCAGTATATACTGGTAAGTATCCTCTTTCTTTGTAAGTTTCTACCCTCTCCAGAAAACTTCTTTGGAGCACAATTGCAAAAGCCAATTTGTTGTTAGTGGTATGAATAGAAAAGTCAAAATTCACTGTTACAGGGTGATAAATGAAATAGGAACTTTGCTGAGATGCTATCAAATCAAAAGTTAAACCCACTTGGTGAATAAAATCCTTGATCCAGCCACTAAAAGGTATTGGGTATGGACATAGTCCATAAAATTGAAAATTATAAAATCTATTAATACAAGTTTTAGTTGGGTGTGAATCAAACCTTAACATTTTAGTAGCATACCTAGGCACCTAACAGTTTTCTTCTATAATGCAAGGGCATAATGTTTGCTTCAGCTTCTAAATAATCAACTCTTGTACATTTGAGAGCTCCCAAAGCCAGTCTAATACATTTATACTGCATCCTATCTAGCTTCAGTAAATTTGTTTTAGAACAGGTATGGTACAAAAACCACCCATAGTCTAATTTACTACGTACCAAGGACTTATATCACATCAACAAAGTTGATCTACTTAAACCCGAAACTGAATTAGAAAAAAAATTTAATATAGAAATAGCTTTCACACAAGCTTCCTCCAGGTATTGAATATGCTTAGACCAAGTCAAACCCTGATCCAAAACTATTCCCAGATATCTATAACTTGAAACATACTGAACTGGATTTCCTGATAAATATAATGTTAAATCATCATTCCTCCATGGTCTTTTTGAGAAAATCATACATTTTGATTTGGAAGATGAAAATTTTAAGCCCCATTCCTCTGACCATTCACTAATATGATTAAGGACACCTTGCATCACATATGTCAGAAAATTCAAATCATCCCCAACCACCCACAAGGCACAGTCATCAGCATACATGGAATACCTGACACTCATTGATTCCTTCAAATAAATTATTAATCATCAAGGAAAATAGTGTTGGACTTATGATACTTCCCTGTGGGAGGCCAATTTCAACATTAAAGCTATTGGAAATGTGATTTCCAACTAAAACTCTAATACGGCGGTTAGAAATAAAATTTTGGATAAATCTTGGAAGATGGCCTTTTAACCGAGATTTATATAGTTTTTGAAGTAAACCATGATGCCAGACAGTATCATAAGCCTTTTCAATATCAAGGAACACAGTCAAGACATATTCATTTCTCAAAAAAGACTCCCTTATATCATTTTCTAACCGAACAAGGCTATCTATTGTTGAAAATCTATGCCTGAACCCACTCTGAAACTGAGACAAAACATTCTTCTAAAAATTTCATAAGTCTAAATGATACCATTTTCTCCATAACTTTACACAGACAACTTGTTAATGCTATAGGCCTAAAAGATGTAGGGTCAGTAGAAGGTCTACCTGGCTTATACAGAGGGATTAAAATACTCTCTCCAGCAATCTGGGAAGACATCACTTAACCATAAAAAATTATAAAACCTTAGTAAAATTTCTTTATTTTGTGGGGTCATATTAGATAAAAAAGGATATACAATATTATCTCTACCAGGAGCTGTTAGTTTAGTATCCTTAAGAATTCTTTCCAGTTCATATATGGTAAATGGGGAGTTGTAAGTAGTATCACTTGGTTCAAAATGAATAGGGACAAACTCAGATTCCACCATATGATATACAAAAAGTTCAATATAAAAGGAGAGGCTACTGGTATTTGCAAAACTGCTGCCTAAAATCTGGGCAGTGTCAACTGGATCAGCATATAAAACACCTTCAGACTTTAAAACCAAAGAACCCCTAGATCCCCTATTGGCACTAAAACGCTGTATTTTATTCCAAACCTCACTCACTGTGGAATGTGACGATACAGACTGTACAAAATCTCTCCTTGAGTTCCTCTTAGATAGTCTAACAACCCTACGAGCCAATACTTTTGCTTTTTGATAGATGACCAATGTTTCTTGTATGGGATTACCAACAAAAAGCCTAAATGCTCTCTTTTTAACTCTAAGAGCTTCAGCACAGGTATCATTCCACCAGTATTTACTATATTTAAAGTTC
Source organism: Bathynomus jamesi (assembly GCA_023014485.1). NCBI lineage: Eukaryota > Metazoa > Arthropoda > Malacostraca > Isopoda > Cirolanidae > Bathynomus > Bathynomus jamesi. The sequence goes on from JAJOZX010000340.1 coordinate 461,083, forward strand.
ACTGTTGACGAAGAGCGGGGAATATATTTAGATGCACAAGCAATGAGTGTGTTATATTACAACAATTTTCATCAGCACTTCTACAAAAATCAACTGGAGGAAGAGAGAGATTGGCTTCAAAGGTTAATAAAGAACTACCTATCTTCCATTTTGGCCTCTTAAAAACCAACAACAACTCAAAAGTGTCAAGAATAATAGGGAAATGATCAAAATGATCGTGAAGGACAAAAGAAGATATTGCGAAAAATGCTCTGTATGAATTGGTCCACAATTAACCCACCCCTTATATCTCCAGTCTAACTATAGAGTAGATCAAGTCTAGCCTAGAGGGGTCAGCCTAGAGATTCCGGAAATGGTCCAGAGGGGCAGATAAATTGAGGTCCACAGTAGGATTCCTCACCAAATTAGGTTAGGGCAATCTACCTTCACCTTTGTGAAGGGAGGGGAGGGGGCGGTGCTGCAAAGAGATGAAGAGATAAAGGATAGATGGAAGGAATATTTTGAGGAATTATTAAATAAAGAAAACCCAAGATCTTTCTATGAGGATGGATTACCAAATGTAGCTATGACAGAACAAGTGGGGAGGATGGAAGTGAGTCGTGCTCTGAATAGGATGAAAAATAACAAAGCGACTGGCCCAGACGAGATACCAGCCGAGGCATGGAAGGCACTGGGAGATGAGGGGGTGGATCTGGTGTGGGATCTAATGCAGAAGTTGTTTGACCAGGAGGTGATTCCGGATGAGTGGCGGACCAGCATCATAGTGTCTATATTCAAAGAGAAGGGAGATGTACAAGATTGCACGAATTATAGAGGGATCAAGCTAATATCACATACAATGAAGATATGGGAGCGAATAGTGGAGAGTAGGTTGAGAGACGAAGCGGAAGTGTCAGTGGAACAGTTTGGAGTTATGCCGGGAAGGTGAACGACAGATGCAGTTTTTGCATTGAAACAGTTGGCAGAGAGGGGCAGAAGGCGTTGCACATGGTTTTTATTGACTTGGAGAAGGCATATGATAGGATACCACGGCAGGAAGTTTGGAGATGCTTAAGGGAAAAGATGGTACCGGAGAAGTATGTTAAACTGATCAAGGGGATGTACAGGGGAGTAACAACTAAGGTGAGGAGTAGCGTGGGTGTGTCAGAGAGCTTTGGGGTGGAAGTTGGTCTGCACCAAGGATCAGCTTTGAGCCCCTTCCTTTTCAATGTGGTATTCGATGTGTTGACGGACAGGATTAGAGGGGAGGCGCCGTGGTGCATGATGTATGCAGACGATGTTGTGTTGAGTGGGGAGACGAAAGAGGAGGTGGAGCAGCAGTTGGAAAATTGGAGAGAGCGTTGGAAAGTAGGGGATGAGAATTAGCCGAAAGAAGACCGAATATATGAGATGTGATGTGCAGCAGGACCGAGGAGGGGAAGTGACATTGAGTGGAGAGCGTGTTATGACGGTGGAGTATTTTAAATACTTGGGGTCAACAGTGGATGCAGAGGGGGAGCAGAGAGAGAGATAAACTGTAGAATACAGTCGGGGTGGAAGAACTGGAGAGACGTATCAGGGTGCTCTGTGATAAGAGGGTCCCAGTGAAACTGAAGGGAAAGGTATTTAAAACAGTGGTGAGGCCGGCAATGTTGTATGGAATGGAGACTGTGCCAATGAAGAAGAGCAATGAAAGAAAAATCGATGTGGCTGAAATGAAGATGTTGAGATGGATGTGTGGAGTGACGAGGAGGGATAGGGTCAGAAATGAGCATATAAGAGGGACAGTGAAGGTGGCGGAAGCATCTAAGAAGGTGCAGGAGGCCAGGCTGAGGTGGTATGGACATGTCAGGAGAAGAGAGGAGGAGTATGTGGGGCGCAGAGTGCTGGAGATGGAGTTGCCGGGACGGAGAAGAAGAGGAAGACCGAAGACGAGATGGAGGGACTGTGTGGTGGCGGACATCAGGGAGAAGGACTTGGAGGAAGACGTGGTATACGACAGAGGAGAGTGGAGAAGACGAACCAAAAACAGCGACCCCATGTAAAGATGGGATAATAAGCTGCGGAAGAAGAAGATCACTGTCATATAAGTCTGGTAACACAGTCCAAGATAGTTGCTGAAATAAACCAGAAGAGGCAACTGTTAAGTCAATGCTTGAAAAGTGTCCCCTAAATTCAGCACAATAAGTTGGGACTGGAGAGTTCAAAACAAATAAATCTAGATCAGTAAACAATTCTGCCAGTAAGTTACCCTTAATACAACTATTATGTGAACCCCAGGAGACATGATGGCTATTGAAATCTCCCATCAGTAGGACTGGTTGTGGCACTTTCAAGAGGACACTCTCAAATTATTTTCCTGTAAGAGTCAGATGTGGAGGTAGATAAATGGAACAGACAGTAAAAGACACTGACCTAAGGTGAATTCTGGCTGCCACAATTTCAAAATCTGAACAAATTGCAACGAGAAAAAGGGATGGAATTGTGTATCCCTAGAAGGACACCACCACCCTGCCTAGTCCTATCTTTACGAACACAAGTATATCCCTTCAATCCAATAGTAGCATCCTGACAAAGATAAGTTTCTTGCAAAGCAAGGATAGTAGGTTTATGATCACTTATCAAGGTCTGAAGGAATGGATATCTTTCATGAAAGCCCCTCAAATTCCACTGACATAACTTAACAGACATGAAGAATAAAAGTGGTAAAAAGAAATTAATCTCCAAAGAGAATCCTAAAACCATCTCTACTATCTATGTGACTCTTTGGTATTCCTTGTTTCCCAAGCATGAGGGCCAATTTGGTAACAATTGCCTTAGGTTGAAGATTCAATTCGGAAAGTTTCTTATATTTAATTATATCCCAAATAGAAAAGTTTGGGATGTCATTGGATGAGCTGAGTAAACTCTTTATAGGAGAAACAGTAGTGTTAGAAGGAGTATTACTTTTCGTAGCCTTGGAAGAAGCATTACTGGCTGTATGTAATTCACACTGAGTTCCAACTGACACATATGTAAGAGATTTAGACAAATTCTGGGTACCTACTTGAGCATAAGATGCAGAGGAGATCTGAGGAGATAAATGAGAAAAGTACTTACGTCTAGCTTCAGGAAAAGACAAATTATCATCAAATTTGATATGAATAATCTCACTCTCTCTGATCCAATGGGGACACTGTCGAGAATTAACAAAATGAGAAGCTTACAATTAATACAAGAAACATCTTTATCAGGTAATACACAGGTCTCTTTATCATGATCTTGTCCACATTTAAGACATCTGTTACTATTTGTGCAGGTTCTTGTCCCATGTCCATACCTCCAACACTTAAAACAAAGTAAAGGATTAGGATAATATCGCTTGACATCATACGCTAAATATCCACAGAATAGTTTACTAGGAAGAGTAGTCCCACTAAAAGAGAAGTAGGAATCTTCTCTCGACCTTTATTTAATCGTTTTATACCAAGAACAGAATTGGTAGAAGACTTTAATTCAGTCAAAATTTCCTCAGTTGATAAATGAAGGAGTTCTGGGGCAAAAATAATACCCTGAATTTTATTCAAATTATAAGCAATCTTAGCCTCAACTTCATAAAGACCATTTATAATTGATTTAGTATCCAAGAGAGCCTGAGACTGTCTTGAGTTGATGGTATTCACAAGTAATGAGCCAGACCTACAATAGGCGACAGATTTCACTGGTCCACCACAAATAAGCTCTATAGACTTCTTAACACCAAAAGGACTAAGTTTGGTTAAGGGAACGGACAAATCTTTGCTATTCAAAAAAATATGAGACATGCTCAATAGGAAAATTAGGTTCAGGACTATTGGTAGCAGGTCTAGCAGATGTAGGACAATTCAAGGGTTGAGTAAGACTAGATGGTTCCTGAGTATCTAATCTTTGAGCAACTTCATTGGAACTTTTCTTGCAAAAAGAAGTGATAGCATGGTCAGTTTGCTTAATGACCGTACTCAAATCCATCAAGTCATCACTGCGAGCCGACTCAAGGGTCTTAGAATCATCAACCCGTAACCGTTTAGTACTTTTAGAAGTTACGCCTTTACTCATGATTGGATATAGGGAAGTAAATATAACCTATACCTCAGGGTTAGGGTATAGGGCACAATAAGGCCAGGCCTAGCCCAATGAGATGAGCTAGGCCACAGTCGTTACCAAAAACACCCCTGACAAGGCCTATGCCTTGCCAAGATCTTTTAACAAACAAGTACAAAAAAACACTGGAGTGATCCTATACTAGTCAAAAAATAATTCCAAAAGCAGGATCAATCTCAACTGCAGCCCTGGAAAGATTTTTTTAACACCACACTCCTGGTTTCAGTTAGAAAGCTCACCCTGTACGTATATTGACACGCTACAACGTGAAAAAACATTTTAGTACGCTCGCAATTTGATATGAAAAGAGGCTAGATTAAGGCTAAATTAGAACAAAAAGTTGCCAGATTTAAGGCCATAGGCTATTAAGTAAAATAAAAGGCTAGCCGAAGCTAAAATAGGCTAAATCTAGCCTGAAAAAGGCCAAGTTGGCAACACTGTTAACGAAGCTTCTTCGCCGAAAGCAACGTTAGCAGACAGAAAGTCACCAGACATATAATTATGTATTTTCGTTACTTTTTTCCTCGAAATGTTTTTAATGAAGTCGGTAATGGAAAGTTTGGTGCGAAAAGAATACGTTCTCTCGTCTTATTTGTTGTCACTGTAGGCCTCATGGTCTGGTCTCTATGATAGTAGGCCCAATGCCTACATATTATTTTCTTTAGTTCCACCTATGTTAATTTTCCATATTATCAATGGACTCCACCCCAAAACCGAGGCAGTTTGGAGTTATACAAGACAATAAATTAATATTGTGTATTAAATTGTGACAAAATAAGAATATAATTTTTCGCTACTTTCTGAAGGATATAAAGTTGTGGAGGGTATAGTAATCGTATATTTAGTATGATAGCTCCTGAATGAGATGAGACTCGGTAATTGGAGTATGGTCTATGGTTTAACTCCTGAAGGACCAATGCTATAAACAACATAGTACATCTTCATTGACATTTACATAACGACACAACATAATTACGACATTAATTACGGTTGAAAGAGCAAAATAATAGTATAACAAACGAACAAAACATCTTTATTGCGTATCATTCACAATCCATAGCCACTTAACCTAACATACAAGTACAATCTTTACGTTTACATTGAACTTAATACAAAAATAAGGTCAACATAGCCACTTAACCTAGCATACTGGTTGATTAATTATCTGAAATTTTATGTATGTTGTTATTACATGAGACATAGCACTTGTAACACTTACTATAACTGCACTATAACAACTTACTATAACACTTATCGTCTTATTATAACAACTTAATATGCGTAGATAACCTTTGTTACATAACAAAAATAAGGTATTGTAAACCAGCAGTTGTCTGAACAAAGACTGCCATATAGGTGAGAGATACACAGTATCTGAAGACGACATTTGTTCAATAACACATTAGACCTGTTTTGGACCCTAGTAATGAAACTATGTATATTCTTCCAGATTAACATTTGGCTGGTAGGTAGGTTACGCGTAGTAAACAAAACTGGCACTGCACCATTTTGGTTCCCTACATAGCATACGAGAAGTATTATAAGCAACAGAGCTTATTCATAGCAGTTTTCGTGTAGTTCCACCACGGATGGGATGTATTCAATGCAGTACAGTAAGTTCTAAGCAGATAAATTTTAATTGATTCTGAACACGCCAAATTTCCTTACTAACATGTTACTTTGTACATACAGCTTTTTATATTGCCTCTCAGTATCAAGTTCATCTCGCAGCGCGCGAGTAATTACATGACTGTAATTTATATGTCTTTTTCAGGTGTAGCCTGACTATTCATTTAAAAAAACTCAAAATACAACTCTCTGCCCCATTATGTGATCATTTTCTATACCATATTATTCACATATTTCTAATAGTACTCGCAGCCCATGGGGAGAGGGTAACAGAAGACCAAGGTCATCAGCATACATCAAAGGATTAATTTTTTCCTTTCCAATGACACAGCCAGTACGTGCAGTTTTTAGTTCATTGGTAAGGTCATCCGTGTATATACAGAAAAGATAGTGTGATAATATATCTCCTTGCCTAACACCATTAGTTACTTTAAAACCTGGTGATACAGTGTTAGAAAATCTAGAAGAGGAAGAACCATTGTTGTCCCAAGGCGATATGATAACTAAGCTGATTGATGCAGCATTGCTTGTATATATTAAGTTAAGTGTATATATATATATATATATATATCCATCTCATAATTGTAAGGTTAGTGAAAAATTCACTTAATTTAGAGCTAGAATTTTTGGGCTCTTGTGGCATTTTTTGGGGCGCTGCGCGTCTTTTCTACTCGTTTGTGGAATGCCGTACTTACAGGGTGTGGTCTTATAGAGAGCTCTCTTCCAATTCAGTTTGGTTGTTTAGATACAAGATTGTTGCATCGTGCAATAATGCAGGTTGTGTTGTTGCAAGGTTTAGAAAGAAGACCATAAATAGTGCCCCTTTTGTTTTTTATCTTAAATTTATGCAACTGAGGCCTAAGGTAGGCCCACATCGAGTCAGCAACCCTGAGGTAGGACCTAATAGGACCTCCAAGTCCGTCCGTAAGTTTTTAATTCTAGCTTAACTTGGGCTGTAGGTTGAACTGGCCCTTCAGAGCTTGACCGTTCACGGCTCAGCTGGGATTTTGACCCCCCCCCCCCCCCCAATTAAAAAAATAACATGGTCCTTCATAACCGGATTCTAGCCCAAGACTGAGTCAGTGACTATTTTTTGGCAAAGTTCTGATTGTGCAAATTGTAGCCCAAGTTAGGCCTAGGCGGGTTGAGCATAATTGAGTTAAGGTCCCAGGGTAGAAAGTTTAGTCGCCCAATTGCGAAACTTGGCCACTCGTCTGTCGTTGTTTTTGGCCTATATTTTTACCGGTTTGGTTAATTTTGGTTTATTATTCGTAGGCGAAGGTTGCAGACTCCGGTGGAAAATTTGGTATTCCATACTGGTGGTTGGTCAGTACCGCACCCAGCAATTCAGTTTATTTGAAAAAAGCAAAATTTGCGTTTGATCAGTTTCGTTAAGTATTTTTGCCAATTCAGCTTATTTGGCATTGAGCCCAATTGTTGTTTGCATTGAAGATGAGTGCAGCTCAATTGAACAAGTTTAAAAAAAGGAGAAGCGCCTACAAAGGTCTAATTGCAAAGGTCATTTCCACTATAGATTCTGCCATAGAGCAAGAGGATTTAAGCTTAGTGACTGCGCAGCTTTCCATATTAGAATATGCAAGTTACAGGGTGTGAAGTAAATGTTAAAATTGAGGCTCTTATAGAAGAGGATGAAATAGAAAATAACAATTTATTTTGAAGAGATTATCGATAATATAATTAAAGTATGCCACCGAGCAAAAGAGTTTAGCAGCTCAGTACAGTTAGAGACCAGGTCTAATAATGAAACACAACCCTCAACAAATGGTGTTTGTGAAGTTAAGGTTAACAGATCTGCAGTTCAATTACCGAGGCTTGTACTCAAAGCATTTTCTGGGAGTATTCAGGAATGGCAAGGATGGGCAGACAGTTTTCAATCAGCAGTTCATTCTAGTCAAGTGTTAAGTGCGGTGGAGAAGTTTAATTATTTGCAGTCTCTCTTGGAAGGCGAGGCAGTAAAGACAATAGCAGGATTAGCATTAACAGAGGCTAATTATAATGTGGCTTGGGATATATTAAAGAAACGGTTTGGTAAGCCAGAGATCTTAATTAAAAGCCACCTCCGTGAACTTTTAGCTATACTTCCTGTTAATAACCCCAATAGTGTCAAGGAGTTACAGCAGTTATATGATGAATTTGAAGTTAGAACTAGGTCCCTGGACAACTTGGGTGTAGGAATGGAAAGGTATGGTATAATGTTGGTTACTATACTGGAGTCTAAATTGCCTAGCTCAATTTTGCTTGAATTAAGTAGGGGACACTCTACAGAACATGTGTACATCCCCCTTCAGCAGATGTTAAGTCTTTTAGGCACAGAATTAGCAAGACGAGAGGGAAATGAGTTTGCACAGTGGAATGTTAAACAAGGGGACAAAGGCAGGCACAGCACCAAGGTTTCTACAAAAAGGAATAGCCCAGGTACAGTGTCAGCTCTACATGCATCCTCTGAGAATAAATTAAAGGGAATCAAGGAATGCATATTTTGCGAAGGCAAACACAAGTCATATAAATGTGAGGTGGCTGAGGCTTTACCTTTTGAGGAGAGAAAGGACAGGGTAACTAAGTCCACAGCATGTTTTAAATGTTTTTTGAAAGGTCGCAGAGCAAGGTTTTGTAAGTTTAAAATCTTGTGTAAAAAATGTCATGGCAGGCATCAGCCATTATTGTGTGAAAACACTCCTAGTAGGCCTACCCCAGAAGTAGAGACATCAGTGGCACATGCCACTGCTATGAAAGGGAGTAAAAGTAAAGGGGGATTATTGCAAACAGCTGCAGCCTTATTAATTGGGAATGATGGAGAAGCTACTGTAAGAGTGTTGTTTGATAGTGGTAGCCAGTGTGGCTTTATTAAGACCAGAATTTCCAGAAAATTGAAGTTTAAAGAACTTAAGAGGGAAAATTTAAGAATTTCTGGGTTTGGGAGTTCCGTTCAAAACCGAACCAAAGTTAAGAAGGTAGAAGTTCTGGTTAAGGGGTTGTTACCACAAAGTCCCACTATCAAGGTCCAAGCTGTAGAGATTGAGGAACTTTGTGCTCCAGTCACTACTTGTTTAGATATGGCATGTGTCCAAGAATTGCAAGTTAAAGGAATTAATTTGGCCAATAATAAGTTTGAAGGAACAGAAGATATTAGTCTTTTGATTGGAGCTGACTATTATTGGGACTTCATCACTGGTAATATTGTCCGCACATCTCGAGGCCCGGTAGCTATTGAAAATAAGCTAGGCTGGATGCTACATGGTAGCTATTGCAATGAAATGGAGGTTAAAGCTCTTTTTGTTAAGATTGAGGAGAACAGCCATGGTTTGGAAAGGCATTTGAAAGCGTTTTGGGAACTTGAATCCATTGGCATAAAGGACAAACAGGCAAGTACAGTGAACAGTGATGTTTTAAAGCAATTTGAAAAAGGGATTGGGTTTAGAGATGGTTGCTATGAAGTTGGCCTCCCTTGGAAGGATTCTTGCAAACCCGGTTCAAACCTTCAGCTAGCTAATCGGAGGTTGGAGACTTCATTGTACAGGCTAAGAAAAAATGAGTAGTTGTTAATTGAATACAATGAGGCCATCCTAAGCTATGTAAGGGAGGGCTATGCTGAAAGGGTGCAAGGTGAGCTGGTGAGCCAGGAGGCACATTATCTGCCACACCATGCAGTGGTACGGCGAGACAAAACTACCACCAAACTGAGGGTAGTTTTTGATGGCTCAGCCAAGGACAAAGATGGTGTGTCCTTGAATGACTGTTTGGATGCTGGGCCAAATTTAAATGCAGATTTATTTTCCTTGTTACTGAGATTCAGGTTTCGTAGAGTAGCATTGACTGCAGATGTGAAGCAAGCCTTTTTGCGGATAAAGTTAAAACCAGAGGACAGAGATGCAGTAAGGTATCTGTGGGTGAATACGGAAGACTTGTTGGAAAATGAACCTAAGGTTCAAGCATATAGAATGAAGTCAGTGTTGTTTGGCCTCAGCTCTAGTCCATTTCTGTTGGCAGCTACTATGCAGTACCATTTTAAGAAATATTCTGAAGTCTATCCTAACACTGTTGAACGCATAAGGAAACATTTTTATGTTGATGATTTGCTGTGTTCCGTGGATAATACAGAAATAGCTAAACAGATATTCATGGAGGCTAGAGCTATAATGAGGGAGGCTGGCATGGAGCTTAGAAAATGGCAGACCAATCATTCTCAATTACAAGTTTATGAGTCAGTCCTGTGTAGTACCTGATGCAGCAGAAAGTATTGAGGATTCTGGTATTAAGGAGTTGTGGGCAATAGACGCAAAAGTGCTAGGCATTGTTTGGCAGCAAGGAGACGATTTGTTTACCTTCAATGGGAAATCTTTAGTAGAGCTGGCTAAGAATGAGACAAGGTGGACAAAACGTACAGCTCTTAGTTTGGCTTCAAAGGTCTTTGATCCTCTTGGATTCCTGGCTCCATTTGTGATAAAGCAAAAAATTTGGTTTCAGAGCCTCTGGGAAATTGGACTTGGTTGGGACCAAGAGTTATCTGATCATATGGTGGTAAGGTGGAAATGTTGGTTCAAAGAATTGGCACATCTTGGAGACATTGAAATCCCAAGATGGTACTTTGGAGAGTTGAACAATAGTCCAGACAATTTGGAGCTGCACATCTTTTGTGATGCAAGTGAGGAAGCCTATGCAACTTGTATTTATATAAGAGGCACATTGCAAGAGGAAGTAAGTTGCAGGTTGGTTGCTGCAAAGAGCAGAGTAGCATCTTTGAAAAGGCTTTCTGTTCCAAGGTTGGAATTGATGGGTGCAGTTATTGCTAGTCGGCTTGCAGTTACAGTGCAAAAGTCTTTGGCCCTCTATGAAATTCCAAGCTATTATTGGACAGACTCCAATATAGTTTGGCACTGGTTAAGAAGCCAGGCAAGGAAATGGAAACCATTTGTTGCCAAAAGGGTGGAGGAAATTCAAGCGCACACAAATCCCCAAGCAATGGAATCATTGTCCAGGCACCCAAAACCCAGCTGATTTACCAACACGAGGAATTTCAGTGAGAGATCTTGCACAGTCAAGTTTGTGGTGGAATGGGCCAGAGTGGCTAAAACTTGGAAGTGAAAACTGGCCTTCTAATCAGCCTATTGTAGGAGAATGCCAGGCCGAAGAAGCATGGGTGAATGAGGTGAGAAAATGCACTATGAACAGTTGTCAAGTTATGCAGCAGGACCCCATATTGAGGCTTGAGGACATTAGCAGTCTGAAAAGGTTATTAAGAGTGACAGCATGGGTATATAGATTTACCAACAATATTAAGGGAGAAACAAGAAGGGAAGGAATTCTGAACAGTAATGAGATTCAGCAAGCCAGGAAATACTGGGTGGTATATGTGCAGAAGGAAAAATTTGGTGAAAAAAGGGAATTGCTCACCAGCCGTCCATTACAGGTTCTACCAACACATTCTGCTCTCAAGGCTTTGGATGTGTTTTTGGATCAGGATTTATTGAGAGTAGGAGGTAGACTACAGTTTTCTGGGCTTCCAGAGGAGAAAAGACATCTAATTTTGCTACCTTCTGGGGGTCACTTTGTGGACTTTTTGATCCTGGATACTCATCATAAGTTGTTACATGCTGGAGTTAGAGAAGTGATAATAGAGATCAGACAACAGTTTTGGATTCCCAAAATTAGACAAGTAGTAAAAAAGGTCTTGCATAAATGTGTGGTTTGCAAGAGTTGGAGTGCAAATCCTTTTATGAAAAGGTGGCTCCACTTCCAAGAGAACGGTGTGTCTCTACTGCCCCATTTGATGTAGTGGGAGTAGACTTCGTAGGTCTAGTCTATGTGTATGGGCAAGGGGAGTCTAACAAAGGTTATACATGTCTTTTCACATGTGCTACCACCAGAGCAATCCATTTGGAGTTGGTAAGCAACTTAAGTAGTGATGTATTTCTTTTGGCCTTTAAAAGGTTTGTGAACAGAAGGGGTTTCCCAAATAAAATCATATCGGATAATGCAAAAACCTTCAAAAAGGCTGAAAAGGAACTCCAAGAAGTTTGGTCCTTGCTAAAAGAGGAAGGATTCCAATCCTACTTTTCACACCAAGGGGTACAATGGGAGTTTATTGTTGAGAGAGTGCCATGGTGGGGAGGATTTTGGGAAAGGCTAATGAGAAGTGTAAAGTGTCCATTAAAGAAACTTTTAGCGAATGCTCATTTGAGCAAAGAAGAATTCTGCACTGTTTTATGTGAAATAGAAGGAATGGTGAACAGTAGGCCTATCACTTTTGTTTATAACAGTATGCAGGATGCAGAGCCATTGACACCAAATCATTTTCTTTGTGGTAAACGATTAACATCAAGCCCCAGTGTGCCAGAAGACTTGCAGCCTATCCAGAGCACTCAAGGAGAGTTAACCAGACGGTTCAGGTACCTTGAAGAGCTACAAGATCAGTTATGGAAGAGGTGGCAGATGGAATACTTGCCAGAACTCAATTTATTACCCATCAGGCAATGTAAAGGACTCCAATGCAAATTGTATCAAGGTGGGAGAAGTGGTAATGATTGGGGATGAAAGACCAAGGCAATGCTGGAAGCTTGGCATAATTGAAGAGCTGTTTGTTGGCAAAGACAATTTAGTTAGGTCTGCACTGGTAAAGACTTCAGGAGGAAAATTAAAGAGACGTATACAAAAACTCTATGCTTTAGAATTCAGCAAAAACACAGATAGTCAAGATGAAACATTTGAGTTACAGCCTCATGGAGAAGGCTTGGCTAACCTTGCAGAAGGTAATGACGACAATGACTCTTCGGTGGGGGTGTTAGAAAATCTAGAAGAGGAAGAACTATTGTTGTCCCAAGGCGATATGATGACGAAGCTGATTGATGCAGCATTGCTTGTATATATTAAGTTAAGGTGTGTGTGTGTATTTATCCATCTCATAATTGTAAGGTTAGTGAAAAATTCACTTAATTTAGAGCTAGCATTTTTGGGCTCTTGTGGCATCATTGTTTGGGCACTCTTGTGGCATCATTTTTTGGGGCGCTGCGCGTCTTTTCTACTCGTTTGTGGAATGCCGTACTTACAGGGTGTGGTCTTATAGAGAGCTCTCTTGCAATTCAGTTTGGTTGTTTAGATACAAGATTGTTGCATCGTGCAATAGTGCAGGTTGTGTTGTTGTTGCAAGGTTTAGAAAGAAGACCATAAATAATGCCCCTTTTGTTTTTTATCATAAACTCATGCAACTGAGGCCTAAGGTAGGCCCACATCGAGTCAGCAACCCTGAGGTAGGACCTAATAGGACCTCCAAGTCCGTAAGTTTTTAATTCTAGCTTAACTTGGGCTGTAGGTTGAACTGGCCCTTCAGAGCTTGGCCGTTCACGGCTCAGCTGGGATTTTTAACCCCCTCAAAAAAATAAATAATAACATACAGTGCTTTTCCATCTTACAAACATGGTCTGCTCTATATACCAGAATGCAAGTATCCTAAGTATATATTTAGGTACCCCTCGACACAAGAGTTTCTTTGATAAGTTTGTGATGGTTAACTCTATCAAATGCTTTTGATGCATCCAAAAAACAGGAATATACATTGCTATTTGACATCTTGTACTTTAGGACGGCTTCCTTTAACATATAAATACACATGTCAGTACCATGTTTCACTCTAAAGCCAAACTGATTGTCATAAGTCTGCAAGTAAGTACTTATCCTATTATAAATTACATATTCTAACACCTTAGAAAGTACTCGCTACATATAGCCGACAAATTCTGCTGGCAGTTGTAACCCATCTTGCATGGGAGATTGGTCCAGGCTTCTCTCGTAGAAGATCTTCATTAATGACACCAGTCCTTATCGCTTTCATCATTCTGTAGAGGTAGGCTTGGTCACGACTCATTTCAGTAAGGTCAACATCCGGGAGAGTGTGGCCATCAGCAATACATTGAGTTCCTCTAGAGGAAAGTGGCAAACTTTCACATGTGGCCAAAGCTTTGCCAATTGGTCCTTTTCATTGAGTTGCAGATTCTGTTGGGCCGATGAGTTCCTTTCACAAGTGGCATAGTGGGAGTTCATTTAAATGCAGACTACAGATGAACCAGTGCAAAGGGCGACCCAGGCGGCACTCTAGCAGGTGTATTGCTCCACTTCTCTGCCCTGTGTTTGTGGCTGTGCTTTCGGCTCCCACTGCAATTATCTTGTCTGCAATACCCATTTCTTCAATCGCATTTTGAAGTCCATTCGCAATGACAGTGCCAGTTCCTCGTTCCAGTGTCAGATGGCTTAGATAGAAGGTTCCAGGCTCTCCGACCAGCACATAGTGGTCCTCAACTTTCTTTGTGCTGTACCATTTGTTCCCCTTTTTCTCTTTGGCAAGTGTCATGTCTTTCCGCCCATCAAAAAATAAAGCAGTGAATTCCACATCGTGGTAAGTTACTGCTTCCTTCAGATCCCTCCGTACCTTCTGCTGTGCTCTCCATACTTTGTGGTTGTCAATTACGTTTTTCTGATCATCAGAACTAATGATGCCATAGTCAACCAATGTTGCAGTGCTGATAGCTGCAGCAGCCCTGTTCGATACACCATACCGGTCAGCTTCCAAAGCAACAGTGGGAATCGGTGTGATGTTCCTGTCCTCTTGGGCACTATCACCCATCCACTCATCACCAACACTTTCACCACTGGAGTCTGCTTCTGCTTGAGCTGATTCGACCACATCTGCAGAGGATGCTACCTCTTGCCGTTCCGTTTTTCTTCTATTCTCTTCTTCTTGTCTTTCTTGCATCCGATCCTCTCTTGACTTCCTTCTCTCCATCATCTGAGTCACATTCGTATCCACCCGACTGATCTGCATGATCCGCGTGGTTCTCTGGTCGATCAGAAAGGCATGCTCTCGTCGTGGAACTTTCATTTCTTTTTCACAGTGGCATGCAGACAGATCATCGCATTGGCAGACAGCTATGTCAAACAATTGATTCAGGCTTTCCTCGAACTTCTTGGTTTTGTGGCCTGCTTGCCTTGCTTCGATGCTTATGAGCCTTTTTCCATCAATCGGAGCAGCTTAGTCTTCACATTCTTGATTGGCTGTGATGGAATGTTAGCACGATTCCAAAGGTCAATGAGTGTTTGGTATACCTCCGGAAGAATCTCCCTGTTGCTGGTGTACTTGTTTTCCTTCAAGAAGAGGAAATGCCTTGCAACTTGTATACGGGTTGAAAGTTCAGACAGAGGAAGCTCTGATAGTGGAGAACCAAAGACAATGTGGCTGGCAGATCCCCGTGTTCTTTGCGTGCTCATTGTACAAGCAAAACTCAACAAGTATCACACAGGAACACTGAAACAAAAGCACAAACGTATAAATAAAAAATATATATGAATTATGAGTATATACATATAAGGCTTGGTTTATTGGTAAACAACAAGTTTACCAATATATATATAAATATACTGCACACACACATATGTATTATGTATATAAATATCCATAGGTAAATATATATACACCCTAAGACATATAACAAACTTATAAACAATGTAAAACACAACAAAACAAAGAAATGTGTATAATGTATATATCACAAAACGCACCTTTCGTTAGTACCTTGGGGTTTTTGAACACCCCATCCACAGAAAAAACACTTGTTTCTCTCAAGCGAGCTAGCGTAGAACTAAGAAATTCCAGGGAATGACTCACTGAGAATAATTAGAAAGCTGCCAGAAGTACCATGTCAGTCAGTGTTGCCAACTGTAATTAACAAGAATTTTGTATTTTTTACATGCAAAAAAGGAGGTGTTCTGCTTGTTGCAGAAAATTTTTGATTTCTTTTCTGAAATCAGCAAGGTTGATTGTACAAAACCTGAAATGTGCCTACAGATCGCTTATGACGCTACACGCTACTGTACAGTGCCCGGACTGTTATTTTATTTATTTGTTGGGTTCAAAATCCCAGCTGAGCCGTGAACGGCCAGGTTCTAAAGGGCCAGTTCTACCTACAGCCCAAGTTAAGCTAAAATTAAAACTTACGGACTTGAGATCCTATTAGGTCCTACCTCAGGGTTGCTGACTCGATGTGGGCCTACCTTAGGCCTCAGTTGTATGAATTTAAGATAAAAACAAAAGGGGTACTATTTATGGTCTTCTTTCTCAACCTTGCAATAACAACGCAACCTGGACTATTGCACGATGCAACAATCTTGTATCTAAACAACCAAACTGAATTGCAAGAGAGCTCTCGATCAGACCACACCCTGTACGTACGACATTCCACAAACGAGTAGAAAGGACGCGCAGCGCCCCAAAATGATGCCACCTGAGAGCTCAAACAATGCTAGCTCTAAATTAAGTGAATTTTTCACTAACCTTACAATTATGAGATGGATATATATTGTAGCTTGTTCCTTCTTGCTACTACTTGTAGTTGCCGGGAAGAATGAAGGATACGAGAGGCAGGCTATCTCTTTTAGGGGTATCTCTTCTAGGGGCCTCTCGTGTCCTCTTCTCTCCCTGTCGTTTGGGAGGTTAGCATCTTGAAGGAAAAGACGGTCGTTTCCAGAGTTTATTGAGTTCTTGGTTGGCTGGGGTTATTTTACAGATTTTGTTATTTTATATACAGCTGAATTAATTAAATATATATATATAAATTTATGTACAATACTTATTTATAAAGATTATATATGATTCTTAAAATTACACAGTGATAAAATATATACAATTTGGTACGCGCAAAATTGGTTTGTCGGTAACTAATATAAAAATAATATAAATGCGGAAAATTAACTGCGCGGCCCCACACTACTGCCCACCCCGAGAAGCGGAGCACGTATATCAAAAGTAGAAATATTCGGGTCTTGATTTGAATCGGATCCTTCGTCCAGCTCGCGTTGATCCTCGGTCGGCCTCATTTCCGGTTGTTGCGTTGTCCTGCGCGCTCGTCCTGAGGTTTGTATTTGCTACCTCCGAGGTGCGTCTTCCATCGTCCTTTTTCCTTGCGTGCTTTTTCTCCGATCCGATGTCGTCCGATTGTGCGCCCGGTACCTGTGTGGGACCTGAAACTATATAAGCCGGTTTAAAGTTTGGTTTGGTTGATTGAAGTGGCTTAAAGTTTGGTTTGGTTGATTGAAGCGGCTTAAAGTTTGGTTTGGTTGATTGAAGCGGCTTAAAGTTTGGTTTGGTTGATTGAAGCTGCTTAAAGTTTGGTTTGGTTGATTGAAGCGGCTTAAAGTTTGGTTTCTTCGGATGTTATTCTGGAAATGTGGAATTGTGCCTCCATGATGGAGAACCATCCTGCGGCCGACGCTTCAGAGAACGTGGGTGGCTTGATGGTGACATGGTGCACTCCTGATTCCATCTTGCGGGAATGTAATTCGGGTCTGCTGCTGCTTCGGTTCCGACCGGCTACTACGGGTGGGCGGCGAAGAGGCGTGGCTTCGGTTTGTTCCGCCCGGCGACTGAAGGATGCTGCTTCCGCTGGCTGCTTCGGGTCACTCCAGGGGTCACCAATTGTAGCTGGTTCCTTCTTGCTACTACTTGTAGTTGCCGGGAAGAATGAAGGATACGAGAGGCAGGCTATCTCTTTTAGGGGTATCTCTTCTAGGGGCCTCTCGTGTCCTCTTCTCTCCCTGTCGTTTGGGAGGTTAGCATCTTGAAGGAAAAGCCGGTCGTTTTCAGAGTTTATTGAGTTCTTGGTTGGCTGGGGTTATTTTACAGATTTTGTTATTTTATATACAGCTGAATTAATTAAATATATATATATAAATTTATGTACAATACTTATTTATAAAGATTATATATGATTCTTAAAATTACACAGTGATAAAATATATACAATTTGGTACGCGCAAAATTGGTTTGTCGGTAACTAATATAAAAATAATATAAATGCGGAAAATTAACTGCGCGGCCCCACAATATACACCTTAACTTAATATATACAAGCAATGCTGCCTCAATCAGCTTAGTCATCATATCGCCTTGGGACAACAATGGTTCTTCCTCTTCTAGATTTTCTAACACTCCCCACCGAAGAGGCATTGTTGTCATTACCTTCTGCAAGTTTAGCCAAGCCTTCTCCCTGAGGCTGTAACTCAAATGTTTCATCTTGACTATCTGTGTTTTTGCTGATTTCTAAAGCATAGAGTTTTTGTATAGGTCTCTTTAACTTTCCTCCTGAAGTCTTTACCAGTGCAGACCTAACTAAATTGTCTTTGCCAACAAACAACTCTTCAATTATGCCAAGCTTCCAGCATTGCCTTGATCTTTCATCCCCAATCATTACCACTTCTCGCACCTTCATACAATTTGCATTGGAGCCCTTTACCTTGCCTGATGGGTAATAATTGAGTTCTGGCAAGTATTCCATCTGCCACCTCTTCCATAACTGATCTTGTAGCTCTTCAAGGTACCTGAACCGTCTGGTTAACTCTCCTTGAGTGCTTTGGATAGGCTGCAAGTCTTCTGGCACACTGGGGCTTGATGTTAATCGTTTACCACAAAGAAAATGATTTGGCGTCAATGGCTCCGCATCCTGCATACTGTTATAAACAAAAGTGATAGGCCTACTGTTCACCGTTGCTTCTACTTCACATAAAACAGTGCAGAATTCTTCTTTGCTCAAATGAGCATTGGCTAATGCTCTATATGAATTGGTCCACAATTAACCCACCCCTTATATCTCCAATCTAACTATAGAGTAGATTAAGTCTAGCCCTGTAGGGGTCAGCCTAGAGATTCCGGAAATGGTCCAGAGCGGGCAGATAAATTGAGGTCCACAGTAGGATTCCTCACCAAATTAGGTTAGGGCAATCTACCTTCACCTTTGTTAAGCTATGAGTTGATGTTAGGTCTTAGACCACAATGTAGGCCTAATTTGTCTGACCCAGCTTAATTTAATGAGTCTACGTAAACCTGGGTTAAAACACAATTAGTCACTTACTGCTAGTTATTAGAGAGTCCCTTTTTCTGTCTTGTTTAATTGTTAAGAGCGTACTTGCTGGTGGGGATCTTTTTCGTTGTCTGTTCTTGTCCCTTCTCCAGTTCCGTCCTCTCGCCCCGTTCCTCGTTTTCGTTCTCCTTTGTTCTCCTTTTCGCGGGGCTTTTTCCACCAGCGTCGTCTTGGTTTTTTCCTCGGTTGGTTGATCGGTAATGTATATCTATTACCGAGCACGCTCTTGTCACACAGTATATAAATACTAGTGTGGAGAATAACTCTGGTGAGCAACCAATTGGTTTCATCCACCCAGTTATTGACATAAAAGGAATTTAATAATTGCTAGATTAACTACCTACCTACTCAGTGAACCATTTTCGTTACCTCCCAACTACCCACTCATCAGTTTTCCATACCTTCTGCAAGTTTAGCCAAGCCTTCTCCCTGAGGCTGTAACTCAAATGTTTCATCTTGACTATCTGTGTTTTTGCTGATTTCTAAAACATAGAGTTTTTGTATAGGTCTCTTTAACTTTCCTCCTGAAGTCTTTACCAGTGCAGACCTAACTAAATTGTCTTTGCCAACAAACAACTCTTCAATTATGCCAAGCTTCCAGCATTGCCTTGATCTTTCATCCCCAATCATTACCACTTCTCGCACCTTGATACAATTTGCATTGGAGCCCTTTACCTTGCCTGATGGGTAATAATTGAGTTCTGTCAAGTATTCCATCTGCCACCTCTTCCATAACTGATCTTGTAGCTCTTCAAGGTACCTGAAACGTCTGGTTAACTCTCCTTGAGGGCTCTGGATAGGCTGCAAGTCTTCTGGCACACTGGGGCTTGATGTTAATCGTTTACCACAAAGAAAATGATTTGGTGTCAATGGCTCCGCATCCTGCATACTGTTATAAACAAAAGTGATAGGCCTACTGTTCACCATTGCTTCTACTTCACATAAAACAGTGCAGAATTCTTATTTGCTCAAATGAGCATTAGCTAATGCTCTGTATGAATTGGTCCACAATTAACCCACCCCTTATATCTCCAGTCTAACTATAGAGTAGATTAAGTCTAGCCCTGTAGGGGTCAGCCTAGAGATTCCGGAAATGGTCCAGAGCGGGCAGATAAATTGAGGTCCACAGTAGGATTCCTCACCAAATTAGGTTAGGGCAATCTACCTTCACCTTTGTTAAGCTATGAGTTGATGCTAGGTCTTAGACCACAATGTAGGCCTAATTTGTCTGACCCAGCTTAATTTAATGAGTCTACGTAAACCTGGGTTAAAACACAATTAGTCACTTACTGCTAGTTATTAGAGAGTCCCTTTTTCTGTCTTGTTTAATTGTTAAGAGCGTACTTGCTGGTGGGGATCTTTTTCGTTGTCTGTTCTTGTCCCTTCTCCAGTTCCGTCCTCTCGCCCCGTTCCTCGTTTTCGTTCTCCTTTGTTCTCCTTTTCGCGGGGCTTTTTCCACCAGCGTCGTCTTGGTTTTTTCCTCGGTTGGTTGATCGGTAATGTATATCTATTACCGAGCACGCTCTTGTCACACAGTATATAAATACTAGTGTGGAGAATAACTCTGGTGAGCAACCAATTGGTTTCATCCACCCAGTTATTGACATAAAAGGAATTTAATAATTGTTAGATTAACTACCTACCTACTCAGTGAACCATTTTCGTTACCTCCCAACTACCCACTCATCAGTTTTCCATATACTGGGGGTCCCGGGAGATAAAAATTTTGGTGTCATTGTCACCAATTTTTATGTCTGAGTGTAGACTAGCTAACTATTTGACTGTAAATGCCTGTTAATCTGATTAACAGTGCCTATCCTCACCTTCTCATGGAGAAGGTGTAGCATTTAATTAGAAGAGAAAATATACATCCATAGGATGAAACTGTCTATGGTCTTTACCATAAGAAAAGAAAAAGTGAAAGTTAGAAGATAAAATTACAATTCCCCAGCATCTATTTTTTGTTGCAAAAATAGTCGCGCCTTTAATGCTGTTTGTCGCTGAGGTCTTGTGTCTGTCAATGTTGTAGTAGGATGCGTTACCACTCCTACTGTCAAAGGAATAGTTACTGGAAGTTCAGTGTCTCCAGTTGTTACTGTCAGTGGAGAAGGTTCTCCAAAGTCCATTGTTTTGGGTCCAGACTCTAAAGGGTACAAAAGAGAAATGTCTCTTGTTGTGTCACCCGTTGAAGTCCTTAATTTGACCACTCTTGTTACCCCGTCTGCCCCTGGTCTGAGTTCTAAAACTCTAGCCAGAGGCCAGTATTGTCTTGGAGTACTGTCATGTATGAGAACAAGGTCCCCTACCTTAATTGTGTCAGACCAATCCTTCTTAGTCATTTGTTTATGTCTCTCCCTTAGACCCATCAAGTACTCAGTTTTCCACTGTTTAATGAAATGAGCTTTAACTCTAGTTAAATGTTGTAACTTAGTCTGGAGCTCATCCTGTCGTTGAGTCCAGTTTGGGTCTTCTGAAGAGTCTATATTGTAGTCCGGCAGGAGACTAACTTGTTCTCCCCGAATCAAAAGATTTGGAGTTAATGGTTCCGGGTCATTAATGTTGTCACTCACATAAGTGAGTGGTCTATTGTTAATGATGTTCTCAATCTCAGCCAGGAGAGTGAGCAACTCAAATAAGTGTATCTGTTTTTTACCAATTGCTTTCTTCAAGCAATTCTTTACTGTTTGTATATTTCTCTCCCAGATAGAACCATACCAAGGAGAGGCAACCGGAATATACTTCCACTTTATGTTTGAATTTTTTATATATAATTGTGTGAGTTCATCGCTTAACAAGTCGTGGATGACTTGCTCACCAGCCTTGAAATATGTAGCATTGTCAGTCCAAACTGTCTTTGGTACCGAATGTCGTGCACAGAATCTCTTAAAGACAGCAACAAAAGATTCTGCTGGAAGGTCCTCCACAACATCCAGATAAACAGCTCGTGAGGCAGCACATGTAAACAGTACAATGTACATTTTTTGTTCAGTGTCAACCACCCCTACAGTCAATGCTCCTGTATAGTCAATGCCTACAGTCTCAAAGGGTCTGTTGAGAGTAACTCTCTCCTCTGGCAAAGCAGGAGGATTTGGTTTCCTATAGGGCCTAGCATGAATACGCCTACATGTGACACACTCACTCAGGACTGTTTTAACAGTGATCCTTCCCTTGGGTATCCAATAAGTTTTTCTTAATGTAGTTAGTGTCTGTGGTACCCCCATATGATATACATCATTGTGTGTTTTTCTGATGATTAATGTTGTCAAATAGCTAAATCTAGGTAAAAGGATTGGATGTTTGCTTTTGTATGACAGTTTTGATTTGTCTAATCTCCCTTTACACCTTAGAAGGCCTTCCTCATCTCTGAACAAGTTTAGATCCACAACTACTGATGGTACAGGTTCTTTTGTTTGTTTCCCATTAGTCAAGAATTCTAACTCTTTATTGTACTCTTTTTGTTGTGCATGGCCTATCCAGTACTTGGTTGCAACTTCTGTATAATTATGATTGTTTTTATTTAGCTGTTTGTTAATTGTAGTTAAACAGTTGTGAGCAAACCTCAAACAGTAGGCTGTGACCCTGACAAGTTTACTGAAGTCAGAATAACGTTCATAATTAGTGATTGGTTCAACCTTTTCATTTGAAAAGATTAAATTTAATGTCAAGTTAACTTGTTCCACAGGCCATTGGTCTGTATTACAGAGCCACTTAGGTCCCATAAACCAAGTTTTGTTTGACTTCAACAACTTGTAGGATAAACCTCTGGTCAGAAAGTCTGCTGGATTTTGTTTAGTTGGAACATAGTGAAAGTTTACTTGTAGGCTTTCATTAGCTTCAGCTATTTCTTTTAGCCTATTTCTTACAAAGATATTCTTACTATTAATGCTATCATTTCGTATCCAGGCAAGACAAATCTGACTGTCAAGCCAGATGTGGATATCAGTTATGTTCACATCATGGTAAGCATCCTTAAGCAATGAAATGGTTTTAATGGCTAATGCAGCAGCCAATAGTTCCAGTTGAGGTATGGTTCGGGTAGGTTTGAGAGGTGCAACTTTCCCTTTTGCATAAATTAGATGACTTTCTGTAGGACTTACAAGATACGCACAGCACCCATAAGCTTGTGTGCTTGCATCAGCAAACACATGAAGTCTCTGGGGCTTATCCCTAAACCCACAGCACCTTTGAATTTTAATGTTCTGCACTTTTGTTAAATCAGCAGCTAACTTCTTCCAAGATTTTTTATCTTCATTTGTTATTGGATCATCCCACCCAACATTTGTCCTCCAAATTTCTTGGAGGAGAATCTTTGATTTTATTGTTGAAGGCAGGAATAGACCCATGAGATCAAAAATTTTGGAAACCTCTGATAATATTTGTCTTTTAGTATTTGCTTCCTCATCAAGTTTAAAACCTTTAGTACAGATTGAATCATGACTGTTAGAAGTTGCATCCAAATACCAGTTCATACCTAAAGTTTTAACTCTGTCTGATGGCTCAGTAAGACCATTATTATCCTTTAAAATCTTTTTGTTTAAATCCTCATCATTTGAAATCCACTCTCTTAGTTCAAAGTTACCTTGTTGCATAATGTTTTGAGAGTGTTCATAGACTTCAGATAATTCAGATTTTGTTGTTGTTGAGCCTATAAGATTGTCTACGTAAAAATGTTCCTTAAGGAAGTTCAATGTTAAAGAGTTATTAAACTGGTTCAAATGATGTCCAATTGTCAATGCTAATAGGCTAGGTGAGCAATTGGATCCAAACAACACAACATTAAATCTATAGGTTATGAACCCTTTATTCAAATCAAATGGATCCTTGAACCATAAGAACCTAAGTTGGTTCTTATCATATTCATTTTTCAGATTTATTCTCAAAAATGCCTTTGAAATGTCACTTTGTACGGCATATTTATCTAACCTGAACCTCAGTAAGATCTTCACAAGGTCAGAAATGAGATTAGGACCCTCAATCAAGCAATTATTCAAACTGTGTTTATCACTGTCTTTGAGGCTACAGTTATATACTACTCTGAGTTTTGTTGTTGGGGCATCTTGTCGATAAACCCCCCTGTGGGTTAAATAATGATAACCATCTTTTTTAAAAGGGTTATTTGTTACTTCTTCAATGAAGCCTTTCTGTAGCTGTTCTTTGAAGACATCATTATATATTTGAATATTATTATCTTGTTTGAGTTTTTTCATTACTTTATATAAATGTCCTTTAGCTACTTTGAGATTGTCTCTTAAAGTTGGCCAATTTATTTTCCAAGGTAACTCAATAAAATAACTATTGTCTTTGCACTGAATGGTGTCTTCAAATCTTTCTACCATTAACTGATCTTCTGAAGTTTGATTTGTGTCATGTATACCCACAGATTCTAGCAACCATAAAGTTTGAATTGCCTCATCCAAAGTTTCATTTGATAATGATGAATTAATGTTCTCAGTTGAGATAATATTATTCAAAGTGTTGCTATTCTTACAGGTGTTATGTAGGACTGAGTTGAGGCACATAGTATTTGTTGGTCATGAACTGTTTTGGTTTAGGTCTAGGTTGTATTTGGATAGATCACCCAAAGGGGCTATCCCTGATGGAGTCTGAATAGCTATACCATTACCTATCTCTACTATGCCCTTATGAATAAGATTAATATAATCTGCCCCTATTAACATTTCAATGTTAGCTACTGTGTTGTTAGTGATATGTCTATCAGCTATTTTGTAGTGTTTTCCCAAATGATTTATGGTTTGTTCTAGTTTGGGTATAACCAGTTTGTTTTGTCCTACTTTAGAAATAATAACTGCTTCAATTTTCTCTAATTTATTTTCTAAATGTAGTTCCAGGTCAATTGTCTTATAGCTATTTTTGTCCGAGTTATCCTTAACAAAGGATGCAATATTGAGGTTTTGTTCATTCGGGTTTGGTGTCAAACCCAATTTATCAACTACATTTTGCGAAACAAATGTTTGTTGAGAACAACAGTCTATAAGACATCTCACTGGAGTGGTGCTACCCTCACTATTCACTAAGTCCAAAGTAATAGTTGGTAAAAGAATCTCAGTGTTTCTTGTTACGTTGTTTGAGCAAACAGAATGTCCCATGAAAGTGGCATTTTCTTGATTACCTTTGTTTGGTGGGGGTATCTTTTGAGTTTGAGTACTATTGTTTGGACACTTTGGTGAATCACACATTGATGAGACATGTCGTAAACTTTTACAAAACTTACACTTGAATCTTAACCTAGATTTACAGTCTTTCTTATAATGTCCCTGGCCAGTACACTTTTTACATAGGTTCAACTGTTCACATCTTTTAGCTCTTTGGTTAAAGTCTGAATATTTGTCACACCCAGTACTACTGTGTTCATTACTTGCACAAAATTTGCAATGTAGTGTGTAAGTTGAGGCAGCAGTTACATTAAAGTTCTGTAATGTAGGTGTTCGTGTATTACAGTTGGTCACATTTGATTCTACAGTATCAAGTTTTGTCTGTTTGGCTGTAGCTAGTTGGTCTCTGGGAACAGTCTTTGGTTTATCCATAGTCTGGGTCTTATTTTGTGTTGGAATATTTCTCAATTTGTAATTAGTTAGGATATTGGGAAAGTGTTTTCTGATATCTTCAAGATTAGGATAATTTTCTCCCGTCTTTAGAACTAAAATATCTTTAACCCTCAAAGGAAGGCACCTAAGAACTATGCCTTGTATAATCCAAGATGAAGCTTTAATATCTATCTTATTGCTAACCAGTTGTCCTATAATAGCTTCTAATTTTGTATAAAAATTTTCCATATCACTATGGTTATCTTTTATGGGTGCAAAATCAAAAATTTGTTGAGATAATTCATATACAATCTCATCTTTATTAATGTAATTACGTTTTAAGAGATCAATAGCTACTTCATATGAATTCCCTACGGCTGGTAAATAGGCTATCAGGTTATAGGCTGGGCCTTTAAGGAAACTAGTTAAGTAGCTAAACTTATCAACAGTTGAAATATAAGGTTTATTACCTATTAAACTCTCAAATTTGTCAATGAAAGATGGGAATTGTACCGTGTCCCCTTCAAATGTAAGTACTAACAAAATGGGTAACTAACCTCAATTCTTGTGACTCAGGATTTAGCATGCCACTTAAATTTTGTTGAAGGTTAGCTCTACTTTGATTAAAATCAGAATTAGGTTTATTTGGTGTTAAGTCAGTCAAACGAGACCGTAGTCTCCTTATTTGCTGTTCAATTGAGATTACCTGAACATCATTATCAGCGTAAAGGTCTATCAATTGTTCTTGAGCCATTTCGGATTCAACTAACTCTGAAATACTCTCATCAATGGCTATTATTTCCTTCTTTTTAGTTTCCAATTTAAGAATTACACACTCTAAATCTTCCTTACCTGGTTGTGTAATATTGTTAAAAGTGTTCACGGCCTTTGTAACAGCACCCAACTTTGCCCCCCTTTTCTTTTTTAACTTTTTCATTTCCGCACTGTCCATGTTTAAGTCAAAATTGTTTAACTGGGGATCGTAATGAAATAGAGGACAAGAAGAAATTACCAGAGAAGAGAGAGCACAGACAAAACAGTCAAGTTTTAAATTTGGTTTAATCCCCCCCAAGTACTTATGTGTCACTCAGGTCTAAGCTTATAAGAGAATGAGACTCCTTAAATGTAAATGTTTCCTAGTTAGGCCCTAGGTTGTAGACCTAATTAGGCTTGATTAGGTTAGGCTTAGGCTAGACCATTTAGCCTAATTCTGCAATTTTTGTTAAGTAAGGTTAAGGTTTGTAAATTCCCCACACACGGACCACCAATGCGAAAAATGCTCTGTATGAATTGGTCCACAATTAACCCACCCCTTATACCTCCAGTCTAACTATAGAGTAGATTAAGTCTAGCCCTGTAGGGGTCAGCCTAGAGATTCCGGAAATGGTCCAGAGCGGGCAGATAAATTGAGGTCCACAGTAGGATTCCTCACCAAATTAGGTTAGGGCAATCTACCTTCACCTTTGTTAAGCTATGAGTTGATGCTAGGTCTTAGACCACAATGTAGGCCTAATTTGTCTGACCCAGCTTAATTTAATGAGTCTACGTAAACCTGGGTTAAAACACAATTAGTCACTTACTGCTAGTTATTAGAGAGTCCCTTTTTCTGTCTTGTTTAATTGTTAAGAGCGTACTTGCTGGTGGGGATCTTTTTCGTTGTCTGTTCTTGTCCCTTCTCCAGTTCCGTCCTCTCGCCCCGTTCCTCGTTTTCGTTCTCCTTTGTTCTCCTTTTCGCGGGGCTTTTTCCACCAGCGTCGTCTTGGTTTTTTCCTCGGTTGGTTGATCGGTAATGTATATCTATTACCGAGCACGCTCTTGTCACACAGTATATAAATACTAGTGTGGAGAATAACTCTGGTGAGCAACCAATTGGTTTCATCCACCCAGTTATTGACATAAAAGGAATTTAATAATTGTTAGATTAACTACCTACCTACTCAGTGAACCATTTTCGTTACCTCCCAACTACCCACTCATCAGTTTTCCATACCTTCTGCAAGTTTAGCCAAGCCTTCTCCCTGAGGCTGTAACTCAAATGTTTCATCTTGACTATCTGTGTTTTTGCTGATTTCTAAAACAGAGTTTTTGTATAGGTCTCTTTAACTTTCCTCCTGAAGTCTTTACCAGTGCAGACCTAACTAAATTGTCTTTGCCAACAAACAACTCTTCAATTATGCCAAGCTTCCAGCATTGCCTTGATCTTTCATCCCCAATCATTACCACTTCTCGCACCTTGATACAATTTGCATTGGAGCCCTTTACCTTGCCTGATGGGTAATAATTGAGTTCTGGCAAGTATTCCATCTGCCACCTCTTCCATAACTGATCTTGTAGCTCTTCAAGGTACCTGAACCGTCTGGTTAACTCTCCTTGAGTGCTCTGGATAGGCTGCAAGTCTTCTGGCACACTGGGGCTTGATGTTAATCGTTTACCACAAAGAAAATGATTTGGTGTCAATGGCTCCGCATCCTGCATACTGTTATAAACAAAAGTGATAGGCCTACTGTTCACCATTGCTTCTACTTCACATAAAACAGTGCAGAATTCTTCTTTGCTCAAATGAGCATTAGCTAAAAGTTTCTTTAATGGACACTTTACACTTCTCACTAGCCTTTCCCAAAATCCTCCCCACCATGGTGCTCTCTCAACAATGAACTCCCACTGTACCCCTTGGTGTGAAAAGTAGGATTGGAATCCTTCCTCTTTTAGCAAGGACCAAATTTCTTGGAGTTCCTTTGCAGCCTTTTTGAAGGTTTTTGCATTATCCGATATGATTTTATTTGGGAAACCCCTTCTGTTCACAAACCTTTTAAAGGCCAAAAGAAATACATCACTACTTAAGTTGCTTACCAACTCCAAATGGATTGCTCTGGTGGTAGCACATGTGAAAAGACATATATAACCTTTGTTAGACTCCCCTCTCTCATACACATAGACTGGACCTGCAAAGTCTACTCCCACTACATCAAATGGGGCAGTATAGAGACACCGTTCTCTTGGAAGTGGAGCCACCTTTTCATAATAAGGCTTTGCACTCCAACGCTTGCAAACCACACATTTATGCAAGACCTTTTTTACTACTTGTCTAATTTTGGGAATCCAAAACTGTTGTCTGATCTCTATTATCACTTCTCTAACTCCAGCATGTAACAGCTTATGATGAGTATCCAGGATCAAAAGGTCCACAAAGCCCCCCAGAAGGTAGCAAAATTGGATGTCTTTTCTCCTCTGGAAGCCCAGAAAACTGTAGCCTACCTCCTACTCTCAATAAATCCTGATCCAAAAACACATCCAAAGCCTTGAGAGCAGAATGTGTTGGTAGAACCTGTAATGGATGGCTGGTGAGCAATTCCCTCTCTTCACCAAATTTTTCCTTCTGCACATATACCACCCAGTATTTCCTGGCTTGCTGAATCTCATTACTGTTCAGAATTCCTTCCCTTCTTGTGTCTCCTTTAATATTGTTGGTAAATCTATATACACATGCTGTCACTCTTAACAATCTTTTCAGACTGCTAATGTCCTCAAGCCTCAATATGGGGTCCTGCTGCATAACTTGACAACTGTTCACAGCGCATTTTCTCACCTCACTCACCCATGCTTCTTCAGCCTGGCATTCTCCTACAATAGGCTGATTAGAAGGCCAGTTTTCACTTCCAAGTTTTAGCCACTCTGGCCCATTCCACCACAAACTTGACTGTGCAAGATCTTTCACTGAAATTCCTCGTGTTGGTAAATCAGCTGGGTTTTGGGTGCCTGGACAATGCTTCCATTGCTTGGGATCTGTGTGCGCTTGAATTTCCTCCACCCTATTGGCAACAAATGGTTTCCATTTCCTTGCAATAGCTACCACGTAGCATCCAGCCTAGCTTACTTTCAATAGCTACTGGGCCTTGAGATGTGCGGACAATATTACCAGTGATGAAGTCCCAATAATAGTCAGCTCCAATCAAAAGACTAATATCTTCTGTTCCTTCAAACTTATTATCGCCCAAATTAATTCCTTTAACTTGCAATTCTTGGATACATGCCATATCTAAGCAAGTAGTGACTGGAGCACAAAGTTCCTCAATCTCTACAGCTTGGACCTTGATAGTGGGACTTTGCGGTAACAACCCCTTAACCAGAACTTCTACCTTCTTAAATTTGGTTCGGTTTTGAACGGAACCCCCAAACCCAGAAATTCTTAAATTTTCCCTCTTAAGTTCTTTAAACTTCAATTTTCTGGAAATTCTGGTCTTAATAAAGCTACACTGGCTACCACTATCAAACAACACTCTTACAGTAGCTTCTCGATCATTCCCAATTAATAAGGCTACAGTTGTTTGCAATAATCTCCCTTTACTTTTACTCCCTTGCATAGCAGTGGCATGTGCCACTGATGTCTCTACTTCTGGGGTAGGCCTACTAGGAGTGTTTTCACACAATAATGGCTGATGCCTACTGAGGTGACGTGTATGTATATATATGTATATAGTCTAAAAGTCACTAAAGGGTAAATATCACTAAATCTAAGCTGAATGGCAAGAGCAAGTCATAAACGAACCAACGCGGCTGTTCGTATTGCTTTGGTCTGGCCTAATCTTTGGTGCTGACTGCTGAGTATAATTAGATGATGTTTCTAAGGTGACAAATCGGGTAGGAAGTTGTTCGTACTTAAGTATAGTTAAGGGTAATGTCTATAGCTTCTAAATTGGTAATGTAAGAGAGAGTTAGGTAGGCTGTTTGTGGGACACAGGAATAAAACGGTAGGCTTCAAGGAATACCTAATTCAACGCACCGGTAAGTGCTTTTGATTGTTTGCTAGAACCTAAGTAACCTAACTGGGGTGTCTACCCCACGCTATCACATTTGGCGACGAGGATGGGATTTGGCTCATTTGGTTTTGCTCTAGCATGTCGGTGATTGGCCATATAAGCCCCTACGAAGACTCTGGGGAGGACTTCGAAGCTTATGCCACTAGGGTGAGGTTGTTTTTCGAGGCAAATTCCATTCCGGATGCTAAGAAAGTACCTACCTTTTTAACTATAATAGGCCCTAAAACGTTTGGTTTAGTTATGGACCTAGTTTCTCCTAAATCACCGGAAACTTGCACCTATAATGAATTGGTACAGGCCCTAACCGATCACTACAAACCCCGAGTAGTTCTCATCTATGAACGTTTCAAATTTTATTCAAGGCATCAGATGGGAAATGAAAGCATTGCAGAGTTTGTTGCAGGAATAAAAAGCCATAGCCGTACGTGTAAATTTGGGGACAAATTAGATGAAATGCTAAGAGATAGGTTTGTAATGGGTCTCAAAGAGGAGTCTACCCAGAGAGCCCTATTAGCCATACAGGACCTAACTTTTAGTCAGGCTGTAGAAATAGCTACGGCTAGAGAAGCAGCTGCTAAAGATGTTAGAGCGTTTGGAAATCATAGTAGTAAAGCCCAACACGTAAATAGCTTTAAATCTTCTAGGCCTGGCAGACCTAACGAGCCTACTAGACAGGCAAATAAAAGGTATGAGGCGAATACGACTAAGCCTACTAATTCTACTAAGCCTTCCAAGCCATGTACAGGGTGTGGAAAACACCATTGGAAGAAAAATTGCCCTTTTAAAGAAGCAGTTTGCCGAAACTGTAGTAAAATAGGCCACATAGCTAAAGTGTGTTTTTCAAAGAAAACAAAGGGTGAAAATTCTAATTTTAACATTTCTAGTATAAATCCTCAAAAGGGAAATACTTCGAACATTGGGGTGGAGTACCTATTTTATGAGCAGCAAAGTGGGAAAAATACAGGCCCATATATTGTAGAGGTAGGCCTAAATGGAATTACAGTTCCTCTAGAATTGGATACGGGTGCTGCCCGGACGGTCATGTCCAAGGTAGTTTTTGATAAGATTTTCAAAAACACACCTAAACTACATGCATCTAAAACGATTTTGAAAAAGTACGGGGACATACAAATACCTATTTGTGGAGAAGCATACGTCACAGTTACACTCAACCAGAAAACTTTGTCTCATCCCTTAACCCTTTTAGTGGTGGATGAGCAAGGGCCTACTCTACTAGGCCGTGATTGGATTGATGCTTTGAAAATGCCAATTGACAAAATCTTGCCAAGGGGTCAGGCAGATGTGCATACACTCTCATATCCATCTGACATAGACTCATTGTTAAAGGAGTTTTCTTCTGTTTTTGGGCCTGAAGTAGGCAACCTAAAAGGCCATCAGGTCTGCATAGAAGTAGATCCTAATGTAACTCCGAAATTTTGTAAGGCTCGTTCAATTGCGCATGCACTGCGGGAGAAGGTAGATTTAGAAATTGACAGGCTGCTAAAAGATAAAATTATTGAACCAGTCACACACGCTAAGTGGGCTGCCCCAGTAGTTCCTGTACTAAAACCGGACAAGTCCGTGCGGTTATGTGGGGATTACCGTTTAACAGCAAATAGAGCCGTCCTTCTAGATTGCTATCCTATACCCAAGCCTGATGAATTATTTAGCTCTCTTGCTGGGGGTAAATATTTCACAAAACTCGATATGTCCCAAGCCTATGCTCAACTAAGTTTAGATGAAAACTCTAAAGAATTAACTATCATAAATACGCACCGAGGCCTATATAAGTACAATAGGCTATGCTATGGAATAGCATCGGCTCCGGGTATTTTTCAGAGGATAATGGACCAAGTTCTAGGTCACATTCCAGGAGTACTTTGCTTTCTAGATGATGTCCTCATTTCAGGTTCGACTAAAAAAGAACACCTAACTAGATTAACCACGGTTCTAAAAAGACTCCGGGATGCCGGACTTAAGCTAAAGAGAGAAAAGTGTTCATGGGTCACTAATGAGGTTTCATATTTAGGGTTCCGCATAGATGCCTCAGGCATTCATCCAACGGTGGATAAACTAGAAGCAATAGAAAAGGCACCACCCTCCACAAAACATCACACAGTTACAAGCTTATTTAGGTCTCCTAAACTTTTATAGGAAATTTTGCCTAATGCATCGACTTTCCTTGAACCCCTAAATAAGCTATTACGATCTGGGGAACAGTGGAGATGTGAGAAAACTCAAAAGGAGGCATTTGAGGCTTCAAAGGACGTACTACTAAAGTCCACTCTCCTAGTGCATTATGATCCTAAACTTCCTCTCGTAGTTTCAGCAGACAGCAGTTCTTATGGAATTGGGGCAGTGTTATCTCACCACATTGATGGTGTAGATAGGCCTATCTGCTTTGCTTCTAGAACACTAACCAAGACGGAAAGACGATATGCACAAGTGGAACGTGAAGCATTAGCCTTAGTATTTGCAGTAAAAAAATTTCATTTCTATCTATGGGGTCATGAATTTAAACTAATTACTGACCATAAGCCTCTTTTAGGTTTATTTTCACCTAATAAAAATATTCCAGTTATGGCCTCAGGTAGGATTCAACGATGGGCACTGATTCTACAAGCCTATAAATTTGACTTAGTACATCGGTCAGGTAAACTTCTAGGTACGGCTGATGCGCTAAGTAGGTTGCCCTTAGAAAATCCAAATGATTGTGTACCTATACCTACAGAATGGGTTCACTTGGTGGAGTTTTGGAATCCACTCCAGTATCTGCAGTACAAATAGAGCAGTGGACAAAATCAGACCCTATTCTGTCTAGGGTCATCCATTTCTGCTCAGTTGGTTGGCCTACTAAGGTTGAGAGTGAATTACAGCCTTTTTATCAACGTCAGTCTGGCCTCTCGATTCAAAATGGCTGTCTCTTATGGGGCCACAGAGTGATTATTCCAAATAAAGGCAGGTCGAATTTAGTGAAGGAACTTCACGCTGAACACATGGGCGCAACAAAAATGAAAGAGCTGGCGAGAGCTTATTTCTGGTGGCCTGGTTTAGATGGAGAACTCGAATCATTGGTTCGTTCCTGTCAAAGCTGCCTAGAGAACAGAGATCTCCCAAGGAAAAGTCCACTTCATCCTTGGGAATGGCCTACTATACCGTGGCATAGGATCCATGTTGACTATGCAGGTCCTATAAATAATACTTATTTCCTAGTCATTTTGGACGCCTACTCTAAGTGGATGGAAATTCTTCCAACCACTTCCACGACTTCGGGTGTTACTATTCGCTTACTCCGTTCGGTTTTCGCTCGATGGGGTTTACCCGTAGTCCTGGTTTCCGACAATGGTACTTGTTTTACCAGTGAGGAATTTCGTTCCTTCGTCCACCTAAATGGCATTAGACATGTCCGGTCTAGTGTTTTCCACCCGTCTACTAACGGTCTCGCGGAAAACATGGTCCGTACTTTCAAGTCGGCCTTGCGTCATTCTCGTGGGGAGGAAATGCAAGTGGTGTTGGATAAATTTTTGTTTAAATATCGAATAACACCACACACCACGACGGGGGTGTCTCCCTCTAAACTTCTGATTGGCCGGGGAATTCGTTCAGTTTTCGATTTGTTACGTCCAAACGAAACGTTACAACAACGAGTTTTATGCCATCAGGAAAAACAGAAGTTGTACCACGACACTAAAAGAGGGAGAGTTCTAGAAGCGAAACCTAATGATCCAGTTATGATTCGCAACTATGGGGCTGGACCAAAATGGGTTCCTGCAACTGTGCAGGAGAGAACGGGCCCTGTTTCCTTCAAGTGCCAACTAGAAGATGGTCGTTCTATTAAACGCCATCAGGACCAGATATGGGAACGTGAAGTGCAGAAGGACCAGAGTCTTCCGGAAGAGAGAACTGATCCTCCGGAAAATGGTTCAACTTGCCCACCTATACAGGTTGCACCTAATCCTACTACATCAACCCCGCTCCGCAGGTCGTCTAGGGTCCCTCATCCTCCTGACAGACTAAACTTGTAGGGGAGGAGTGAGGTGACGTGTATGTATATATATGTATATAGTCTAAAAGTCACTAAAGGGTAAATATCACTAAATCTAAGCTGAATGGCAAGAGCAAGTCATAAACGAACCAACGCGGCTGTTTCGTATTGCTTTGGTCTGGCCTAGACATGTTTTTTCCTATCTGACCTAATCTTTGGTGCTGAGTATAATTAGATGATGTTTCTAAGGTGACAAATCGGGTAGGAAGTTGTTCGTACTTAAGTATAGTTAGGGGTAATGTCTATAGCTTCTAAATTGGTAATGTAAGAGAGAGTTAGGTAGGCTGTTTGTGGGACACAGGAATAAAACGGTAGGCTTCAAGGAATACCTAATTCAACGCACCGGTAAGTGCTTTTGATTGTTTGCTAGAACCTAAGTAACCTAACTGGGGTGTCTACCCCACGCTATCACACCTACCATGACATTTTTTGCACAAAATTTTAAACTTGCAAAACCTTGCTCTGTGACCTTTCAAAAAACATTTAAAACATGCTGTAGACTTAGTTACCCTGTCCTTTCTCTCCTCAACAGGTAAAGCCTCAGCCACCTCACATTTATATGACTTGTGGTTGCCTTCGCAAAATATGCATTCCTTGGTTCCCTTTAATTTATTCTCAGAGGATGCATGTAGAGCTGACACTGTACCTGGGCTATTCCTTTTTGTAGAAACTTTGGTGCTGTGCCTGCCTTTGTCCCCTTGTTTAACATCCCACTGTGCAAACTCAATTCCCTCTCGTCTTGCTAATTCTGTACCTAAAAGACTTAACATCTGCTGAAGGGGGATGTACACATGTTCTGTAGAGTGTCCCCTACTTAATTCAAGCAAAATTGAGCTAGGCAATTTAGACTCCAGTACAGTAACCAACATTATACGATACCTTTCCATTCCTACACCCAAGTTGTCCAGGGACCTAGTTCTAAGTTCAAATTCATCATATAACTGCCATAACTCCTTGACACTATTAGGATTATTAACAGGAGGTATAGCTAAAAGTTCACGGAGGTGGCTTTTAATTAAGATCTCTGGCTTACCAAACCGTTTCTTTAATATATCCCAAGCCACATTATAATTAGCCTCTGTTAATGCTAATCCTGCTATTGTCTTTGCTGCCTCCCCTTCCAAGAGGGACTGCAAATAATTAAACTTCTCCACCGCACTTAACACTTGACTAGAATGAACTGCTGATTGAAAACTGTCTGCCCATCCTTGCCATTCCTGAATACTCCCAGAAAATGTTTTGAGTACAAGCCTCGGTAATTGAACTACAGATCTGTTAACCTTAACTTCACAAACATCTGTGGGGCCGCGCAGTTAATTTTCCGCATTTATATTATTTTTATATTAGTTACCGACAAACCAATTTTGCGCGTACCAAATTGTATATATTTTATCACTGTGTAATTTTAAGAATCATATAAGCACACCGGACAAAAAATTGGTCACCCCTCTCAGAATGTACCTAATAACGTGTGACGGCGCCTCTGGCCTTGATAACCGCACGAATCCGGCGAGGCAGAGACTCTACGAGGTTGTGCATGTACTGAACATCGATTTGCTGCCACTCTTTCATCAGCCGGTCTCGAAGTTCCGCCAGAGTCCGTGGGTGTCTATTCCTGCGCTTCACTTTCTGTTTCCAGCCTGAACAACACCTTCGACGCATTCAGGATTAAAGGCTTCATTGGACCTGCGATGTACTCGTCGCCTCCCATCATTGGAGAACAAACAAAAACGGGACTCATCGGACCAAATTACACGTTTCCAATCTGCCGCAGTCCGGTTTTTGTGCCTCTGAGCCCATTTATAACGTGCCAATTTGTGACTTGCTGTTAACAGCGGCCTCTTCCGTGGTACCCCTGCTCCAGATGTCCATCGCATGCAGTTCTCGTCGCAATGTCCGTTCGGAATTGGTCGCTGGAGAACCTCATTGGTTTCTTGGAGCAATTGTTCTCTGGTTTGAAAACGATTTGCAGTTACTAGACGAGAAACATGGCGGCGGTCCCTATTGTCGAGAATTGTTTTCCGGCCACAGTTACGCCGTCGATTGTCAGTTGATTGCGAACTACACCACTCTTTGTAAACTCGCTGGACAGTACGCGTTGACACACCACAAATTGGCTACTTCAGACATTTTGTGTCCGTGGGCTCTGCCAACACGATGGCTCCTTTTTGCCACTGAGTAACGTCAGCCTCACGACCCATTTTGCAGACTATATCCAAACACACTTTGTTCTTCACCACCTCACGAACAGATCTGATCCTGTGTGCTACGTCACCGCTACTTGTCACTTACCAATGCTACATCAGCGCCCTCTGTGTGACCTTGAACTTCCTACTATCGGTGCTATTAGGGGTGACTAATTTTTTGTCCGGTGTGCTTATAATCTTTATAAATAAGTATTGTACATAAATTTTATATATATATATATTTAATTAATTCAGCTGTATATAAAATAACAAAATCTTCTGTAAAAGAACCTCAGCCACCAAGAACTCATAAACTCTGAAAACGACCGGCTTTTCCTTCAAGACGCCACCCCCCCCCCCCAAACGACAGGGAGAGAAGAGGACACGAGAGGCCCCTAAAAGAGATACCCAACAAAGCGATAGCTTGCCTCTCGTATCCTTCATTCTTCCCGGCACTACAAGTAGCACCAAGAAGGACAGCTACAATTGTGACCCCGAGTGACCCGAAGCAGCCAGCGGAAGCAGCATCCTTCAGTCGCCGGGCGGAACAAACCGAAGCCACGCCTCTTCGCCGCCCACCCGTAGTAGCCGGTCGGAACCAAAGCAGCAGCAGACCCGAATTACATTCCCGCAAGATGGAATCTGTTGAATCAGGAGTGCACCATGTCACCATCAAGCCACTCACGTTCTCTGAAGCGTCGGCCGCAGGATGGTTCTCCATCATGGAGGCACAATTCCACATTTCCAGAATAACATCCGAAGAGACCAAATTTTTCCATGTTCTAGCCTCGTTACCCCCCGAAGTCGTCTCACGAATTTCAGCAGCAACTCTCTCCAACAAGTCGTACACCGATTTAAAAGAAGAAATCGTGAGTCATTACGAAAAGACGAAGCCAGAACTCTTCGAACGACTCATCTCCAACACTCCTCTCACTGGAAAGCCCTCCCAATTCCTTCAAGATATCCACCAAACGGCACTGAAGGTGGGCGTCAGCGATGATTTGGTGAAGCATAAATTCATCCAGGCGCTCCCATCCTCAATAGCGCCCGTCGTAGCAGCACAAAAGGAGCTGACGCTAACTCAACTCGGCAAACTAGCCGATGAGTTAATACCGTTCGCTCAACAAAGCTGCTACGCGGCGCCAACGTCAACTCGAGCCAATACAAGCCCAAGAACGAATATCCCCATCGGCCTAAAACCCTTCAGCGAGAATCAGCGGCCGGTGGTGTGCCGCGCGCACCTTTATTATGGCCCCCAAGCAAGGACCTGCAGGCCATGGTGCAAGTGGCCAAATAAA
The DNA here is from genome assembly GCA_023014485.1 of Bathynomus jamesi. Lineage (NCBI taxonomy): Eukaryota > Metazoa > Arthropoda > Malacostraca > Isopoda > Cirolanidae > Bathynomus > Bathynomus jamesi. Next base: position 498,621 of record JAJOZX010000340.1, read on the forward strand.
GATGACGCCAAGCTGCTCCCCTCGTCACGCCCAAATTCAAGATCTTCCTCACCATCAAGAGAAACGTCGGAAAACTAGATAAGCAGGCTGTGATTAACGCGACGTCCGGCCTGCCGCTGATCTCAGTCGCAGCTCGCATCGCCAGTCTGAAGGTCAATTTTATCATTGACACAGGAGCGAGCATCTCAATTTTACCACCAACTTGTGTCAATGATTGTCAACTCCACCCAACCGCAGTAAAGATTTCCACCGCAAACGGTCAGCCGCTCGAAATATTCGGAGAAGTAACACTGGACATATCAATTCCTAAATTACGAAGAATATTCAGGTGGCCATTCGTCGTCGCCCAAGTCTCCAGTCCACTTCTCGGCGCCGATTTTCTATCCCATTATGACATCCTTGTGGACTGCAAGCATGGCATTTTGAAGGATAGAGCAACAACTCTTCAAGCCACTACTAAACCTGTGCAATCCAAAGACCTTCACTCATCAATATTAACCCTACCGACAAATTACCTCAAGAAATCAGGAACCTGCTTGACAAGTACTCCTCACTACTGAAACCAGCTCAACCGCAGAAAGTTTCCACCAACACTGTCAAGCATACCATCGACACTGGCAGCGCACCACCAGTGTTTGCAAGCCCTCGACGTCTTCCACCCGATAAATTATCCTCAGCTAAGGCTACTTTCAACAACTTACTTCAAGATGGAATTATAGAACCCTCAAAATCACCATGGGCCTCACCGTTACACCTCGTTCCGAAGAAGATACCAGGCGAATGGCGGGCGTGTGGTGATTATAGAAGCCTAAACGCTGTCACGAAACCGGACAGATATCCACTTCCTCATATAAGAAGTCTGTCAACATCTCTGCACGGAAAATCATGCTTTAGCAAAATCGATCTAGTCAGAGCACACCAAATTCCAGTCGACCCAGAAGATATCGAGAAAACGGCTATAACAACTCCATTTGGTTTATTTCAGTATTTATACATGCCATTTGGTTTAAGAAACGCCCTGCAACATTTCAACGCTTCATGGATACAATTTTCAGAGGAGTTGACTGCGTATTTGTGTATCTCGACGATATTTTAGTCCATTCAAATAACGCAGTTGACCATTTGAAAGACTTAGAACGCGTATTCAAGATCCTTCAAGAACACAATTTAAGAATTTCCTTAGAAAAATGCATATTTCAGCAATCCAAAATTGAATTTCTGGGTCATGAAGTTTCCCCAGCAGGCATTCGTCCTCCTGTAAACAAAGTCTCCGAAATTCAAGATATTCCCCAACCGCAAGATTACCAAAGCCTCAGAAGATTCCTAGGAATGACGGGATTCTATCGCCATATGATACCCCGTTACGCCGATTTAGTCTCACCTTTAAGTGAAATCATCAGAACTCAAGTCAAAAGCAAAAGTCTACAGTGGAACGACGAAGCAATTCAAGCCTTTCAAGATGTCAAGGATGCACTACGGAACGCCGTTACGCTTTGTCATCCTCTTCCATCAAGCTCAATCCTTCATTTAGTTACGGACTGCTCACAAATAGCAGCTGGAGCAGTTCTTCATCAAATAATCGACAGCACACCAGTTCCCATCGCCTTCTTTTCCAAGAAATTAACTACAACTCAGCAAGCGTACGCCGCATACGATAGAGAATTACTCGCAGCATACCTAGCCGTCCTGCATTTCCGTCAATTTTTAGAAGGTCGTCAAGTAATACTCTTCACGGATCACAAACCGATGGTTTCTGCTACAAGAGTCCCTTACGAGCCAAGACAGACCGACAACAACGTCATTGGTCTGCCATCACGGAATACGTATGCGGTGTAATACATATCTGTGGATCCGAAAACGTCGTAGCGGACTGCCTTTCACGCAACGTAAACGCAGTACATATCGACGCTTTCGATTTATCAGCAATCGCGGAATCTCAACAAAAAGATCAAGAAACGCAAGAATTTCTCCCACGTCTCAAGCCGTTCCCGTTTCCAGAAAATACAACTTTATATTGCGATACATCCACGCCAATCCCCGTCCTTTCGTTCCCAAGCAGCATCGATTCCATCTTCAATCAATTTCATAATATTTCTCATCCAGGCATCAAGCAATCACTTCGTATCATTAAATCAAGATACTTTTGGCCCTCAATGAATAAGGATATTCGAACTTGGTCCCGAAATTGTGAATCATGTCAATCCTCAAAAATTTCTCGCCATACAAAATCAGAAATAACCCCCTTCGATTTACCAAGTTCAAGATTTGAAACGGTACATATCGACATCGTCGGTCCCTTACCGCCAACCACTTTGCCCGGTCAAACATATCCTTCCCCATATAGATATCTCCTAACCTGCATCGATCGTGCCACAAGATGGATAGAAGCATATCCTCTGATTGATACTACAGCCACATCAATAGCACACGCATTTCTCGATGTATGGATTTCAAGATTTGGTGTACCACTGCAAGTCATAACGGACCGCGGATCCCAATTCGAATCCGAACTCTTTAGGGAACTCTCAGCTCTCATCGGATTTCACCGACTAAGAACTTTGTCGTATCGCCCTCAGACCAACGGAATAATTGAAAGATCTCATCGCACCATCAAGACAGCAATCATCGCTCGAAAACAAGATTGGCTCCCCGCTTTACCCATAGTTCTCCTTGGTTTACGCAGTCTCCCCAACGAATCGGGTTATTCACCGTTCACCACCGTCACCGGAACCACCCTATTATGCCCGAGGCCAATGATCGCCAATTCGTCGTCAAAATCCAATTCAAAATTCATCTCCGAATTAGCCAAGAAAATGACGCAAATCGATTTCGCCCAACTCTCTCAAGGAAACATTCACTCAGCCCCCAAATCATTCATTCCATCGGAACTCCACAAATCAAGCCACGTATGGGTACGCATCGACCGCGTTCGAAAACCATTCGAGGCACCATATCAAGGACCTTTCCGTGTTCTCGAACGCCACGATAAGTACTTCGTAATAGAAAAAACTAACGGATCATCAGAAGCCATTTCAATTAATCGTTTAAAACCGGCGTATATAGTTTCAGGTCCCACACAGGTACCGGGCGCACAATCGGACGACATCGGATCGGAGAAAAAGCACGCAAGGAAAAAGGACGATGGAGGACGCACCTCGGAGGTAGCAAATACAGACCTCAGGACGGGCGCGCAGGACAACGCAACAACCGGAAACGAGGCCGACCGAGGATCAACGCGAGCTGGACGAAGGATCCGATTCAAATCAAGACCCGAATATTTCTACTTTTGATATACGTGCTCCGCTTCTCGGGGTGGGCAGTAGTGTGGGGCCGCGCAGTTAATTTTCCGCATTTATATTATTTTTATATTAGTTACCGACAAACCAATTTTGCGCGTACCAAATTGTATATATTTTATCATTGTGTAATTTTAAGAATCATATATAATCTTTATAAATAAGTATTGTACATAAATTTATATATATATATTTAATTAATTCAGCTGTATATAAAATAACAAAATCTTCTATAAAAGAACCTCAGCCAACCAAGAACAATAAACTCTGAAAACGACCTGCTTTTCCTTCAAGACGCCAACCCCCCAAACGACAGGGAAAGAAGAGGACACGAGAGGCCCCTAAAAGAGATACCCAACAAAGCGATAGCTTGCCTCTCGTATCCTTCATTCTTCCCGGCAACTACAAGTAGCACCAAGAAGGAACCAGCTACACATCATTTGTTGAGTGTTGTGTTTCATTATTAGACCTGGTCTCTAACTGTAATGAGCTGCTAAACTCTTTTGCTCGGTGGCATACTTTAATTATATCATCAATAATCTCTTCAAAGTAAATTATGTTATTTTCTATTTCATCCTCTTCTATAAGAGCCTCAATTTTAACATTTACTTCACTTAGAGCAACCCTTTTAGTTTCTAATATGGAAAGCTGCGCAGTCACTAATCTTAAATCTCTTGCTCTATGGCAGAATCTATAGTGGCCTTTGTAATAGACCTTTGTAGGCGCTTCTCCTTTTTTTAAAGTTGTTCAATTCAGATGCACTCATCTTCAATGCAAACAACAATTGGGCTCAATGCCAAATGAGCTGAATTGGCAGAAATACTTAACCAAAACTGATCAAACGTAAATTTGCTTTTTTCAAATAAACTGAATTGCTAGGTGGGGTACTAACCAACCACCAGTATAGAATACCAATTTTCCACCCAAGTAACTGGTGCACCGAAGTCTGCAACCTTCGCCTACGAATAATAAACCAAATTTAACCAAACAGGTAAAATGTAGGCCAAAAACAACGACAGACGACTGGCCAAGTTTTGCAATTGGGCGACCAAACTTTCTACCCTGGGACCTTAATTCAATAATAAACCAAAATTAACCAAACTGGTAAAAATGTAGGCCAAAAACAACGACAGACGAGTGGCCAAGTTTCGCAATTGGGCGACCAAACTTTCTACCCTGGGACCTTAATTCAATAATAAACCAAAATTAACCAAACCGGTAAAAATGTAGGCCAAAAACAACGACAGACGAGTGGCCAAGTTTCGCAATTGGGCGACCAAACTTTCTACCCTGGGACTTAACTCAATAATGCTCAACCCGTCTAGGCCTAACTTGGGCTACAATTTGCACAATCAGAGCTTTGCCGAAAAATAGTCACTGACTCAGTCTTGGGCTAGAATCCGTTCTGAAGGACCATGTTATTTTATTTATTGTTGGGTTCAAAATCCCAGCTGAGCCGTGAACGGCCAGGTTCTAAAGGGCCAGTTCTACCTACAGCCCAAGTTAAGCTAAAATTAAAACTTACGGACTCGAGATCCTATTAGGTCCTACCTCAGGGTTGCTGACTCGATGTGGGCCTACCTTAGGCCTCAGTTGTATGAATTTAAGATAAAAACAAAAGGGGTACTATTTATGGTCTTCTTTCTCAACCTTGCAACAACAACGCAACCTGGACTATTGCACGATGCAACAATCTTGTATCTAAACAACCAAACTGAATTGCAAGAGAGCTCTCTATCAGACCACACCCTGTACGTATGACATTCCACAAACGAGTAGAAAGGACGCGCAGCGCCCCAAAATGATGCCACCTGAGAGCTCAAACAATGCTAGCTCTAAATTAAGTGAATTTTTCACTAACCTTACAATTATGAGATGGATATATATACACCTTAACTTAATATATACAAGCAATGCTGCCTCAATCAGCTTAGTCATCATATCGCTTTGGGACAACAATGGTTCTTCCTCTTCTAGATTTTCTAACACGGACTGCGAATTTCCCTGTACATATAGGGAAGACAGGCATTCTTGGTATTGTGGGCGGTGGACCAATATAGCCAAGACAAAGAGGAGAAGGCAGTGCAATTTCTATACTTCTGACTACAAAGGAACTTTGCTTGACGAAACTCATCTCAAGCCGTCGGAAATAGTGTGTTTTGTTAACCATTGTCTACAAAAAGAGTGGAATCACAACACTATTCTTCAGTGTTTGAACTGGGCTTTGCACACGAGTGTTGACTGGCGAGGTTTTTGTTCTGAGGTGACTGAGTGGTGGTTTGACAATCAAGACTCGATTGGTGGTCAGGGAATTGAGGTGGAAATTGATGAAACATTATTTGTGAAGCGCAAGTACGATCGTGGTCGGCTGGTGAGGCAAGTTTGGATCTTTGGGGGTATTAAGCGGATCTCAAAAAAGTGCTTTATCGTGCTCCTCCTTGACCAAGATAACGATGCTGCCACGTTAGTACCCATCATTAAGCAGTACATCCGTCCTGGTAGTGTAATTTACAGTGACTCTTGGTGGGCATATTGGAAGCTGTGCAACGAGGGGTATACGCACTTTATGATTAATTACTCTGAGCACTTTGTTGATCCAAATAACCCAACATCTATAGATAGATAGATAGATAGATAGATAGAATAACCTTTATTAATAATAATAAAATAAATAAATTTTTTTCAATTTACAGTGACATGAATAATTGTGAAGCTCGACTATTTATTTTATTTAATTTGGCCCTTAAGCTTTAGGCTTTACTGGGCTCTTATTAAAAATAAACAGCTAGCTGTTATAAATTAATAATAATAAAATAAGTAAATAAGTATTATTAATAGTTAAAACATGTATTACAATATTAAACAATATCAGTGGACATTAATCCAAGATTTTTGTTAGTATGCCATTATTAATCGGGATTTCAACTTGGTTTTAAACAAATTTACATTCACAATATTTTTTATATCGGCATGCAAGTCATTCCATAGTTTCAGTCCAATGAAAATGGGTAGTTTTTGAGATGAAGACAATCTAAATTGAGGTATAACAAGCTTTGATCTATTTCTGGTCTGATACGAATGGATTTCTTGATGAGTTACAAAATATCTACAGTATTTACCCATTGCAAATTAATGATTTTGTTTTTACACTTGTAAATAAAAATAAAATGTGCCAGTTTGGTTATATCGTTGAGCTTTAGTAGATTTAGCTCTTTAAATAATGCACTAGAGTGATCAAGGAAATCAGCATCAGATAATAACCTTATTGCTCGTTTTTGGATGGCAAAGATACCATTTAATGCGTTGTTTCCCCAAACAAGGGTGCAGTATGTTATATAAGGAAGAACAAGAGTATGATAAAGAGTCAATAAAACTTGTTTAGGGACTACAATTCTAAGTTTAAACATTATAGCAACGCTCCTTGAAATCTTTTTCGCGATATAATTTACATGAATATTCCATTGCAAATTCTTATCTAGCATTACACCAAGAAATTTTGTTACAGTACACTCCTTTATGGCTATTTCATTAACATTAAGTTCATCAAGATATACATTTCTTTTATTAGTAAAAATCATGAAATTTGTTTTACTGGTATTTAGGAAGAGTTTATTGGTGGTCAACCATTTCATTACACTGATGAATTCTGAATGAAATATATTCTTAGCTGTATTAACATCTTTGCAAGAAAAAGAGACAGTTGTATCATCTGCAAACATTATGAAGTTCAATATATCAGATGAACGTGGAAGGTCATTTATATATAATAAAAATAACAGTGGACCCAGAACTGAGCCCTGTGGCACACCATGTTTGACAAGCGCTTTAGTTGAGCAAACCTTATTTACTGATACAAAATTATATCTATTGGACAAATAACTTTTAAACTAATCACTAATTGCTCCTCTAAAGCCGTAATAATATAATTTATTAAGTAGAATATTATGGTCTATTACATCAAACGCCTTACTCAAATCCATAAATATTGATATCATTATTTCTTTCTTCTCCTTAGCTATAGTTACATTTTCCATAAGATTTAAAATAGCCATTTCTGTTGTTTTATTATTACGAAAGCCATATTGATTTGGAGATAATAAATTGTAGGATTCTAAATATCGCTACATTCTACTTTTTACAATTTTTTAAAAAACTTTGCTGAACACAGATAATGAATACACCGGCCTGTAATTTGTTGCTAGTGTAGGATCACCCCCTTTAAAAGGGGGTGTTATACAACCAGTTTTTAGCATTGATGGGAATATTCCTTTGGAAATACTTTGATTGATAATTTTAGCCAAAGTTACAGATATCTTATCTTTAACAAGTTTCAATATAGGTGCAGGAATGTGGCTGTGGCTGTGGCCTTAAACAGTGGACCAAGCGGCCAGGGTTGAGTAGCGAGTACTTCAAACAGTACTTTTCTCGGTATTTATTCCTCCATACTTTCAAGGAACAGCTGCATCACCATTTCTTCGTCGAGGCCGCTCGATTATACCGCCCACAGTCGGACAGGAGGCGACCAGCTGGCCTTCCCGCCATCCCACTCCTGCAGGACGACGACTCTGACCATCAATCAGACAACGAGGACGCATCACACAGTCATCCAGGACCCTCAGAACCTTCAACGAAACCACAACCATCGACAACTCGCCAATAAGGTAAGGTGATCTATCTACTTGTGAGTTGCCCCCGGTTAATTTAATGTCAGGTTAGGGCAACTGAATGACCGGTTAGGTCAAATAAATACCCGGTTGGGTCAACTGAATGCCAGGTTAGGTCAACTGTACGCCCTTGATGATTGGTTATGTTAAGTCATGATATTTTCCTTAGTTTTAACGAAAATATCAGGTAAACTTTAAATAGCTGTAACTTTTTAATATTCATTTGCGACAAATTTGAATTGAAGAGAAGTGTCTTAGAATTGTCGAAACTACCTATTGTAAAGACAAAATTCCTAAGATTCCGTGGTTGTACGAAACTGCAAATTTACCCTCATTTCTGTCGCAAATTACTCGTTTCCGCGGTCCCCCCACCCAAAAACCCCGATTTCCCACGGGCAGTGATGGGCAGTATCTAGATACATGTATCGCCGATACGTATCGATCGATACTTTTGTATCGGTATCGGTATCGCTTTAGCTACTTGACAAAAGTATCGATTTATCGGTATCGCTAAGGTCAATTTTCTTAAATGTATCGAAAAAAATCGATACTTCGATACATCGATACATTAATAAGAATTTTTAAATATTTAAATAGATGTTATAATATGACACTACTGAGTTATATTTATGAATATACATAAATAAATAATAATATTATTAAATATTTATTTAATGACAGTACTATTCTACTGGTCACGTCACAGTACGGCGCAACGTTTAAACACGTTTGTACTTGTGTTATTGAGATTAATTAACCATAATAATTCTACGGGTCTTCCTGAAGTATAACACACCACTGCCATCCTCTGCTCCTGTAGAACGGTTGTTTAGTTTGGCTGGTCACATTCACGCTCCAAAAAGGAATAGACTGTCCGACCAGATGTTTAGCCAGCTGGTATTTTTGAAGGGTAATAGTAATTACTTTTAATTATTAGTGTAATATTTTCAGTCATTCATGTATCCTACAAAATTAAAACATACTTTCATTAAATAAAGCAATTGTTTTTATTTACATCTATAAAACCCATTAAAATGTCGTTGATTTTACTTACAGTGCGTACAAATTACTAGTATAAACAATAATATCTAATACCTACATATTAAATGAATAATTATAAAAATGTACCGGCGATACATGTATCGGTATCGGTATCGCTTAAGACATCTAGAAAGTATCGGCGTATCGGTATCGCCTAAGACGTTCTTCATGTATCGATGTATCGGTATCGCTTTAGCGATTTTCATGTATCGATGCCCATCACTGCCCACGGGTCCCCTTGTTCAACTGTCGTTCATGTGCGAGCAAAATGATAATTAAAAAAGTTGTTCAGAATTTGAAGAGCTCTCGAATGACGTATTTTTCATAAAAAAATTATGTGGTTAGTCGGAACTGCAAATTGACCGAACAAACTTTTCGGGTCAATTTTGAGGTGTTTTGCACGAATCTGCCATCCGTTTCCTGTGCAAATGCGTAGTTTTCGAGATATCGTCATCTCGAAAACTACGCATTTGCACAGGAAACGGATGGGAGTTTCGTACAAAACACCTCAAAATTAACCAGAAAAGTTTGCTCTCATCATTTTCACTTAAACTAACGAAAATATCACGACTTAACCTAACCAATCATCAAGGATGTACAGTTGACCTAACCGGGCATTCAATTAACCTAACCAGGCCTTCAGTTGACCTAACAGGGCATTCAGTTGACATAACCGGGTATTCAATTAACCTAACAGGTTAATATTGGTTATTTCACCTAAATATCTTCTGTACTTCATCGTCAGCCAGACTCTGTACTGAACGGACGCATTTCCTGAGCTCTCTGATTTTGCATCTACTTTTGTATATTGCTGAGAATTTTACTTTGGATAGTTTTTTAATTTTATATACTTGCGTTTAAATTTACATTGTTATAGTTTAGTAATTGAATATTAGTGGTTTTTAGCGATTTAGAAGTTTTCATAGCGTGCCGGCTTAATTTAACTTATACCTGTGACGGTTTAAATTTTTAACTCCGCGATGCCGTCGCAGAAAGCGTCGTGTGTTAGGTGTAGGGTTAACCGGTGGTATTCGGAATTTAAGGATTATAACGGCGGTCCAGTGGCGATTACCGATAGATCAGTTTGTTTCTTTTGCGAGTTCATGGAGGAATTAGTGGACATAAAACGCAGTGTACGTGAGGTAGTGGATAGACTTGCAACGCTTGATGATGGCAGGGTTAGGGCTACGGTTGACGGAAGCCGAACCAATATTAACGTTGAAGACGTTAGTAATTTGAAGGGTGAGGTGCGTAACTTAGTTTCTAGTTTAGGTAGCTTGTCGGGAAGGTTAGATAGAGTTGAGGAAGAGGTTAAGGTTAGTCCGAGAGTAGTAGATAGCGAGGGATTTAGAGAGGTTAAGGGTGGAGCTAGGCCGCGTACATTAGGTGATAGGAATCCCCCCCCCCCTATCGAGGTTTCGAACCCTTTCGCCCATTTGGAAAGGGACGTGAATGAGGGGGAAACTATTTTAATTGGGGATTCTTTAGTGCGCCACATGGACAAAGAATTCGTTAAACGGAATCCAACCAAGAGGAGGAGGGTCTGTCTCCCAGGGGCCAGGGTTGACAGAGTTAGAGACGAAGTGGATAGGGTTGACGTTGCTTCCCGTCACTCAATGTTGGTGACGATGGTAGGAGGCAACGACTCGTATAGGCCCGATACGAGAGTGCCTGACCTTTTGGAGAGATATAGGGGGTTAATTAGGTCCCTGAAGGCGAGGTCAGATAGGTCTTTAGTTCTAGGTATTACCCCTAGGCACGGGTTGGGTCTTAGAATTACGTCCAAAACAATATTTTTTAATAACAAATTAGAAGAGATTTGTGCTGAGGAAAATGTACCCTTCGTAAAGCTGTGGTCCGAATTCAATGATCCTAGCCTTTTTATAAAAGATGGGGGGTGCATTTTAATGAAATAGGTAATGCTAGGCTAGGTAGGTTAATAGACGAAAGCGTGCGAAAGCTGTATAGGTCGAAGCCTTCTTTAAACGTTGTGGGTCCGGGAAACGCGGGCCCGACGTGATAAATAGTTTAAAACGCGGGCCCGTGGTAAAAAATAACTTAAACATTTTTTATTGCAACGCGCGTAGTATTAGAAATAAATTAAATGAATTTAAGGCGGTAATTTATTCCGGCAACTATGATATAGTTGCTATCACTGAAACTTGGTTAAATACCGTGACTCGGGACTTGTTGGGGGAACTTGAGATACCGGGTTTTAAACTCTTTACTAATGATAGGTTACATAGATTTGGAGGCGGCGTTTTGCTGTACATTCGTAATTCCCTTAGGGCTATCGAGGTTAAGTTAGATTTTTCGGCAGCAATTAATGCGATCTGTGTTGAAGTTAGGGCGCGTAGTATTAGTTTTATTTTTGTTGTTGTTTATAGACCTCCCGTTCAACCCCTCGATATAGATACTAGATTTTACTCACTTCTTGGTAATTTTATTGACAATCGGAATAGTATAATTGTCGGAGACTTTAACTGCCCTAATGTTAATTACGAGAATTTTACGGGTAATGAAGAGGGTTTGAGATTGGTTGAGTTTATGGACGATAACTTTTTACGACAGATAGTTACCGAACCAACGCGCGGTGATAATAATTTAGATTTGGTGATGACGAACGGCGAGAATATAGTCGAAGGTTTAGAAGTAGGCGAGAGTTTAGGATGTAGCGATCATCAAATTCTTAGGTTTAAGTTATTGATAGAAAACACGCAGGATAGTAACGTAATAGAAGTCCCTGATTTTCGTAGGGCTAATTTTGATAGTTTCGCGGATAGGATGAGAGTAGTGGACTGGGATAACTTATTTATGGGTAATGACACAAATTTGCGTTGGGTGGCGTTTAAAGAAAGTTTTAGGAATATTGAAAGGGAGTTTATTCCTCGTAGGCCCAAGCGCGCTAGTAATCGTGGTAGACCGAAGTGGTGGAGTAGGGAAATAGGAGAGTTTATAAACGAGCGTAATAGAGCGTATAGACTTAGTAAGCTTAATGGCCAGGTAGCTAACTTTAATAGATATATCGAGCTTAGACGTCAGGTTAAAAGATCAGTTAGGAATGCTAAGCGTAATTTAGAGATACTTATAGCTGCGGATAGTAAACATAATCCAAAAAAGTTTTTTGAATACGTTAATAATCGTAAGCCGGTAAAAAATAACATAGGCCCTCTAGTGGATGTTAATGGCGCTTTGGCTTCTGACGCTCAGGCGATGGCGGGTATTTTCAATAACTTTTTTGCGACAGTTTTTACCGTAGAAGACGTAAATAATGTCCCCGACGTGGATGATATCGTTCCATTTAGTAGCGAGACTATTTTGGATGAAATAACTGTTTACGAGGCTGAGATTGCGCATTATATAGATAGGCTAAAAGTTAGCAAGGCTCCAGGCCCTGACGCTTTTTATCCCAGACATTTGAAAGATTTGAAAGAAGTTATCGTAGGCCCCTTAACGAAGATCTTTAATCAGTCACTCGAAACGGGGATTATTCCTGAAGACTTTAAATTAGCTAACGTCACGCCTATTTTTAAAAAAGGCGACCGCGCGGTAGCTAGCAATTATAGGCCCATTAGCTTAACGTCAATTGTAGGTAAACTTTTGGAATCCGTAGTTAGGGATCGTATTACCGATCACTTAGAAAGTAGAGATTTGATTAATAGTAGTCAGCATGGGTTTCGACGCCATAGGTCTTGTTTAACTAATTTGTTAGAATTTTATAACGAAATAGTGCGCGAATACGATAGGCATAGAGCAGCTGACGTTATTTATTTAGATTTTAAAAAGGCGTTCGATACAGTTCCGCATAGGAGACTAATTGCGAAGGTTAAAGCCCACGGTATACGCGGTCAGGTAGCTAACTGATTAGAAGAATGGCTTCGTGCTAGGAGACAGAGGGTCGTAGTTAATGGTAGTGAATCAGGGTAGTTAGATGTAGGTAGCGGTGTCCCACAGGGTTCAGTGTTAGGCCCATTGCTATTCGTAATTTACATTAACGACATAGATGTAGGATTGACTAGTAACGTGTCAAAATTCGCGGACGATACTAAAATAGGCGGTAAGGTTGTTAACGAGGACGATAGAAATAGGATTCAAGACGATGTAAATAGGATTATGGAGTGGACAGATAAGTGGCAGATACAATTTAACGTAAGTAGTATAGCCGAAAAAGGGGAGAGTGCAAGAATGTTGCAGGTTATTATGTAATGTTGCAAAGGGGGAGGGGGTTGTTGCAAAGGGGGAGGGGGGTTGCAAAAAAAATTAAAAAAGAAAAAAAAAGAAAAAAGAAGAAAAAAGAAAGAAAAAAGAAAAAAATTCCCCCAAAAGGGGGGATGCTGCAGGTGCAACAAGGGGGGTCATGAAACTTGGAGGCGGCGTTATCCCCCAAGAGAAAGGAGAGAGAGGAGGAGAGAAAGGAGGAGAGGTGTTCACCTGGCAGGAGCCAAGTGCACACTAAGACTTCAGCCGAGTTGGCGTTGTTTTATAGGCTCCTAATCAGACAGAATCAGCCAGTTGACTGAATCAGCCAGTTGGCTGAGCCAAGGTGAGAGAGAGACGCCTGAATGAGAGAGAGAGACAGCTGAAGGAGAGAGAGACCTGAAGAAGAGAGAGACGCCTGAAGGAGAGAGGAGAGGTACACATGCAGGAGGTACACATGCAGGAGGTACACACACATACGCACACATGCAGGAGGTACACATGCAGATGCAGTAGTTACACATGCAGGAGAGGGAGAGAGACGTCTGTAGGAGAGAGAGAGAGAGAGCTGAAGGAGGGAGAGAGACGCCTGTAGGAGAGAGAGAGAGACGCCTGTAGGAGAGAGAGAGAGAGAGTAGTTGCCTTTAAGGCATATTATTTTCGTTTTCCTAACCTAAGAGGCCACTAAGGGGTTTACCAAAGGGCCAAAAAGAGAAGGACCAGAGGTCCTTGCTCGGCTGGAGCCGAGCTGGGAATGAGTCTTCACCAGCTTCTCGATCTTTTATAAGCCTCTATTCTGGCTGAGTTGCCAGATAGCGCAATGTGTTCAGTTGCCAGATAGCGCCATGTGTCCCATTAATCATCCATTGTGCAACACAATATGACGATAGTTATTCCAATTAAATTCTGTTTAAATACACCTTTATTAATTGCATACCTTTCCAGTTTTTTTTTTGCAATGATCGGATTGCTAGATATATATTATTATGCTATATATACATATATATATATATATATATATACATTCTTTTCTTATGTTAGGTAAATATATATATATATATATATATAATAATAAACGAATAAACAACTCGCACACACACACACACACACTTCCCGGAATTTATCAACCGGATTGAATAAAAGTAAAGGCAACTTTCAATATATTTTAGTAATATAACAGAATTAACAAAGTTACCCAATAATATTTCGTTAGACAGAAAATGAATTTTTATAAGGGATGCCCAACTAGCTATGAATATATCACCAAACGCTTTATTTACGTTTGTTAAAAAATATTCGTTTTAGTCTTTCCTTCTTATTGATAACTTATTTAAACTAACACATTTATTGTCATTCCACTTGAGAACCAGAACTTCTCCCCGTGTGTCAAATGAATAATTATAGTAGAAACAATTCATTTAAAAGTTGAAATTAGCCAAAACACATTCTCATTGCGCTTACGAAAAAACATATATTAGCAATATATGGTGGTAGATGAATCCAATTAAATTCTGTTTATTAAATAAATAATTTTCATTATAAATATTCGAGTATCAGTGGGGAAAAACGAACGGAAATGAAAATTTATGAAACAAATCAAAACAGACGATCGTCATTCCCCAAACCCGTATATATATATATATATATATATATATATATAATAAACGAATAAACAACTCGTGCACACACACACACACGCACACGCAGACACGCACACGAGGAAAAGACGAATCTGTGGCATTTCGAATGTGTCCCTAGAGACCTTTTCGGCCGAGGGATTAATCCTTTCGTCCAAGATATTCGATCAAAACCTCACCTCACTCCGACTCTTAGATATACACACAATTATAATAAATAATAAACGAAAGAAACAAGGTGGGGAAACCTGAAAATACTAATAAATATATATATATATATATATATATATATATATATATATAAAAAGAAAGAGCGAGAGTTTTGTTCAAATAAAGATACCCACAATTATAATAAATAATAATCGAAAATGGCAGAGTTTGTTTCTAGTGAGAAAGGAAAGCCTATGTTCTTAGTGAATGGGTTTTATGTAAGAGATCAGCAAAGCCCAGCTGTTCATCATTCCACATAATAAAATAAAGTGGTTGGCAGATAAACGGGTATCCTACGTGTCCTAGTGGTTAAGACGCTGGGGCTGTTGATGGTTCCACGTTAAACTGTAGGTCTAAGGTGGTCATTACACATAATAAAAGAAAGTGGTTGGCAGATAAATGGGTACCCTACGTGTCCTAGTGGTTAAGACGCTGGGCTGTTGATGGTTCGGAGTTAAACTGTAGGTCTAAGGTGGTCATTCCACATAATAAAAGAAAATGGTTGGCAGATAAATGGGTACCCTACGTGTCCTAGTGGTTAAGACGCTGGGGTGTTGATGGTTCCACGTTAAACTGTAGGTCTAAGGTGGTCATTACACATAATAAAAGAAAGTGGTTGGCAGATAAATGGGTACCCTACGTGTCCTAGTGGTTAAGACGCTGGGGCTGTTGATGATTCCACGTTAAACTGTAGGTCTAAGGTGGTCATTACACATAATAAAAGAAAGTGGTTGGCAGATAAATGGGTACCCTACGTGTCCTAGTGGTTAAGACGTTGGGCTGTTGATGGTTCGGAGTTAAACTGTAGGTCTAAGGTGGTCATTCCACATAATAAAAGAAAGTGGTTGGCAGATAAATGGGTACCCTACGTATCCTAGTGGTTAAGACGCTGGGGTGTTGATGGTTCGGAGTTAAACTGTAGGTCTAAGGTGGTCATTACACATAATAAAAGAAAGTGGTTGGCAGATAAATGGGTACCCTACGTCCTAGTGGTTAAGACGCTGGGCTGTTGATGGTTCCACGTTAAACTGTAGGTCTAAGGTGGAGTGGAACAAAGAAAGTGGTTGGCAGATAAATAGGTACCCTACGTGTCCTAGTGGTTAAGACGCGGGGCTGTTGATGGTTCGGAGTTAAACTGTAGGTCTAAGGTGGAGTGGAACAAAGAAAGTGGTTGGCAGATAAATGGGTACCCTACGTGTCCTAGTGGTTAAGACGCGGGGCTGTTGATGGTTCGGAGTTAAACTGTAGGTCTAAGGTGGAGTGGAAAGCTTGACCTTCGTCAGAATGAACAATTCGGGCGGACCTTAGACCTACAGTTTAACGTTGAAACCGAATGTTATTTTTAAAATATAATTATGATATATTTCTTTATACCCTCTCGATTACATTAGTGACTAATGATGCGGGAAACTGAGTAAATGAAAATATTATTTTATCGAAAACTATAGGTGATAGAAAACTTCTGAAACCATATTTGGAATCAATATCAAAAGTTCTATACGAATCACCAAATAATTTTCAAAGGAGAATGAGAGCATTAAATCTATTAGTGAAAATATAAAGATGCAATTACTCGTCCGTACCCGTTATAGCGGAATGGTACACGTCATAGCTCCACCCAGCTACATCGGCAGCCAATCACGACGAACATCTGGTCTTTTTGGCGGAGCTTGGCGAATGTGCATATAAAAGGGGATATTTTCAGTTGGGAGTAACAGTAGCTATTTTCGCGTCAGTGAATAATCATTCCTCCACCATGGACCTGTACGTCTCCCCAGACTTGTATGAAGAGAGTGATACTGCAGCATTAACTGCACTTAGTCTTTTTAGAGCGATTGATCGTGACGACTTATTTACAACGCAAACCGTAGAAGATATGTGCAGTGACGCTCCTTACAATCCGACGCAAGGGACTACCATAGAAATGTAAGTGTCTATAATTAGAATTTATATATGGATGGGGTGTAGTATCTCGTCAAATAGATACTCGCCAAAAATGTCAATCAATGTTATTTCCCCATTATGCTAAAATCGAAATTGGTAATCGAACCAAAGATATCTTCACATGATGGGGATCTGTCTGTATACTCTGTATATGTTTTAAAAGCATTATTCCTTTAAGGTCCGATGAGGATTTGACACGTGTTACACAATCTTTTGAAGAATCTCGGAATATGGATGATATACTGAACAGTCAACAATGTCACACATCCTCCACCATGGACCTGTACGTCTCCCCAGGCTTGTATGAAGAACGTGATACTGCAGCATTAACGCAATTAGTCTTTTTAATGCGATTGATCGTGGCGAATTATTTCAACGCAAACCGTAGAAGATATTTGCAGTGACGCTCCTTACAACCCGACGCAAGGGACTACCATAGAAATGTAAGTGTCCATAATTCGATTTTATATATATATGGAGAGTTGTAGTATCTCGTCAAATAGATACTCGCCAAAAATGTCATTCAATGTTATTTCCCCATTATGCTAAAATCGAAATTGGTAATCGAACCAAAGATATCTTCACATAATGGGGATCTGTCTGTATACTTTGTATATGTTTTAAAAGCATTATTCCTTTAAGGTCCGATAGGATTTGACACGTGTTATACAATCTTTTGAAGAATCTGTACAAATTGGTGTCAATTCTTACTCCAATGAATTTTTTTTTTTAACTTCTATTATGATAATAGGCTTAACAATTCAGTTAATCCAAATATATATATATATATATATATATATATGTAAATAAATTTATGAAACTGAAAACTTTTAGTATTTCTTATATAATTTAAATTGACTTTGTGCATATAACTAAACAAATATTAAAAATAAAAGCCCTTCAATGTACAGTACAGCACTGAATAGAAGCTATTTATAAAAGAAAATGGGCTTTTGGTACAACTTGCATAATTATGATAGAGTCCTAGTCCAAACGTATTTGTCACACAGTTTACAAATTAGTTGACAAATTTATGAAAAAAGTGTGTGGAAACCATTCATGTGCAAAAGTCTTAGTTTGATAAAATATGGTAAATGTGGTACACAGTAGCTCTTTAGTTAATTTCAAGAAAAATTTAGACACTTTCATGAGTGAAAGAGATAGTTTGTAGATTGTATATCGTGTATATCCTTAGTTTCAGTTTTGTAGGCTCTTTTGGTGGATGTAAATAGTTGTATATTAATTGCTAGTTTGAGGGTCTTCCAGAACGCTTCTTGTGGACATTCTGAACAGTTCCATCGGCTTCAAACTTATCTCTAATTCGAGTGATGGTAAGTCGCGTTGGTGGATCTGTTTGTCTCGTCATGATATACATTAATATAGTGATAAAAATACTTAAGATTGTCCATGATCACGAGATTCACATTTTCAGTCGTAGGGTATGAGTAATCGACATGGTGTAGCATGACGTAATGCCGCTTGTCACACCACCCATCCGCAAGACTCATTATCCATACCTGCTGCTTCTCTTCTGCACGCGTTGTTTCTTTTACTTTACGGTATATGTGAGACTTTATAAAGTTTAGCTCTGCAGCATACTTCAGCACATCGTCAGTGCAACGAAAGCCTTCAATGGTCTCACCAGAACATCCGTAGAGTATTTGTACATCTTGGAACTTCACACAATCCAATGTGGTTTTAAAAGAGGCATAGGAGGGGGAATAGGAAGTTTTTCGGTATCCACCACATCCTGGCACTTTGCTGAATACCATTTCATAAACGTTGTACAAGCAATATTAAAGGTAGCCATTTGAATACACGTCTGATTTTTCTTCTGAATACACGTCTGATCTCTCGGTCTTACTGCAGTCGACTGACCACGCAGGGAATCACAGATAGTAGCATGACTCACGATCTTACAGTGGGCGGAGCTTAGAATTTTCGCCTGTGCACACACAAAGGAGAAAGTGAAACGCTAATTGAAACATGAGTTATTTAATAAACGAGATATTCAGTTAACACAAGAAATAACAGAAAACACAAGAAAAAACAAATGCTTAGATTTGGTGATCACAAACAACAGAAACCTAAAGAAACCTGTACTCGATATGAAGGGCTTTCATATCGTTCAGTACTATTTTTGTTCCCACTTTACAACCGGATGGTAAGTCATCTTTAAATACGTCTAGAATACAATCAAAAGCACGCACAAAGAGTTCATCGTTAGTTACATTATTAAACACAAGTTTATAAACACGCTTTTCCAATCGAGGGTTTATTTCTACCGACCCGAGCTTTTCAATCGTGAACACGTCTTCACTCAACATAGCGGCAATTGAAATAATCTTCTAAATCGTTACGACAACTGCGCGTTATATAAAGAAATAGTTCTTCAGGATAATTTTCACGAACTAGGCATATTTTATAATGTTTTACTAAACATCTTCACACACCGGCGCACTATTTGAGAGGAACATATGCTCATATTTTTCCTTTCTGCCCGTCAAACGATACTCATCTCTAAAGTCTGTTAAAAACTCACGCAGGACACTAGCCACAACCTCACTACGAACCTCGTCATGATATACATTAATAAGTGATAAAAATACTTAAGATTGTCCATGATCACGAGATTCACATTTTCAGTCGTAGGGTATGAGTAATCGACATGGTGTAGCATGACGTAATGCCGCTTGTCACACCACCCATCCGCAAGACTCATTATCCATACCTGCTGCTTCTCTTCTGCACGCGTTGTTTCTTTTACTTTAGACTTTATAAAGTTTAGCTCTGCAGCATACTTCAGCACATCGTCAGTGCAACGAAAGCCTTCAATGGTCTCACCAGAACATCCGTAGAGTATTTGTACATCTTGGAACTTCACACAATCCAATGTGGTTTTAAAAGAGGCATAGGAGGGGGGAATAGGAAGTTTTTCGGTATCCACCACATCCTGGCACTTTGCTGAATACCATTTCATAAACGTTGTACAAACAATATTAAAGGTAGCCATTTGAATACACGTCTGATTTTTCTTCTGAATACACGTCTGATCTCTCGGTCTTACTGCAGTCGACTGATCACGCAGGGAATCACAGATAGCAACATGACTCCGGTCTTACAGTGGGCGGAGCTTAGAATTTTCGCCTGTGCACACACAAAGGAGAAAGTGAAACGCTAATTGAAACATGAGTTATTTAATAAACGTGATATTCAGTTAACACAAGAAATAACAGAAAACACAAGAAAAAACAAATGCTTAGATTTGGTGATCACAAACAACAGAAACCTAATACTTTAAAGAAAGCATTCTATTAAATACTTTTAGCCTATGTTCACGAATTAATACCGGTTTTAAAATAGATTCGACAAGAAGACCGGCTGGACTGATTTTATAGAAATTCAAGGATTCCAAGTTGATCACGAGAGAAGTTATGTAGTCATCTTCCATGCTGCAAAATCTCGTCGTTAGCCTGCCTGCTCAGAGCACCGACAAGAGGTAAAATCGAATCCACATCAACACAAAATTTTAGTCGCTAAAATAACAGCCTGAGTATTGTTCATGTTCTAAATTATCTTTGATTCGTTTTGATAACATTGAGTAAACTGCAGCCTTTGTTTCCTGATCAGAAACTCTCCGTCTTTTTCTGGTATGGTGCAAGGCTTCGTTGCAACCATATTCACTGCACGAGTCTACTTCACAGTCGTTGCCTTCTAATCTAGATTTACACTCTTCACTAATGCATTCGATGGGTGAATAATCATCTTGGTTGATATTATTGACACCACATTCGAGAGGGCTCACTGGGGTAACGGACACTTTAGGTAATGGCGCGGACGCTTGAGGTGGGTCGGGGACAATCTCCTTAGGTTGCCCTTGTGGCGGGGCAAATATTGTGTGGGGGTAATTATGTGTTGCTTCTAAGTAAACAAAACGGGCCTTATGTAACACAGTGGCAATTAATAATGATTTATGCAAAGATGCACCAGCTCTTCTGGAACGTCTGGATGCAATTTTACCGAGCGATATATTTATCAACTTGTGTGCTTCAAACCCGTTTGGAACGTCAGATATCATGTTCACCACCTAGGAATTGGTCAAGGCACAGAGAGCTAACTAACACGACTCTATCCTCTATTACCAATCTTGTAATGAGTTAAAGTGAAAGTTTCGCCTGCCTTTATACAATGCCGTTCTGACGTCGTTATCAAGCTCCACACAGGGAACTTCCAGGAAGTAACATGAATCACTTGCTGTTCTTTCACCTGTAAACGCACGCACGCACACACACACACACACACACACACACACACACACACACACACACAAAGGAGAAAGTGAAACGTTGGTTGAAACATGATTTATTTAATAAAATAAATATTCAAGCCGAGCTTGTAATGACTCCGTCCGTCGTCTCTCGGGTTACAGAAATTCAATTGTTAACTTATTTATCACACGTTTGTAAATATGTCTTGAATATAATCATTGATGTCTGTTGTTAACTTATTTATTACACGTGTTTGTAAATATATATTATAGCTTGAATATTATTTATTAAATAAATCATGTTTCAACCAACGTTTCACTTTCTCCTTTGTGTGTGTGTGTGTGTGTGTGTGTGTGTGTGTGTGTGTGTGTGCGTGCGTGCGTTTGTACAGGTGAAAGAACAGCAAGGTGATTCATGTTACTTCCTGGAAGTTCCCTGTGTGGAGCTTGATAACGACGTCAGAACGGCATTGTATAAAGGCAGGCGAAACTTTCACTTTAACTCATTACAAGATTGGTAATAGAGGATAGAGTCGTGTTAGTTAGCTCTCTGTGCCTTGACCAATTCCTAGGTGGTGAACATGATATCTGACGTTCCAAACGGGTTTGAAGCACACAAGTTGATAAATATATCGCTCGGTAAAATTGCATCCAGACGTTCCAGAAGAGCTGGTGCATCTTTAAATCATTATTAATTGCCACTGTGTTACATAAGGCCCGTTTTGTTTACTTAGAAGCAACACATAATTACCCCCACACAATATTTGCCCCGCCACAAGGGCAACCTGAGGAGATTGTCCCCGACCCACCTCAAGCGTCCGCGCCATTACCTAAAGTGTCCGTTACCCCAGTGAGCCCTCTCGAATGTGGTGTCAATAATATCAACCAAGATGATTATTCACCCATCGAATGCATTAGTGAAGAGTGTAAATCTAGATTAGAAGGCAACGACTGTGAAGTAGACTCGTGCAGTGAATATGGTTGCAACGAAGCCTTGCACCATACCAGAAAAAGACGGAGAGTTTCTGATCAGGAAACAAAGGCTGCAGTTTACTCAATTTATCAAAACGAATCGAAGATAATTTAGAACATGAACAATACTCAGGCTGTTATTTTAGCGACTAAAATTTTGTGTTGATGTGGATTCGATTTTACCTCTTGTCGGTGCTCTGAGCAGGCAGGCTAACGACGAGATTTTGCAGCATGGAAGATGACTACATAACTTCTCTCGTGATCAACTTGGAATCCTTGAATTTCTATAAAATCAGTCCAGCCGGTCTTCTTGTCGAATCTATTTTAAAACCGGTATTAATTCGTGAACATAGGCTAAAAGTATTTAATAGAATGCTTTCTTTAAAGTATTAGGTTTCTGTTGTTTGTGATCACCAAATCTAAGCATTTGTTTTTTCTTGTGTTTTCTGTTATTTCTTGTGTTAACTGAATATCACGTTTATTAAATAACTCATGTTTCAATTAGCGTTTCACTTTCTCCTTTGTGTGTGCACAGGCGAAAATTCTAAGCTCCGCCCACTGTAAGACCGTGAGTCATGTTGCTATCTGTGATTCCCTGCGTGATCAGTCGACTGCAGTAAGACCGAGAGATCAGACGTGTATTCAGAAGAAAAATCAGACGTGTATTCAAATGGCTACCTTTAATATTGTTTGTACAACGTTTATGAAATGGTATTCAGCAAAGTGCCAGGATGTGGTGGATACCGAAAAACTTCCTATTCCCCCCTCCTATGCCTCTTTTAAAACCACATTGGATTGTGTGAAGTTCCAAGATGTACAAATACTCTACGGATGTTCTGGTGAGACCATTGAAGGCTTTCGTTGCACTGACGATGTGCTGAAGTATGCTGCAGAGCTAAACTTTATAAAGTCTAAAGTAAAAGAAACAACGCGTGCAGAAGAGAAGCAGCAGGTATGGATAATGAGTCTTGCGGATGGGTGGTGTGACAAGCGGCATTACGTCATGCTACACCATGTCGATTACTCATACCCTACGACTGAAAATGTGAATCTCGTGATCATGGACAATCTTAAGTATTTTTATCACTATATTAATGTATATCATGACGAAACAAACAGATCCACCAACGCGACTTACCATCACTCGAATTAGAGATAGGTTTGAAGCCGATGGAACTGTTCAGAATGTCCACAAGAAGCGTTCCGGAAGACCCTCAAACGAGCTAATTAATATACAACTATTTACATCCACCAAAAGAGCCTACAAAACTGAAACTAAGGATATACACGATATACAATCTACAAACTATCTCTTTCACTCATGAAAGTGTCTAAATTTTTCTTGAAATTAACTAAAGAGCTACTGTGTACCACATTTACCATATTTTATCAAACTAAGACTTTTGCACATGAATGGTTTCCACACACTTTTTTCATAAATTTGTCAACTAATTTGTAAACTGTGTGACAAATACGTTTGGACTAGGACTCTATCATAATTATGCAAGTTGTACCAAAAGCCCATTTTCTTTTATAAATAGCTTCTATTCAGTGCTGTACTGTACATTGAAGGGCTTTTATTTTTAATATTTGTTTAGTTATATGCACAAAGTCAATTTAAATTATATAAGAAATACTAAAAGTTTTCAGTTTCATAAATTTATTTACATATATATATATATATATATATATATATATATATATATATATATATATATATATATATATATATATATATATATATTTGGATTAACTGAATTGTTAAGCCTATTATCATAATAGAAGTTAAAAAAAAAAATTCATTGGAGTAAGAATTGACACCAATTTGTACAGATTCTTCAAAAGATTGTATAACACGTGTCAAATCCTAATCGGACCTTAAAGGAATAATGCTTTTAAAACATATACAAAGTATACAGACAGATCCCCATTATGTGAAGATATCTTTGGTTCGATTACCAATTTCGATTTTAACATAATGGGGAAATAACATTGAATGACATTTTTGGCGAGTATCTATTTGACGAGATACTACAACTCTCCATATATATATAAAATCGAATTATGGACACTTACATTTCTATGGTAGTCCCTTGCGTCGGGTTGTAAGGAGCGTCACTGCAAATATCTTCTACGGTTTGCGTTGAGAATAATTCGCCACGATCAATCGCATTAAAAAGACTAATTGCGGTTAATGCTGCAGTATCACGTTCTTCATACAAGCCTGGGGAGACGTACAGGTCCATGGTGGAGGATGTGTGACATTGTTGACTGTTCAGTATATCATCCATATTCCGAGATTCTTCAAAAGATTGTATACACGTGTCAAATCCTCATCGGACCTTAAAGGAATAATGCTTTTAAAACATATACAGAGTATACAGACAGATCCCCATTATGTGAAGATATCTTTGGTTCGATTACCAATTTCGATTTTAGCATAATGGGGAAATAACATTGATTGACATTTTTGGCGAGTATCTATTTGACGAGATACTACACCCCATCCATATATAAATTCTAATTATAGACACTTACATTTCTATGGTAGTCCCTTGCGTCGGATTGTAAGGAGCGTCACTGCACATATCTTCTACGGTTTGCGTTGTAAATAAGTCGTCACGATCAATCGCTCTAAAAAGACTAAGTGCAGTTAATGCTGCAGTATCACTCTCTTCATACAAGTCTGGGGAGACGTACAGGTCCATGGTGGAGGAATGATTATTCACTGACGCGAAAATAGCTACTGTTACTCCCAACTGAAAATATCCCCTTTTATATGCACATTCGCCAAGCTCCGCCAAAAGACCAGATGTTTCGTGATTGGCTGCCGATGTAGCTGGGTGGAGCTATGACGTGTACCATTCCGCTATAACGGGTACGGACGAGTAATTGCATCTTTATATTTTCACTAATAGATTTAATGCTCTTATTCTCCTTTGAAAATTATTTGGTGATTCGTATAGAACTTTTGATATTGATTCCAAATATGGTTTCAGAAGTTTTCTATCACCCATAGTTTTCGAGAAAATAATATTTTCATTTACTCAGTTTCCCGCATCATTAGTCACTAATGTAATCGAGAGGGTATAAAGAAATATATCATAATTATATTTTAAAAATAACATTCGGTTTCAACGTTAAACTGTAGGTCTAAGGTCCGCCCGAATTGTTCATTCTGACGAAGGTCAAGCTTTCCACTCCACCTTAGACCTACAGTTTAACTCCGAACCATCAACAGCCCAGCGTCTTAACCACTAGGACACGTAGGGTACCCATTTATCTGCCAACCACTTTCTTTGTTCCACCACCTTAGACCTACAGTTTAACTCCGAACCATCAACAGCCCAGCGTCTTAACCACTAGGACACGTAGGGTACCTATTTATCTGCCAACCACTTTCTTTGTTCCACTCCACCTTAGACCTACAGTTTAACGTGGAACCATCAACAGCCCAGCGTCTTAACCACTAGGACGTAGGGTACCCATTTATCTGCCAACCACTTTTTTATTATGTGTAATGACCACCTTAGACCTACAGTTTAACTCCGAACCATCAACACCCCAGCGTCTTAACCACTAGGATACGTAGGGTACCCATTTATCTGCCAACCACTTTCTTTATTATGTGGAATGACCACCTTAGACCTACAGTTTAACTCCGAACCATCAACAGCCCAACGTCTTAACCACTAGGACACGTAGGGTACCCATTTATCTGCCAACCACTTTCTTTTATTATGTGTAATGACCACCTTAGACCTACAGTTTAACGTGGAATCATCAACAGCCCAGCGTCTTAACCACTAGGACACGTAGGGTACCCATTTATCTGCCAACCACTTTCTTTTATTATGTGTAATGACCACCTTAGACCTACAGTTTAACGTGGAACCATCAACACCCCAGCGTCTTAACCACTAGGACACGTAGGGTACCCATTTATCTGCCAACCATTTTCTTTTATTATGTGGAATGACCACCTTAGACCTACAGTTTAACTCCGAACCATCAACAGCCCAGCGTCTTAACCACTAGGACACGTAGGGTACCCATTTATCTGCCAACCACTTTCTTTTATTATGTGTAATGACCACCTTAGACCTACAGTTTAACGTGGAACCATCAACAGCCCCAGCGTCTTAACCACTAGGACACGTAGGATACCCGTTTATCTGCCAACCACTTTATTTTATTATGTGGAATGATGAACAGCTGGGCTTTGCTGATCTCTTACATATAAAACCCATTCACTAAGAACATAGGCTTTCCTTTCTCACTAGAAACAAACTGCCATTTTCGATTATTATTTATTATAATTGTGGGTATCTTTATTTGAACAAAACTCTCGCTCTTTCTTTTATATATATATATATATATATATATATATATATATATATTTATTTATAGTATTTTCAGGTTTCCCCACCTTGTTTCTTTCGTTTATTATTTATTATAATTGTGTGTATATCTAAGAGTCGGAGTGAGGTGAGGTTTTGATCGAATATCTTGGACGAAAGGATTAATCCCTCGGCCGAAAAGGTCTCTAGGGACACGATTCGAAATGCCACAGAGTCGTCTTTTCCTCGTGTACTGTGTGTGTGTGTGTGTGTGTGTGTGTGCACGAGTTGTTTATTCGTTTATTATATATATATATAATATATATATATATATATACGGGTTTGGGGAATGACGATCGTCTGTTTTGATTTGTTTCATAAATTTTCATTTCCGTTCGTTTTTCCCCACTGATACTCGAATATTTATAATGAAAATTATTTATTTAATAAACAGAATTTAATTGGATTCATCTACCACCATATATTGTTAATATATGTTTTTTCGTAAGCGCAATGAAATGTGTTTTGGCTAATTTCAACTTTTAAATGAATTGTTTCTACTATAATTATTCATTTGACACACGGGGAGAAGTTCTGGTTGTCAAGTGGAATGACAATAAATGTGTTAGTTTAAATAAGTTATCAATAAGAAGGAAAGACTAAAACGAATATTTTTTAACAAACGTAAATATAGCGTTTGGTGATATATTCATAGCTAGTTGGGCATCCCTTATAAAAATTCATTTTCTGTCTAACGAAATATTTATTGGGTAACTTTGTTAATTCTGTTATATTACTAAAATATATTGAAAGTTGCCTTTACTTTTATTCAATCCGGTTGATAAATTCCGAAGTGTGTGTGTGTGTGTGTGTGTGTGTGTGTGTGCGAGTTGTTTATTCGTTTATTATTATATATATATATATATATATATATATATATATTACCTAACATAAGAAAAGAATGTGTATATATATATATAGATAGCATAATAATATATATCTAGCAATCCGATCATTGCAAAAAAAAACTGGAAAGGTATGCAATTAATAAAGGTATATTTAAACAGAATTTAATTGGAATAACTATCGTCATATTGTGTTGCACAATGGATGATTAATGGGACACATGGCGCTATCTGGCAACTGAACACATTGCGCTATCTGGCAACTCAGCCAGAATAGAGGCTTATAAAAGATCGAGAAGCTGGTGAAGACTCATTCCCAGCTCGGCTCCAGCCGAGCAAGGACCTCTGGTCCTTCTCTTTTTGGCCCTTTGGTAAACCCCTTAGTGGCCTCTTAGGTTAGGAAAACGAAAATAATATGCCTTAAAGGCAACTACTCTCTCTCTCTCTTCAGGCGTCTCTCTCTCTCTCTACAGGCGTCTCTCTCCCTCCTTCAGCTCTCTCTCTCTCTCCTACAGGCGTCTCTCTCCCTCCTTCAGCTCTCTCTCTCTCTCCGACAGACGTCTCTCTCCCTCCTTCAGCTCTCTCTCTCTCTCTCCTGCATGTGTAACTTCTGCATGTGTACCTCCTGCATGTGTGCGTATGTGTGTCTACCTCCTGCATGTGTACCTCCTGCATGTGTACCTCTCCTCTCTCCTTCAGGCGTCTCTCTCTTCTTCAGGTCTCTCTCTCCTTCAGCTGTCTCTCTCTCTCCTTCAGGCGTCTCTCTCTCACCTTGGCTCAGCCAACTGGCTGATTCAGTCAATTGGCTGATTCTGGCTGATTAGGAGCCTATAAAACAACGCCAACTCGGCTGAAGTCTTAGTGTGTGCACTTGGCTCCTGCCAGGTGAACACCTCCTCCTCTCTCTCTCCTTTCTCTTGGGGGATAACGCCGCCTCCAAGTTTCATGACCCCCCTTGTTGCACCTGCAGCATCCCCCCCTTTGGGGTAATTTTTTCTTTTTTCTTTCTTTTTTCTTCTTTTTTTATTTGTTTTTAATTTTGTTGCAACCCCCCTCCCCCTTTGCAACATTACATAATAACCTGCAACATTCTTGCACTCTCCCCTTTTGCGGCTATACTACTAACGTAGACAAATGTAAAGTTTTGCATATAGGTTCTCGCAACAATAATTACGCGTATACGATGGATGATAGGGAGTTAGCGAGCGTTGACGAGGAAGTAGATTTAGGCGTACGCGTATCTAAGGATTTAAAGGTTAGGAACCAGTGCCTGGAGTCTTGCGCAAAAGCTAATAGGATGTTAGGCTTCATAGCGCGTAATTTCGAATTTAAATCGAAGGATATTATATTGCCCCTTTACAAGTCCCTAGTCAGGCCTCATTTAGAATATGTAGTTCAGTTTTGGTGCCCGTACTTGCGTGAGGATATTGATAGGTTAGAAAGGGTTCAGCGTCGTGCCACGAAACTTATTCCGTCATTGCGCAATAAGCCTTATGAAGATAGGATTAATGAGTTAGACCTGTATTCACTCGAAACTAGGAGATTAAGGGGGAGCTTATTGAAGTTTTCAAAATTGTTAATAACATCGATAACGTAAATTTTGACAAATTGTTCACTTTTGATAATAGTAATACTCGCAATAACGGATTTAAGTTGCGTGGCAGGCGTTTTATTACTAATATCGCTAAAAACTTCTTTACGTTTAAAGTAATTGATAAATGGAATAATCTTCCCGCGTCAGTCGTTCATTCTACCAGCGTTAATATGTTTAAGAACCGTCTTGACAGACATTTTAAAGGTATTAACGTTGTTTAATTTAAAAACAACAAAGTTAGCAACAGAAGCTCTGGTGGTGGTGCTCGAGGATGAGTCTGTTGACGATGAATGCCAGCTTGTGACATGCCAGCGTGTGATGCCAGCAATAAAATTATTAAAAAAATAAAAATAAAAATTAGACTAACACGAATGTAGATGTAGCTCATAGCGTAAACTAACCCACTTTTTGTTTAACTTGACCTACTTTTTTTTTTTTTTTCTTCTTATCCTCTCCTTACTTTGCATGTCTAACTCTTTTCTTGCATGTTTGTAGTTTGCATGGTATGACAGTGAGTTAAGACTGTGTTTGCATGGTTTGTAAGCGTTCTTATTTTACTTCTTTTCATCTTTCACCCCTCTCCTATTCTCTCCGACTATTTTTCTGACTTGTCGGCAGTGGCCGGCGGATGATGATGGTGAGACACTTTTCCTCTTTTTCTGAATGAATGTTAACCCATGAGTGATAGGTGTTGCTCTTACTTAACCCCTTATTCTCTTCTCTTCTCTTAACCCGCTACTCTTTCCTTTCTCTCGGGCTAACCTTAGAGTGGATCTTAGGGTCTTTGTTAGCCTTAGCTTCTGTAGATCTGTAGATCTAGGGCACATGACGAATCAAGTTCTCAGTCAAAATCACACGAATGGCATGTCATAATTCTATCACAAACACCACTAAACTGAATCCAATTAGAAAAAAAAAATGGCCAGAACAAAACCCAACAAACTAATTAAGTCGCAGAGTAGCGAAAAAATAGCCCAATCAGGAAAAATATTTTATGAAAAAAGTACATCTTTGGAAAGGAAAATATAGATTACAAAAAACAGATAATATATAAATTCTGGAAAATACGATATCAAATGGTTAGAGCAGGGTTGCCAGGTCTGTCCTCTTGGGGACAGTCTGTCCTATTTCAGGTTCGGTTGTCCTAAGCATTTTCAAATAAAGGGGACAACCCAAAACTGTCCTCTTTTGTCCTATTTGAGAAATTTATCACATGCATTATAAAAAGAAACATCTAAGAACAAATATAATTTTAAACAAAGTATAAGAGAATATAAATATAACGTACATATATTTACGTTTCTTCAAATGGTTTACACAGTCTCGCCGCCACTGAAGTATGTACAATGTACGTATTACGTATTGAAACGTTTTATTACATTTTGGCTATGCGTTGCAAAAAATTAGTGTGCCGCGTGGCATGCCGCTTAGTTTTAATGCATAGACCCTAGGCAGCTAGACTATAGAGCCTATCAGTCGCGAATCAAACATAAATCAATGTGGTTGTGATTTTGTTCGTTTGATCATGTTAAGTGAATAACTGTTATTTTATTTATTTGTTGGGTTCAAAATCCCAGCTGAGTCGTGAACGGCCAAATTCTAAAGGGCCAGTTCTACCTACAGCCCAAGTTAGGCTAAAATTAAAACTTACGGATTTGAGATCCTATTAGGTCCTACATCAGGGTTGCTGACTCGATGCGGGCCTACCTTAGACCTTAGTTACATGAATTTAATATAAACAAAAGGGGTACTATTTATGGTCTTCTTTCTCAACCTTGCAACAACAACGCAACCTGGACTATTGCACGATGCAACAATCTTGTATCTAAACAACCAAACTGAATTGCAAGAGAGCTCTCTAACAGACCACACCCTGTACGTACGACATCCCACAAACGAGTAGAAAGAACGTGCAGCGCCCCAAAATGATGCCAACAGTGTGACCAAACAATGATGCCACAAGAGCTCAAAAATGCTAGCTCTAAATTAAGTTAATTTTTCACTAACCTTACAATTATGAGATGGATATATACACCTTAACTTAATATATACAAGCAATGCTGCATCAATCAGCTTAGTCATCATATCGCCTTGGGACAACAATGGTTCTTCCTCTTCTAGATTTTCTAACACTCCCCACCGAAGAGGCATTGTTGTCATTACCAAAGCTGGGCACAAACCGTTAATCCGTTAATCGTTAATTAACGAAGTTAACTTTTTCGTTAACGATTTAACTTTTAAGTTAACTTTGAAAATCATTATCGGACTAATTAACTTCCGTTACATTTAACTTCCGTTAACTCAAGTCCGTTAACCCAAAAAATTCATAAATAAACGTTTAAAAGTTTCTATTATTTTCAGTGCTGAGCAGGTGCGCAATTAATCCGCCACTGTTAATAGTGATGAACGAATTTCCATTTCCGCAGTGCAAAATCAGGCGATATATTTGTTTCCGTCGCCACAATTTGTGTCTTACCAAATATGGTAGTTATTTATGGCATTGGTTTGAGCAAAACATGGTCGACTGTAAAATCAGGCGGAAAGATTTGCCATTTGAGTTGAATGTTTCAACTTCTTTCAAGAAATATCACGAGCATTTTAAGGCACTTTCAATAATATATATGTAACAATTACAACAAATAACTACATTCGTTTCATTTGCAGTCTGTCTCTTGGTCAAGACCTGGCTGGAGACCAACTCCAAGGACTTGCTGACAGATGCTGCCTTCTTGGGTGAGCAAGTGTTGGTGGACTTGTTCATCAAGTTCAACACAGCCATCCCCTCCAGTGCTGCAGTGGAGCGTTTGTTCTCTATGGGCAAGGACATCCTGAAGGTCAAGAGATCATCCCTGTCTGGTGAAAACTTTGATATGCTAATTTTCATGAAGGGCAACATGCATTTCATGGACAAAATGGAGAACGAGAAGAAGAGGGAAAATTAAATTATATATATATTGTGTTTTTCATTTTTTTTATAATAAAGTTAACGTTAACGGTTTATTGGTAACTTCCGTTACATGTTTAACGAATTAACGGATTAACGGTTAACGAAGTTAACTTTTTGGTTAACGGATTAGCGGTTAACGAAGTTAACTTTTTGGTTAACGGTGCCCACCACTGGTCATTACCTTCTGCAAGGTTAGCCAAGCCTTCTCCATGAGGCTGGAACTCAAATGTTTCATCTTGACTATCTGTGTTTTTGCTGATTTCTAAAGCATAGAGTTTTTGTATAGGTCTCTTTAACTTTCCTCCTGAAGTCTTTACCAGTGCAGACCTAACTAAATTGTCTTTGCCAACAAACAACTCTTCAATTATGCCAAGCTTCCAGCATTGCCTTGGTCTTTCATCCCCAATCATTACCACTTCTCCCACCTTGATACAATTTGCATTGGAGCCCTTTACATTGCCTGATGGGTAATAATTGAGTTCTGGCAAGTATTCCATCTGCCACCTCTTCCATAACTGATCTTGTAGCTCTTCAAGGTACCTGAACCGTCTGGTTAACTCTCCTTGAGTACTCTGGATAGGCTGCAAGTCTTCTGGCACACTGGGGCTTGATGTTAATCGTTTACCACAAAGAAAATGATTTGGTGTCAATGGCTCTGCATCCTGCATACTGTTGTAAACAAAAGTGATAGGCCTACTGTTCACCATTGCTTCTACTTCACATAAAACAGTGCAGAATTCTTCTTTGCTCAAATGAGCATTAGCTAAAAGTTTCTTTAATGGACACTTTACACTTCTCACTAGCCTTTCCCAAAATCCTCCCCACCATGGTGCTCTCTCAACAATAAACTCCCACTGTACCCCTTGGTGTGAAAAGTAGAATTGGAATCCTTCCTCTTTTAGCAAGGACCAAATTTCTTGGAGTTCCTTTGCAGCCTTTTTGAAGGTTTTTGCATTATCCGATATGATTTTATTTGGGAAACCCCTTCTGTTCACAAACCTTTTAAAGGCCAAAAGAAATACATCACTACTTAAGTTGCTTACCAACTCCAAATGGATTGCTCTGGTGGTAGCACAGGTGAAAAGACATATATAACCTTTGTTAGACTCCCCTCGCTCATACACATAGACTGGCCCTGCAAAGTCTACTCCCACTACATCAAATGGGGCAGTAAAGACACACCGTTCTCTTGGAAGTGGAGCCACCTTTCCATAATAAGGCTTTGCACTCCAACGCTTGCAAACCACACATTTATGCACGACCTTTTTTACTACTTGTCTAATTTTGGGAATCCAAAACTGTTGTCTGATCTCTATTATCACTTCTCTAACTCCAGCATGTAACAGCTTATGATGAGTATCCAAGATCAAAAGGTCCACAAAGTGCCCCCCAGAAGGTATCAAAATTGGATGTATTTTCTCCTCTGGAAGCCCAGAAAACTGTAGTCTACCTCCTACTCTCAATAAATCCTGATCCAAAAACACATCCAAACCCTTGAGCGCAGAATGTGTTGGTAGAACCTGTAATGGATGGCTGGTGAGCAATTCTCTCTCTTCACCAAATTTTTCCTTCTGCATATATACCACCCAGTATTTCCTGACTTGCTGAATCTCATTACTGTTCAGAATTCCTTCCCTTCTTGTTTCTCCCTTAATGTTGTTGGTAAATCTGTATACCCATGCTGTCACTCTTAACAATCTTTTCAGACTGCTAATGTCCTCAAGCCTCAATATGGGGTCCTGCTGCATAACTTGACAACTGTTCACAGCGCATTTTCTCACCTCACTCACCCATGCTTCTTCAGCCTGGCATTCTCCTACAATAGGCTGATTAGAAGGCCAGTTTTCACTTCCAAGTTTTAGCCACTCTGGCCCATTCCACCACAAACTTGACTGTGCAAGATCTTTCACTGAAATTCCTCGTGTTGGTAAATCAGCGGGGTTTTGGGTGCCTGGACAATGCTTCCATTGCTTGGGATCTGTGTGCGCTTGAATTTCCTCCACCCTATTGGCAACAAATGGTTTCCATTTCCTTGCCTGGCTTCTTAACCAGTGCCAAACTATAGTGGAGTCTGTCCAATAATAGCTTGGAATTTCAGAGAGGGCCAAAGACTTTTGCACTATAACGGCAAGCCGACTAGCAATAACTGCACCCATCAATTCCAACCTTGGAACAGAAAGCCTTTTCAAAGGTGCTACTCTGCTCTTTGCAGCAACCAACCTGCAACTTACTTCCTCTTGCAATGCGCCTCTTATATAAATACAAGTTGCATAGGCTTCCTCACTTGCATCACAAAAGATGTGCAGCTCCAAATTGTCTGGACTATTGTTCAACTCTCCAAAGTACCATCTTGGGATTTCAATGTCTCCAAGATGTGCCAATTCTTTGAACCAATATTTCCACCTTACCACCATATGATCAGATAACTCTTGGTCCCAACCAAGTCCAATTTCCCAGAGGCTCTGAAACCAAATTTTTGACTTTATCACAAATGGAGCCAGGAATCCAAGAGGATCAAAGACCTTTGAAGCCAAACTAAGAGCTGTACGTTTTGTCCACCTTGTCTCATTCTCAGCCAGCTCTACTAAAGATTTCCCATTGAAGGTAAACAAATCATCATCTTGCTGCCAAACAATGCCTAGCACCTTTGCGTCTATTGCCCACAACTCCTTAATACCAGAATCCTCAATACTTTCTGCTGCATCAGGTACTACAGAGGAATGACTCATAAACTCTTGTAATTGCGAATGATTGGTCTGCCATTTTCTAAGCTCCATGCCAGCCTCCCTCATTATAGCTCTAGCCTCCATGAATATCTGTTTAGCCATTTCTGTATTATCCACGGAACATAGCAAATCATCAACATAAAAATTTTTCCTTATGTGTTCAGAATATTTCTTAAAATGGTACTGCATAGTAGCTGCCAACAGAAATGGACTAGAGCTGAGGCCGAACAACACTGACTTCATTCTATATGCTTGAACCTTAGGTTCATTTTCCAACAAGTCTTCCGTATTCACCCACAGATACCTTACTGCATCTCTGTCCTCTGGTTTTAACTTTATCCGCAAAAAGGCTTGCTTCACATCTGCAGTCAATGCTACTCTACCAAACCTGAATCTCAGTAACAAGGAAAATAAATCTGCATTTAAATTTGGCCCAGCATCCAAACAGTCATTCAAGGACACACCACCCTTGTCCTTGGCTGAGCCATCAAAAACTACCCTCAGTTTGGTGGTAGTTTTGTCTCGCCGTACCACTGCATGGTGTGGCAGATAATGTGCCTCCTGGCTCACCAGCTCACCTTGCACCCTTTCAGCATAGCCCTCCCTTACATAACTTAGGATGGCCTCATTGTATTCAATTAACAACAACTCATTTTTTCTTAGCCTGTACAATGAAGTCTCCAACCTCCGATTAGCTAGCTGAAGGTTTGAACCGGGTTTGCAAGAATCCTTCCATGGTAGGACAACTTCATAGCAACCATCTCTAAACCCAATCCCTTTTTCAAATTGCTCTAAAACATCATTGTTCACTGTACTTGACTGTTTGTCCTTTATGCCAATGGATTCAAGTTCCCAAAACGCTTTCAAATGCCTTTCCAAACCATGGCTGTTCTCCTCATTCTTAACAAAAACAGCCTTAATTTCCATTTCATTGCAATAGCTACCATGTAGCATCCAGCCTAGCTTACTTTCAATAGCTACTGGGCCTTGAGAAGTACGGACAATATTACCAGTGATGAAGTCCCAATAATAGTCAGCTCCAATCAAAAGACTAATATCTTCTGTTCCTTCAAACGTATTATTGCCCAAATTAATTCCTTTAACTTGCAATTCTTGGACACATGCCATATCTAAACAAGTAGTGACTGGAGCACAAAGTTCCTCAATCTCTACAGCTTGGACCTTGATAGTGGGACTTTGCGGTAACAACCCCTTAACCAAAACTTCTACCTTCTTAAATTTGGTTCGGTTTTGAACGGAACCCCCAAACCCAGAAATTCTTAAATTTTCCCTCTTAAGTTCTTTAAACTTCAATTTTCTGGAAATTCTGGTCTTAATAAAACTACACTGGCTACCACTATCAAACAACACTCTTACAGTAGCTTCTCCCTCATTCCCAATTAATAAGGCTGCAGTTGTTTGCAATAATCCCCCTTTACTTTTACTCCCTTGCATAGCAGTGGCATGTGCCACTGATGTCTCTACTTCTGGGGTAGGCCTACTAGGAGTGTTTTCACACAATAATGGCTGATGCCTACCATGACATTTTTTGCACAAAATTTTAAACTTACAAAACCTTGCTCTATGACCTTTCAAAAAACATTTTAAACATGCTGTGGACTTAGTTACCCTGTCCTTTCTCTCCTCAAGGGGTAAAGCCTCAGCCACCTCACATTTATATGACTTGTGGTTGCCTTCGCAACTCCCTCTCGTCTTGCTAATTCTGTGCCTAAAAGATTTAACATCTGCTGAAGGGGGATGTACACATGTTCTGCAGAGTGTCCCCTACTTAATTCAAGCAAAATTGAGCTAGGCAATTTAGACTCCAGTGTAGGAACCAACATTATACCATACCTTTCCATTCCTACCCCCAAGTTGTCCAGGGACCTAGTTCTAATTTCAAATTCATCATATAACTGCCGTAACTCCTTGACACTATTAGGATTATTAACAGGAGGTATAGCTAAAAGTGCACGGAGGTGGCTTTTAATTAAGATCTCTGGCTTACCAAACCGTTTCTTTAATATATCCCAAGCCACATTATAATTAGCCTCTGTTAATGCTAATCCTGCTATTGTCTTTACTGCCTCGCCTCCCAAGAGAGACTGCAAATAATTAAACTTCTCCACCGCACTTAACACTTGACTAGAATGAACTGCTGATTGAAAACTGTCTGCCCATCCTTGCCATTCCTGAATACTCCCAGAAAATGGTTTGAGTACAAGCCTCGGTAATTGAACTACAGATCTGTTAACCTTAACTTCACAAACATCATTTGTTGAGTGTTGTGTTTCATTATTAGACCTGGTCTCTGTACTGAGCTGCTAAACTCTTTTGCTCGGAGCGTTGAATTAGGTATTCCTTGAAGCCTACCGTTTTATTCCTGTGTCCCACAACAGCCTACCTAACTCTCTCTTACATTACCAATTTAGAAGCTATAGACATTACCCCTAACTATACTTAAGTACGAACAACTTCCTACCCGATTTGTTACCTTAGATTCATCACCTAATTTTACTCAGCACCAAAGATTAGGTCAGATAGGAAAAAACATGTCTAGGCCAGACCAAAGCAATACGAACAGCCCGTTGGTTCGTTTATGGCTTCGTCTTGCCATTCAGCTTAGATTTAGTGATATTTACTCTTTAGTGACTTTTAGACTATATACATATATATACATACACGTCACCTCACTCCTCCCCTACAAGTTTAGTCTGTCAGGGGGATGAGGGACCCTAGACGACCTGCGGAGCGGGGTTGATGTAGTAGGATCAGGTGCACCCTGTATAGGCGGGCAAGTTGAACCATTTTCCGGAGGATCAGTTCTCTCTTCCGGAAGACTCTGGTCCTTCTGCACTTCCCGTTCCCATATCTGGTCCTGATGGCGTTTAATAGAACGACCATCTTCTAGTTGGCACTTGAAGGAAACAGGGCCCGTTCTCTCCTGCACAGTTGCAGGAACCCATTTTGGTCCAGCCCCATAGTTGCGAATCACAACTGGATCATTAGGTTTCGCTTCTAGAACTCTCCCTCTTTTAGTGTCGTGGTACAACTTTTTTTTCCTGATGGCGTAAAACTCGTTGTTGTAACATTTCGTTTGGACGTAACAAATCAAAAACTGAACGAATTCCCCGGCCAATCAGAAGTTTAGAGGGAGACACCCCTGTCGTGGTGTGTGGTGTTATTCGATATTTGAACAAAAATTTATCCAACACCACTTGCATTTCCTCCCCACGAGAATGACGCAAGGCCGACTTGAAAGTACGGACCATGTTTTCCGCGAGACCGTTAGTAGATGGGTGGAAAACACTAGACCGGACATGTCTAATGCCATTTAGGTGGACGAAGGAACGAAATTCCTCACTGGTAAAACAAGTACCATTGTCGGAAACCAGGACTACGGGTAAACCCCATCGAGCGAAAACTGAACGGAGTAAGCGAATCGTTACACCCGAAGTCGTGGAAGTGGTTGGAAAAATTTCCACCCACTTAGAGTAGGCGTCCACCATGACTAGGAAATAAATATTATTTATAGGACCTGCATAGTCAACATGGATCCTATGCCACGGTATAGTAGGCCATTCCCAAGGATGAAGTGGACTTTTCCTTGGGAGATCTCTGTTCTCTAGGCAGCTTTGACAGGAACGAACCAATGATTCGAGTTCTCCATCTAAACCAGGCCACCAGAAATAAGCTCTCGCCAGCTCTTTCATTTTTGTTGCGCCCATGTGTTCAGCGTGAAGTTCCTTCACTAAATTCGACCTGCCTTTATTTGGAATAATCACTCTGTGGCCCCATAAGAGACAGCCATTTTGAATAGAGAGGCCAGACTGACGCTGAATAAAAGGCTGTAATTCACTCTCAACCTTAGTAGGCCAACCAACTGAGCAGAAATGGATGACCCTAGACAGAATAGGGTCTGATTTTGTCCACTGCTCTATTTGTACTGCAGATACTGGAGTGGATTCCAAAAACTCCACCAAGTGAACCCATTCTGTAGGTATAGGTACACAATCATTTGGATTTTCTAAGGGCAACCTACTTAGCGCATCAGCCGTACCTAGAAGTTTACCTGACCGATGTACTAAGTCAAATTTATAGGCTTGTAGAATCAGTGCCCATCGTTGAATCCTACCTGAGGCCATAACTGGAATATTTTTATTAGGTGAAAATAAACCTAAAAGAGGCTTATGGTCAGTAATTAGTTTAAATTCATGACCCCATAGATAGAAATGAAATTTTTTTACTGCAAATACTAAGGCTAATGCTTCACGTTCCACTTGTGCATATCGTCTTTCCGTCTCAGTTAGTGTTCTAGAAGCAAAACAGATAGGCCTATCTACACCATCAATGTGGTGAGATAACACTGCCCCAATTCCATAAGAACTGCTGTCTGCTGAAACTACGAGAGGAAGTTTAGGATCATAATGCACTAGGAGAGTGGACTTTAGTAGTACGTCCTTGGAAGCCTCAAATGCTTCCTTTTGAGTTTTCTCCCATCTCCACTGTTCCCCAGATCGTAATAGCTTATTTAGGGGTTCAAGGAAAGTCGATGCATTAGGCAAAAATTTCCTATAAAAATTTAGGAGACCTAAATAAGCTTGTAACGTGTGTGATGTTTTGTGGAGGTGGTGCCTTTTCTATTGCTTCTAGTTTATCCACCGTTGGATGAATGCCTGAGGCATCTATGCGGAACCCTAAATATGAAACCTCGTTAGTGACCCATGAACACTTTTCTCTCTTTAGCTTAAGTCCAGCATCCCGGAGTCTTTTTAGAACCGTGGTTAATCTAGTTAGGTGTTCTTTTTTAGTCGAACCTGAAATGAGGACATCATCTAGAAAGCAAAGTACCCCTGGAATGTGACCTAGAACTTGGTCCATTGTCCTCTGAAAAATACCTGGAGCCGATGTTATTCCATAGCATAGCCTATTGTACTTATATAGGCCTCGGTGCGTATTTATGATAGTTAATTCTTTAGAGTTTTCATCTAAACTTAGTTGAGCATAGGCTTGGGACATATCGAGTTTTGTGAAATATTTTCCCCCAGCAAGAGAGCTAAATAATTCATCAGGCTTGGGTATAGGATAGCAATCTACAGTAGAAGGACGGCTCTATTTGCTGTTAAACGGTAATCCCCGCATAACCGCACGGACTTGTCCGGTTTTAGTACAGGAACTACTGGGGCAGCCCACTTAGCGTGTGTGACTGGTTCAATAATTTTATCTTTTAGCAGCCTGTCAATTTCTAAATCTACCTTCTCCCGCAGTGCATGCGCAATTGAACGAGCCTTACAAAATTTCGGAGTTACATTAGGATCTACTTCTATGCAGACCTGATGGCCTTTTAGGTTGCCTACTTCAGGCCCAAAAATAGAAGAAAACTCCCTTAACAATGAGTCTATGTCAGATGGATATGAAAGTGTATGCACATCTGCCTGACCCCTTGGCAAGATTTTGTCAATTGGCATTTCCAAAGCATCAATCCAATCACGGCCTAGTAGAGTAGGCCCTTGCTCATCCACCACTAAAAGGGTTAAGGGATGAGACAAAGTTTTCTGGTTAAGTGTAACTGTGACGTATGCTTCTCCACAAATAGGTATTTGTATGTCACCGTACTTCTTCAAAATCGTTTTAGATGCCTGTAGTTTAGGTGTGTTTTTGAAAATCTTATCAAAAACTACCTTGGACATGACCGTCCGGGCAGCACCCGTATCCAATTCTAGAGGAACTGTAATTCCATCTAGGCCTACCTCTACAATATATGGGCCTGTATTTTCCCCACTTTGCTGCTCATAGAATAGGTACTCCACTCCAATGTTCGAAGTATATCCCTTTTGAGGATTTATACTAGAAATGTTAAAATTAGAATTTTCACCCTTTGTTTTCTTTGAATAACACACTTTAGCTATGTGGCCTATTTTACTACAGTTTCGGCAAACTGCTTCTTTAAAAGGGCAATCTTTCTTCCAATGGTGTTTTCCACACCCTGTACATGGCTTGGAAGGCTTAGTAGAATTAGTAGGCTTAGTCATATTCGCCTCATACCTTTTATTTGCCTGTCTAGTAGGCTCGTTAGGTCTGCCAGGCCTAGAAGATTTAAAGCTATTTACGTGTTGGGCTTTACTACTATGATTTCCAAAAGCTCTAACATCTTTAGCAGCTGCTTCTCTAGCCGTAGCTATTTCTACAGCCTGACTAAAAGTTAGGTCCTGTATGGCTAATAGGGCTCTCTGGGTAGACTCCTCTTTGAGACCCATTACAAACCTATCTCTTAGCATTTCATCTAATTTGTCCCCAAATTTACACGTACGGCTATGGCTTTTTATTCCTGCAACAAACTCTGCAATGCTTTCATTTCCCGTCTGATGCCTTGAATAAAATTTGAAACGTTCATAGATGAGAACTACTCGGGGTTTGTAGTGATCGGTTAGGGCCTGTACCAATTCATTATAGGTGCAAGTTTCCGGTGTTTTAGGAGAAACTAGGTCCATAACTAAACCAAACGTTTTAGGGCCTATTATAGTTAAAAAGGTAGGTACTTTCTTAGCATCCGGAATGGAATTTGCCTCGAAAAACAACCTCACCCTAGTGGCATAAGCTTCGAAGTCCTCCCCATTGTCTTCGTAGGGGCTTATATGGCCAATCACCGACATGCTAGAGCAAAACCGAATTAGACCAACTCACGTGAAGTAGGTTAGGTTAGGTTTAAATTTGGTCTAGTTACTGAATAGTGAATTTTATTAGAGTTAGGGCTGAATAGTGAATTGTATTAGAGTTAGGGCTGAGTAAGAATTAGTTTTAGAGTTAGGGCTGAGTAGGAATTAGTTTTAGAGTTAGGGCTGAGTAGGAATTAGTTTTAGAATTAGGGCGGCGGGACCTACGCTATAGTACGGTAGCTTCCCCACACAAACAAACCAAATCGGACGACCCACTAGTCTGCATCCAATTTTCCAAACAACCACTTGAACCCAATAAGCCAAATTAACCCAATAAGCCAAATTAACCCAATGAGCCAAATTTAACCCAATGAACAAAATTTAACCAAATGAGCCAAATCCCATCCTCGTCGCCAAATGTGATAGCGTGGGGTAGACACCCCAGTTAGGTTACTTAGGTTCTAGCAAACAATCAAAAGCACTTACCGATGCGTTGAATTAGGTATTCCTTGAAGCCTACCGTTTTATTCCTGTGTCCCACAACAGCCTACCTAACTCTCTCTTACATTACCAATTTAGAAGCTATAGACATTACCCCTAACTATACTTAAGTACGAACAACTTCCTACCCGATTTGTTACCTTAGATTCATCACCTAATTTTACTCAGCACCAAAGATTAGGTCAGATAGGAAAAAACATGTCTAGGCCAGACCAAAGCAATACGAACAGCCCGTTGGTTCGTTTATGGCTTCGTCTTGCCATTCAGCTTAGATTTAGTGATATTTACTCTTTAGTGACTTTTAGACTATATACATATATATACATACACGTCACCTCACATCCTCTTCTATAAGAGCCTCAATTTTAACATTTACCTCACTTAGAGCAACCTTTTTAGTTTCTAATATGGAAAGCTGCGCAGTCACTAAGCGTAAATCCTCTTGCTCTATGGCAGAATCTATAGTGGCAATGACCTTTGTAATTAGACCTTTGTAGGCGCTTCTCCTTTTTATAAATTTGTTCAATTCAGATGCACTCATCTTCAATGCAAACAGCAATTGGGCTCAATACCAAATGAGCTGAATTGGCAGAAATACTTAACCAAACTGATCAAACGCAAATGTTACTTTCAAATAAACTGAATTGCTAGGTGGGGTACTAACCAACACCAGTATGGAATACCAAATTTTCCACCCAAGTAACTGGCGCACTGGTCTGTAACCTTCGCCTACGAATAATAAACCAAATTAACCAAACTGGTAAATGTAGGCCAAAAACAACGACAGACAAGTGGCCAAGTTTCGCAATTGGGCAACCAAACTTTCTACCCTGGGACCTTAATTCAATAATAACCCAAAATTAACCAAACCGGTAAAATGTAGGCCAAAACAACGACAGACGACTGGCCAAGTTTCGCAATTGGGCAACCAAACTTTCTACCCTGGGACCTTAATTCAATAATAACCCAAAATTAACCAAACCGGTAAAATGTAGGCCAAAACGACGACAGACGACTGGCCAAGTTTAGCAATTGGGCGACCAAACTTTCTCCCCTGGGACCTTAATTCAATAACCCAAAATTAACCAAACCGGTAAAATGTAGGCCAAAACGACGACAGACGACTGGCCAAGTTTAGCAATTGGGCGACCAAACTTTCTACCCTGGGACCTTAATTCAATAATAACCCAAAATTAACCAAACCGGTAAAATGTAGGCCAAAACAACGACAGACGACTGGCCAAGTTTCGCAATTGGGCGACCAAACTTTTTACCCTGGGACCTTAATTCAATAATACTCAACCCGTCTAGGCCTAACTTGGGGTACAATTTGCACAATCAGAACTTTGCCGAAAAATAGTCACTGACTCAGTCTTGGGGTAGAATCCGGTTCTGAAGGACCATGTTATTTTATTTATTTGTTGGGTTCAAAATCCCAGCTGAGCCGTGAACGGGCAAATTCTAAAGGGCCAGTTCTACCTACAGCCCAAGTTAGGCTAAAATTAAAACTTACGGATTTGAGATCCTATTAGGTCCTACCTCAGGGTTGCTGACTCGATGCGGGCCTACCTTAGACCTTAGTTACATGAATTTAATATAAACAAAAGGGGTACTATTTATGGTCTTCTTTCTCAACCTTGCAACAACAACGCAACCTGGACTATTGCACGATGCAACAATCTTGTATCTAAACAACCAAACTGAATAAGTTTTCTGTTTTAGGGTTCGAAGATACTGATGAACCGGAAATACGACTCGTTGGTGATTCCATTGTTCGAGGGCAGCTCGAGGGATTCTGTGGGAGAAACCCTCGTCGTAGGCGCCGTTACTGCTACCCTGGTGCAAGGGTGGAGGATATAACTAATAATGTTGACCATTTTACAGACAGTACCGCCGAGGACACAACGTATGTTATTCATGTCGGTACTAATAACGTTTTAAATTCTAGATCGGAAGAACTGCTGGCTAGGTACAGGGACTTATTAGAGCGATTAAAGGAGAAAACTAATAAGATTGTTTTAACAGGTATACTTCCTCGAATTATCCAACGAAGCGATTTCTACAGCAAGGCGACCTATATTAACAATAACCTAAAGTCTCTTTGCCAACAGGAAGGAGTGCATTTTGCTAATTTTTGGAACAGTTTCTACGGCAGGAGGGACTTGTTCCTCGAAGATGGACTTCATCTTAATGAAGTTGGAGCTGCGCGTTTAGGAAGACTATTTCATAATACTGTCTCTTCTTTTCAGGCTGCCGTAAGCCGAACGGTCCCAGCGTAAATTCCACAAATTTCCCCCGCGCTCGCGAAGGTGTCGCAATTACAAACAATTTGAAGGTTCTATCCTTAAATGCTCGTAGCCTACGAAATAAAATAAACGAATTTTTTTCTTTAATTGCTTGTAAAGACTATGATTTAATTGCGATAAATGAATCGTGGCTTAGCACTGAAACACGTGACTTTGTAGGGGAGTATCAAATTAAAGGTTATAGACTTTTTGTTAAAAACAGAATAGGTAGGCGAGGAGGCGGTGTTATGTTGTATATCAAAGATAATATTGCGAACGTTATAGAAGTAAAGCACTCAATTCCAGAACCGATAGATTCGACTATAGCAGAACTTAAATTGAACGATTTCAAACTTCTTGTTGCGGTTATATATAGGCCCCCAAATCAAACAGCTGCTACGGACGAAGCGTTATATCGTGAACTAAAGAGAATAATCGGTAGTGAGCA
This sequence comes from Bathynomus jamesi, assembly GCA_023014485.1. NCBI lineage: Eukaryota > Metazoa > Arthropoda > Malacostraca > Isopoda > Cirolanidae > Bathynomus > Bathynomus jamesi. Next base: position 543,251 of record JAJOZX010000340.1, read on the forward strand.
GGCTTTAGTTATGGGTGACTTTAATTGCGCCAACGTGAATTACGATACAATGCAGGGAGACGCGGAAGCAGTGGCGGTTCCTCATATGGGCAATATGGGCAGCCGCACAGGGCGGCATTTGTGGAGGGGCGGCATGAGCGCCTGCAAAAAAAATAAAAATAAAAATAAGAATAAATAAATAAAGAAATAAATAAAAATAAAAAATAAAATAAAATAAATAATAAAAGATCAATAAATATATTTTTATTAATAAAAAACCATCTATTGCATTTTCCATAAACCTTCCCATAAAAGACCTAAACAATGCAAAATGCTTCCAGATTAATATTATTGGGAATAAAGGCCCATACTTTAACATATGTAATGTTATTTTTCTGGGTTTGGTTAAATAGTGAAATGTATATTATTTATTACAGAACGAATCTTCACACTAAGCCACTAAGGTCTGTCAAATAACCGCAAATGGATAAGAAGAGGTCAAAGCTATCAGGTGCTCAGTTTAGAAAAAAGAGGAAAGAAGAAGAGGAGAAACGAGCAAAAGATAAAGGTATAGAGCTATGTCATCTACTCTTCACTGCTATATTGCACTGCTATTTTGTGATATAGCTTTCTGAGTCATTTGAAGTGTACTATTATGTATATAATTAGCCATTAACCAAGGAGGTTGTATTATTCATTTGTTTCCTATTCTAAAAGTTTAATAAATTGTGCTTAATAACATGTTAAATTAATTGTACTAGCCTATTCATGCATTGGTCTGTTATGTTTTATTTTACTATTTGCAGGGGCACTTTTGAAATATTTTGGAACACCCTCTGCCACTAGCCAGGATGAGAAGCCGTCTACTTCTGCCATTATTGAGGCTGAGGAGCCATCTACCTCCTCAGCCTCACATATGTCTCCACAAATGCAGTCTGATCCTGAGGATGAAGACCCATTTGCTTCTACTTCTCCCCGGCAGGACTCTTCAGGTGAGTTTGTGTGCACATATGTCTGTGAGTGTGTGCGTGTGTGTGTATGTGTATGTGTGTGCATCCCTGCAAAGCATTTTGCAAACAGTTATAAATTATAATGTTATTATTACTGGGTCTGGGTTACTGGGTATGTGTGGTGTTTCACCACCATAATTCCATAACACCACCACCATAAAGTGCTGTGAATAATGTGTTATCTAACTTAGGTGTGTATACTAATGAGTAATGCTCTTGTTCTTTCTATTAGAAATGCCTGGAGCAGAATCGCCTCCTGAGGATGAGTCTCTGTCCACCGACCCTGCTAACTGGCCTTCAGTTCTGACTGAGAGAATTCGGACACAACTGGTTTCCAGGGGACCAAGTCAAGTACCATCTGACTTTGTATTCCCTAGAAACGACAGTGACGGAAGAAGTTTCCACCATCAATACTTCAGGAAGTCATTGGTTAGTGGGGAAAATATAACCAGAAGTTGGTTGGTCTATTCCTTAAAAAACAACAGCCTTTTCTGTTTCTGTTGTACATTATTTTCCAAGAGGAAAATAAATTTAACAAGTTTGGGACTCTCGGACTGGAAGCATGCAAGCTCATTGCTCACATCACATGACAACAGTTCAGAACACCTAAATTCTATGAAAATCTGGAAAGAACTGGCAGTGAGGATGAGAAAGGGGGAGACCATTGACAAGCAGGAGATGGCACTTCTGGAGGCTGAGAAGTTGAGATGGAGAGCGGTGCTGACACGTCTCACTGCTATTGTGCATTCTCTGGCAGTTAGGAATTTGGCACTAAGGGGACATACAGAAAAATTGTTCTCACCATCAAATGGCAATTTTCTGAAAGAAGTTGAACTGATGGCACAATTTGATCCTATAATGCAAGAGCACATTAACCGTGTCCAAAAAGGGACCTCCAGTCACACCAGCTACCTCGGCCACCACATACAAAACGAACTCATTGATTTGTCGAGCAGCAAGACCATTTCAGCAATGGTGAGCGACATCAAACAATCAAAGTTTTTTTCAATAATTCTAGATTGCACTCCAGATATCAGCCACACTGAACAGTTGTCAGTTGTGATTCGGGTTGTGTCACTGGAGGGGAAGCCCCATATAAAGGAACATTTCATGGGGTTTTTGGAGGCAGAGGAGTCCACTGGTCAACATTTGGCATCTCTGATTCTGAAGAGACTGGAGGAGCTAAAAGTTCCTTTCATGGACTGTAGAGGACAATCATACGACAACGGGGCCAACATAAGGGGAAAAAACAAGGGTGTTCAATCCAGGCTCCTAGAAATTAATCCCAGAGCTCTGTTTGTTCCATGTGGGGCTCATTCTCTGAATTTGCTTGTGGCCGATGCTGCTAAGGGATCTATTGATGCCACAAGTTACTTTGGCATCTTGCAGAAGCTTTACAACTTGTTTTCAGCCTCCACACAACGATGGGCCATTTTGAAAAACATGTGAACATCACATGAAGATGTGGTCTGATACAAGGTGGGAAAGCAAGATCAAGAGTGTGGAGCCCCTGAGATATCAGGCAGCTGCAGTGAGAGATGCACTGATCGAGGTGAGGGACCACACCAAAGACTCTGTAATAAAGGTCGAGGCTCAATCTCTGTCAGAGGAGGTTGGGTCATACCGCTTCGCCATTTGTTCAGTGGTGTGGCATGACCTGTTGTGCCAAATTCAGCATGTGAGCAAGCAGATGCAGTCTCCTAGCATGCACGTTGATGTTGCAGTAAATCTCCAAAAAAAACAGAGAGAGGTCTCCGCAATTACAGGGCAACAGGTTTTGTGGCTGCACAAATGGCAGCCACAGATATCTGTGAACAAATGAATGTGGAGGCTGTGTTAAAACAAAAACGGCTGAGGTCCACAAAGCGGCACTTCTCCTATGAAGCATCTGATGAGCCCTTGATTGATTCTTTGAAGAAGCTGGAGGTGACATTTTTCAATGCAGTGGTTGATGCTGCAACATCAGCCATTCAGGAAAGATTTTCCACGTTGGAAATTGTGGGAGAGAAGTTTGGAGTGCTGACACATTTCCAAAATCTCACATTTGAGGAGCTGACAGAACAATGTGTGAACCTTAGTACTACACTACACTTTAAGGGACAATCTGACTTGGATGGCAGAGAGCTTGCACAGGAGCTGAAGAACTTGCCTGACTTGCCATCAAAGACCATATCCTTGCTTGAACTGCTGACATTTATCCATGAAAGGGAGCTCTCTGAAATATATCCAAATTTGTGGACTGCTCTCAGAATTGGTCTTACTCTTCCAGTCACTGTTGCTGAAGCAGAGAGGAGCTTTTCAAAGCTGAAGCTCATCAAATCCTACCTGAGGTCAACTATGTCACAGGAACGCCTTACCGGTCTGGCCATCATCAGTATAAATCATACAATTGCTGAGCAGATTTCATATGATGATTTAATTCATGACTTTGCATCAAGGAAAGTAAGAAGAGTCAGGCTTTAGATGGCAGTTGTGCTGTGGTGCAATTTATTTTGTTTCTTGTTCAAAGTGTAGCATAATAATTACCCTCTCTTAAGTGTCTTATTCTATTTATGTGATAGAGCATTTGTACAATTTAGAAATTTGATTCTCTAGTTTATTTATGGCAGTTGTGCAATTTAATTTGTATTTTTCCTGTTCATAGTATCATAATTACATTCTCTTAAGTGAGTTATTCTATTTACGTGATGAAGGATTTGTAAAATTCAGAAATTTGAGTCTTTGTTTTGGTTCTGAAGTTCCAACAATTAGTCCAATAAAAAGTTATTTTGTGAAAGAGTTATGTCTGTCCTTTATTTTGGGGGGATTCGAATGTGTGTGTGTTGGCGAACAGGGGGGGGGGCGCTGAAGGTGAGGTTCGCCCAGGGCGTCATGTAAGCTAGGACCGCCACTGCGCGGAAGGTAATCGTTTAGTTAATTTTCTCGAGGATAGCTTTCTTATTCAAAAGGTTGGGGAACCTACGAGGTTGGACAGTATTTTAGATTTAGTAATAACTACGGATGATAGGCTGTAGTGCCTTGCACCACAAGAGTATTCTTTATTAGTGAAAACTGCCACAAATTGGCATGAGTGAAATATTTAAATCTAAAATAAATAAATAAATAAATAAATAAGTTAAATATGTCCAGTGATCAAATTTAATTCTTAAGAATTCAGTGTGGTGTGACTAGACATGAATGGGCTTTTAAGGATTATATTGGCTGGTTGGTAAAATTATTAAGTAAAAACAAACTTGTGTGCAACGACAACACAAAGGACGCCAAAAAAAACATTATTCGAAATCACCCCGCCAGCAAGCAAAGTTCCTTTTTGACAAGGTTGTCATTGTGGCTATTATCTTTTTGTTATTATTGTTATTATTGCTATTAGTATTATTGCTATTATTATTATTAGTATTATTGCATATTCCTTATTACAATCAGTATTATTTGCAGACTGTTATATATTAGCCAAACAGGCCATTATTTAATCTCACCATTATAAGTCCATCAAAGTTGTTACGGGTAAAAATCCCCTTTGCATATACTTATTAATTGTTGTTAATAAAATATAAAAATTCATATTGATTTAATAATCAGTCCTTCCCTTCATTTATTAAAATTAACTTTGCGCCGCAGTGCCGGATGCCAATCTAGTACTTGGGCGCTGGTGACCCTGGCATATAGTTAATTATCTACGTAAACTTGTAAAGGTCTAAATAAATAAAACCGGACTCTTACAATTGGTAACCTCCTGGAGTGACCAAACACCGTAATTTATGAAAAAAAAAAAAAAAAAAAAAAAAATTTTCTAAAAGTTTTTTCTCAATTTTTGTCAATATATTCAGTCTGCATCTATAATTTTATTAAATTCACTAGTACTAAGCACTCACCTGTACTAGAAGTATATTCTATTGCAAAATATATTCCTTTTATTTTGCCTTTTTATAAAATCAGCATTTTCAAGTTTTTTTTATGCAAATTTACTTATATTTTGCAAACAGCCTATACGCAGACTATTTTTCTGCTAATATTGGGCTACATCCTAAAAAAAATTTTTTACTTATATTTTGAAAATAGCCTATACGCAGACTATTTTTCTGCTAATATTGGGCTACATCATAAAAAAATTTTTTACTTATCTTGCAAATAGCCTATACGCAGACTATTTTTCTGCTAATATTGGGCTACATCATAAAAAAAATTTTTTTACTTATATTTTGTAAACAGCCTATACGCAGACTATTTTTCTGCTAATATTGGGCTACATCATAAAAAAATTTTTTTACTTATATTTTGTAAACAGCCTATACGCAGACTATTTTTCTGCTAATATTGGGCTACATCATCAAAAAAAAAAAAAAAAAAAATTTTACGTAACTTTTTGTTATTGGCATTCATAACTCTAATTGAGTCTCATACTCAACCAAGCTTACCTGAAGCCATTATTTACATTCAACAACATTTGTTGAAATCTTGTCAGTTTGTGACACATTTTAAATTTTTTTTAGTACCTTGTAACAAATAATAGCCACAATGACCAACAACAACCTAGGGTCATCCAATGGTGGTACTCCAAATTCACCACCTATAACGGACTTTCTCACAATGTATCAGCCTACCACTCCACAATTCACCGCTGAAGAGCCTGGAATCTTTGTGAGTCAACTGCGGGATTATTTGAGATAAAAGGAGTTACGGACCCACGAACCAAGTTCCTTGTCACAAAGAACCTCCTGCCTACACAAGTATACAAAGTAGTGCGGGATGTAACTCTATTGCCTCCGTCTGACCAAGCTTTTGAGAGCCTCCTCAGCGAGTTAGTCAGGAGACTCGGCCAATCAGAAGAAGAGCGACTCAATGCTCTACTCAAGGACCAAGTTCTTGGGGATCAAACGCCAACAGCCTTCCTGAGACATCTGCAAGACCTGGCTGGACAGACCAATGAAGACGATAAAAACTCACCCTTAATGCGACGCCGCTTCCTCAATGGTCTCCCTACTGCCCTACGGCCAATGCTCCGTTGTATGCCAGATGATACAGACCTCCTCACAATGGCCAAAACAGCTGATAAGATGATGATTGAAATCCACCTTGGCCAAGTAGATAACCACACCCATCACCCCCAAATCTGTGCCACGCAGGACGACAATCTGAGTCCGGCTGCACAAGGTCTTAAAGTATCCAATGAAATTCTACAAACACTTAAAGAGAATTTAAAGCTCTCCGAATAGAGCTAGCTAACAACAGGGAACGAGAGAGAAGTTCTTCAAGACGAGGACGACCCTCTGGTCCAATTAGAGCCTCCCAATATGAACCTGGACAACGCCTCGTTCTCCTACAACCACAGCCACCGCAAACAGGTCAGTTGGTTGCTCCTAATCCAAATCTATTAGCCTTACCTCATCCTCAATCCTCAATCCCCACTACTCAGCCCCATTCTCAACCTATTTCCTTACCACAGTCTACTGTTCATACCCCTCCTTGCTGGTATCATGAAAAGTTTAAAGATCGTGCAACGCGCTGTCTCACACCTTGCCCATGGACTCCTAACCCTCCTTTAAACTAACCAGGCTGGTGTCACAGGCGTCTGACGCTACAGCCTCTCAAGCCTCTCCTCCTATCCTTACTTCAACTAACCCTACCACTACCTCATTTAACACTGTCAAACCAACACCTACGTACGCAAGTAAAGTTAAAGAATCGCAACCTACTTATTCAACCACAGCTAATTTAATACCCCCAACTAATTCTCCAAATACAACACAAACTCCTTCCCACAGCAATACTAACCTTCTTCCACAAAAATTTAATGATTCACAAACTACTGCACCACCTGGTCCAACATTCACCTTGCATGATCCACTTTCAGGCTATGCATTCCTTATTGACACTGGAGCTCAATACAGTGTTATTCCTGCAACAGCCGCAGACCGTGCAAACGGACCTTCTCCTTTCATTTTACGTGCAGCTAATTCTTCATCTATTCACACTTATGGACATCGTTCTATTTCAGTTTCTCTTGGACTTAGACGTGTTTTCCGCTGGATATTTCTTGTCGCGGATGTATACTCCAATGTTAGGCTCTGATTTTCTTTCTGCTAATGATTTATTAGTCGATGTTCGTAGAGCACAATTAATTGATAATGTCACATATCTTTCAGTAATTGGTTCTCCTACCGTGCACCCCTCTTCATTATTGGCAAGTTCTCTGCCACAGTGCTCACCTGCTATAGAGCAGCTCCTAAATGAATTTTCTTCACTTACTCAACCCTGTTCTAAGGATACCCCTATTAAACACTCTGTTGTCCACCGTATTGATACGGTAGGCTCACCTGTTTTCACCCGCCCACGTCGCTTAGCTCCAGATCGTCTTGCAATTGTGAGACGAGAGTTTGAACACATGCTTGAACTCGGTATTATACGGCCTTCAAGTAGCCCGTATGCCTCTGCTTTACACATGGTCCCAAAACCTACACCTGGAGACTGGCGTCCATGTGGAGATTATCGTGCTTTGAATGACAACACGATTCCAGATCGCTATCCCCTTCCTCACTTACACGATTTTACTTCTGCTCTCCATGGCACCACAGTATTTTCACGCCTTGACTTGGTGCGAGCCTTTCATCAAATTCCTGTACACCCTGATGATGTACATAAAACTGCTATAACAACCCCTTTTGGGTTATTTGAAATGACAAAAATGCCATACGGACTGCGTAATGCGGCCCAAACTTTTCAACGCTTCATTGATGAAGTGTTGAGAGGTCTCTCCTTCACTTTCACATATGTCGATGACATTCTCATCGCAAGTTCTTCTCCCTCAGAACATATTCAACATTTACGCTTAGTTTTTTCTCGGTTGGCAGAATATGGTGTATTGCTAAACCCTGAAAAATGTGTCTTTGCTGTAGATGAACTCACCTTCTTAGGACACAAAGTTACTTCGAAGGGCATTTCTCCTCTCGAAAATAAAGTATCTGTCATAAGGTCTTTCCCACAACCGCAAACTCAAAAGCAACTTCGCCGCTTTTTAGGGATGGTAAACTTCTACCATCGCTTCATTCCTCAGTGTGCAAACATTCTTGCACCCATAACCTCTCTTCTTCGCCAATCAAAAAGGGGCAGATCCACTGCAGTTCTGTGGAACCCCGAAGCTACCAACGCTTTTTCACAAGCAAAAGAGGCTATAGCACGAGCTACATGCCTTGTTCACCCTCAACCAGACGCTCCTCTGAACTTAGCCACTGATGCCTCTGACGTTGCCGTGTCAGGAGTGCTCCAGCAGCTTGTTTCAGGCGTTTGGGAACCTCTCGCATTCTTTTCACGCAAGCTCTCACCTTCACAAATGAGGTACAGCACTTTCGGTCGAGAGTTGCTGGCGATATACCTCTCCATCCGTCATTTCAGGTCATTCCTGGAAGGACGTGACTTTAGCATTTTTACGGATCATCGTCCGTTAATATTTGCTCTCCATTCTCAATCAGACTCTCATGCTCCTAATGAGCGAAGATACCTTGATTTTATTCTTCAATTTACTTCAGACATTCGACACATTTCAGGTTCTTTGAATGTTGTGCCGGATGCGCTGTCTCGCATCTCAGCAATTTCTGACCCTGGACACTCTCACATCAACCTTTCAGAGATGGCTAAGGCTCAGTCCACGGATACAGACCTCCAAACTCTTATTAATTCACCCACTTCATTGCAAGTCCGCTCTTTACCAGTTGAACCCAAGTCAGACTTACTAATTTTATGTGACGTCTCGACTGAGCATATTCGACCGTTGGTCCCACAAGGGCTGCGAAGAGCTGTTTTTGCTAAACTCCATTCCCTTTCTCACCCGGGAATTAAGGCCACCCAAAAATTAATTGCAGCTAGGTTTGTATGGCCAAGTATGCACAAAGATATCCGCAATTGGACTCGATCTTGCCTTCAATGTCAGCGTGCCAAAGTTCACCGACACACAAAGTCAGAAATTGGTACCTTTCCTTTGCCAAAGGCTCGTTTTGAGGCCATACACCTAGACATAGTCGGCCCCCTCTATTCTTCTCGAGGTTATACCTATCTTCTCACTGTCATTGATAGGTTCACAAGATGGCCAGAAGCTGTTCCTTTGACTTCTTGTACTGCTTCTGCAGTAGCTCACGCCTTTGTTTCATGTTGGGTTTCCCGTTTTGGAATACCTGCAACCATTTGCACAGACAGAGGTGCCATTTGAATCGGCCTTATGGAAGGAACTCATGCTCCTTCTTGGGACTGAGCGCATCAGAACAACAAGCTATCACCCGCAATCCAATGGGGTGATAGAACGCTTCCATCGTCAACTTAAAAGTTCCTTGCGAGCCACTGATCCATCTACTACATGGGTGGACAGGCTACCCCTAATCCTACTCGGAATTCGTACTGCTCTGAAGACTGATCTTGCATGCTCTGCAGCAGAATTAGTTTACGGTACCACACTCCGGTTACCCGGAGAATTTTTCACACCTACACCCATTAACCCCGCATGTGATCCTGCTTCGTATGTTAAGACATTACGCTCTGTTATGAAGCAAATTCGTCCCACAGCACCTAGAACTTCCACTTCACAAACTACCTTCGTTTCCCCTGATTTACAAACTTGCACACATGTTTTCTTGAGACATGATGCTCACCGCTACCCTCTTCACTGCCCCTATGATGGTCCCTTCCTTGTGCTAGACCGTAAACCCAAAACTTTCATCATTGACAAGGTGGGCAAGCGTGAAACTGTTTCTGTGGACCGCTTGAAACCAGCATACCTTGATTTTTCTCCAACAAAAGATCCTATCCTCCCTCAATCTTCTGTACCTCCACCTCAAATACAGGTACAGCAACCTATCCCTCCTCAATCTTCTGTACCTTCATCTCATATACAGGTACAGCAATCTACCCTTCCTAAATCCTATGTACCACCACCTCATCCGAGGGTACAACAATCTATCATCCCTCTTCCAATTCTCCTTCATTATCGCAACCAACTGTCTTTGAACCAGCCAGTGGCTCCATCGCACAGGCACCAAGAATCCCCTTCCCCCAATGTCCCTACTGCACCTGTAGCACCATCCATGCCTTCAGAACCAGTGCTGCAGGATATTGCCATCCAAAAGCAAACAACGACTCGTTCTGGAAGAGTCATTCGTAAGCCAGTGCGTTTTGACATTTAAGTGTTTTTTTTTTACCCCTGACAACCATGTTTTTGGGGGGCAGTACTTGTAGTGCCTTGCACCACAAGAGTATTCTTTATTAGTGAAAACTGCCACAAATTGGCATGAGTGAAATATTTAAATCTAAAATAAATAAATAAATAAATAAATAAGTTAAATATGTCCAGTGATCAAATTTAATTCTTAAGAATTCAGTGTGGTGTGACTAGACATGAATGGGCTTTTAAGGATTATTTGGCTGGTTGGTAAAATTATTAAGTAAAAACAAACTTGTGTGCAACGACAACACAAAGGACGCCAAAAAAAACATTATTCGAAATCACCCCGCCAGCAAGCAAAGTTCCTTTTTGACAAGGTTGTCATTGTGGCTATTATCTTTTGTTATTATTGTTATTATTGCTATTAGTTATTGCTATTATTATTATTAGTATTATTGCATATTCCTTATTACAATCAGTATTATTTGCAGACTGTTATATATTAGCCAAACAGGCCATTATTTAATCTCACCATTATAAGTCCATCAAAGTTGTTACGGGTAAAAATCCCCTTTGCATATACTTATTAATTGTTGTTAATAAAATATAAAAATTCATATTGATTTAATAATCAGTCCTTCCCTTCATTTATTAAAATTAACTTTGCGCCGCAGTGCCGGATGCCAATCTAGTACTTGGGCGCTGGTGACCCTGGCATATAGTTAATTATCTACGTAAACTTGTAAAGGTCTAAATAAATAAAACCGGACTCTTACAAGGCTAATTACTGATCTTCAAGTAATAGAACCGTTGAGCAATAGCGATCACAATATGGTAGAGTTTGTCCTCTCAGTAAGTCACTCGAAACCAACTACTCGACTAAAATTCCTAGCTTCCAGCACGCAGACTTTAGTAAATTTCGAAATAAATTTTCACACGTCAATTGGGAAAACGTAATGGGGAACTCCAACGCAAAACTAATGTTGGAATCGTTCGTAACGGTATTTAGGACTATAAATGAGGAATATGTACCGTACAAAATTAAGCGTGCGAAAGTAAACAACAAGCCCTTGTGGTTTACTTCTAGAGTAGGAGACATTATAAAGAGTAGAGAGAGGTCTTATAGGCTATACAAGTGCGATAAAGATAATCTGTTGTTACGAAACAACTACATATCTCTAAGGCGTGAAGCTAAAAGTGTAATAAAAAAGTCAAAACGCGAATTTGAAATCTCCATAGCTCGTGACGGTAAAGAAAACCCCAAGCGATTCTTTCAATACGTCAATAATAGAAATCCAGTAAAAAGTGTCTTAGGTCCATTAAAAAATGGAAATGGAGATCTAGTCTCTGAAAACAAGGAAATGGCTACCTTGCTAAACGAATTTTTTACGTCACTTTTTACTATAGAAGATGTAACGAATATCCCTACGGTCATAGACATAATACCTTTTGATAATGGTAATATTTTGGATAATATTGTCGTTAGTGAAGGGGAAGTAATGCGCTATATTGATAAAATGAAAACGCGTAAATCACCGGGTCCGGATTCCATATATCCCATACAACTAAAAGAATTAAAAGATAGCATTGTTGTGCCGCTAACAAAGATTTTTAATGCGTCTATTTCTGAGGGGTGCGTACCAGATAATTTCAAGTTAGCAAACGTAACACCTATCTTTAAGAAAGGCGATAAAGGTGCGGCGGGAAATTATAGGCCAATCAGTTTAACGTCTGTTGTAGGTAAGCTACTGGAATCAATAATTAGGGATCGTATAGTCGAACACTTAGAAGTGCATAATCTGGTTAGAAATACGCAGCACTGTTTTAGGCGAAACAAATCTTGCTTAACTAATCTTTTAGAATTTTTCCAAAGCGTGGTTGACGTTTACGATAGACATCGGGCGGTTGATGTAGTGTATTTAGATTTTCAAAAAGCGTTTGACACCGTGCCGCACAAAAGACTGATTGAAAAAACTAAGGCTCATGGAATCAGGGGTGTAGTAATAAATTGGCTAGAAGAATGGTTGCGAGGCAGGAAACAGAGGGTGGTCGTTGATGGAGCGGAGTCGTGTTGGGCTAATGTAGCGAGTGGCGTTCCTCAGGGTTCTGTATTGGGCCCCTTGCTTTTTCTTATATATATTAACGATTTAGATGTCGGCCTAGTCAGTACAGTTTCAAAGTTTGCGGATGACACGAAGCTGGGTGGTAGGGCGATTAATGACGAAGATAGAGGTAAAATTCAGGAAGATCTGAATAAAATCGTTGATTGGTCAGTCACATGGCAAATGAGATTTAACGTGGATAAGTGCAAAATTATGCATATAGGTTCGCGTAACGGTAATTTTGCGTATAGTATGTCAGGGAAAGATTTAACAAGCGTAGAGCAGGAAAAAGATTTAGGAGTTATAGTCACTGGTGATTTAAAAGTAGCGAAACAAAGTACAGCGGCGGTCAATAAGGCGAACAAAGTGTTAGGTTTTATAGCTCGAAATTTTGAGTAGAAATCGCGCGATATTATAGTTCCTCTTTATAAATCATTAGTTAGACCCCATTTGGAGTACGCGGTCCAATTTTGGAATCCGCATATGCGCAAAGATATAGACAAAATCGAAAGAGTTCAAAGACGAGCAACTAAGATGATTCCGTCTCTTAGGTCAAAGTCGTACGAGGATAGGCTTAAAGAGTTAAAATTGACTACACTCGAGACTAGGAGGTTAAGGGGTGATCTAATCCAGGTTTTCAAAATTATGAATGGGTTTGATAACGTAGATAGAGATAGCTTTTTCGAAATATCTCAATATAATAGGACTAGAAATAACGGGTGTAAGTTGACAAGTAGAAGGTTCGAGACAGCAATTGCGAAAAACTTTTTTACGCATAGAATAGTAAATAGCTGGAATAGTTTGCCGGTAGAAGTAATTAGTAGCACGTCTATAAACATGTTTAAGAATCGATTGGACGCGCATGTTGATAGAAAGGGTATAGTTTAAGGTAGTAAAATTAAGGCTTTGTGGGGATAGATCCCACAGCTCAACACAAGTGTTGTGGGATATAGGGAGGCAGCGTCTTGGGTTAGGGGATACTCTCTGTCCTTACATACCCCATTTAAAGAGATTCCTCTGCCGAGCGGTGCCCCCCATAGTACTGTGAGGTATTGAAAAACTCATGATCTTCACTTGCCCCACAAACACCTTTAAATGGGAGACCCATAATGGGTGCACACACATTTCTACATTACTGTACAGTCTTTACAGCCACACCTATACTTTTCCACGTAAGTGTATATATTGTAATGTATATGGTTGTAAATTTGACTTGGTCCGCAATCGATATGAACCGTGACTTGATGGATACCGTAATGAAATTGACTTGATTCTTTGGATCTGATATATTTGCATGTCCGTTATATAATAGATATAGAGTGTAACATATTTGTGGATATTAGTCTATTATGACTTGATCCTCTGGATCGAGAGATTCTATCTTTAGTTTTAAATCGATAATTAATTATTTTTAAATTGATAATGTATATGGTTGTAAATTTTGACTTGGTCCGCAATCGATATGGACCGTGACTTGATGGATACCGTAATGAAATTGACTGGATTCTTTGGATCTGATATATTTGCATGTCCGTTATAAATAGATATAGAATGTAACATATTTGTGGATAGTAGTCTATTATGACTTGCTCCTCTGGACCGAGAGATTCTATCCTTAGTTTTAAACCGATAATTAATTATTTTTAAATTGATAATTATTTAGTTTCGTAAAAATTGGTCTTTGCCAATTTACCGGCAGTTTTTAAATAAGTTTCTTATGTTCTTGTGGTTCGGAACCCACGTAAAATTGTAGGTCCCCTCCGCCACCACGGAGGACATACACAATATACGATTACGAACACAGTTAGGTAGACCAGCCATGAGTGGATCCTAGGGTCTTTGTTGGTCTGAAACATTATAACATTATAACATTATAACAATTGCAAGAGAGCTCTCTAACAGACCACACCCTGTACGTACGACATCCCACAAACGAGTAGAAAGAACGCGCAGCGCCCCAAAATGATCCCAACAGTGTGACCAAACAATGATGCCACAAGAGCTCAAAAATGCTAGCTCTAAATTAAGTTAATTTTTCACTAACCTTACAATTATGAGATGGATATATACACACCTTAACTTAATATATACAAGCAATGCTGCATCAATCAGCTTAGTCATCATATCGCCTTGGGACAACAATGGTTCTTCCTCTTCTAGATTTTCTAACAATAACCAAGTTTATATAATATAGTTACATCGCATTATTTGAAATATAAATATATAGCCCTTCAATATGGGAAAGTGGAAGAATACATATAATGATAACAGACATTATAATAAAGACTGGGAAAACCAATTTAAATGGCTTTCGTAGAAGAACAGTTCTTGTATGTGTAAGTGGTGCAATTGTGTATTGACTTTTAGCATAAAATAACTCGGTATGGTAATAATTTAAACCTGTCCCTTTTTAAAAAATTTATAACATTGGCTGTCCGCTTTTTTTTTAGTGTTTGTTCCATTTTAAGAGATATCACCTGGCAACCCTGGGTCAGAGCACAGCACAGACGATGAAGGCATCAGGACTCAGCCTGCAGGGCTGCCACATTTGTTACGTTCGTAACAAATGTATTACTTTCTATCTTTTTCATACTTTTGGTACGACGTTCAAAAAATTTGTTACGTTTTAGAGTTTTTTATATGCTTTATCGGTTTACCTAAAAATATTTAAAATTATTAGTTTTATAAAGAAATTAGCATATTTAAAACCACTAAATTACAGATGGAAAAAGTGCTAAATAATTTAGATGGCATATACTGTATATTTCTGATTATATATTTCGTACATCGTTCGTTCGCGTATAAATCTCACGAGTCACGACTATACGTTTGAAAACGTTTTCGATTCTCGGCTTACTGACTCAGTGACTCCCCGACGCTGTCTCAGACTACTCTCAGTCAGAGTCAGTCAGCAGTCTGTCAGTGTTCCAAACTTCCATTTGCAAAGTCGCTGCCATTTCCGGTCACTTCCAATAGTATGGTGGATCTACTCAAATAGCCTTTCATTAATAAGTAATCAGTCAGTCATTGCCTTAATCAATCATTGCATACAGTGCAAACTTGTAACAACATTTATCATAGATTGTGTTTGTGAACGCGCTTGCTCTTATTTTGTGGTCATTTTTGAATGCGAATATAATTGAAGCACAAATAAATATAACGAACTTTGTTATTTTATAATCAATTTTAATTTTTTTTTTAATATTTTGTTACCTTTTTGGCTGATTTGTTACCCTTTGTTTGTCAATTTTGTTACCTTCACCTAAAATCTTGTGGCAGCCCCGATCAGGAGGCGCCGGTGAAAAGGCTTAGGCCTCCGACATTTAATCACGTCCTATCGTATAGTCAAAACAGGAAATATATTTTATTAATTAAAAAAAGTACATTTGAACAAATTTGTACAACGTAAGATATATATTTTCTTAGTAGTTTTGAATGGCAATTCAATATATTGTACTGTTTTAACCGCGCGTGAGCGGGTGAAAAGACGAATATTAACTGAATATTTTGTGATAGTGATAGATCATTTCCAATACAATTAATTAACATTAAACCATTTACAAACGTGGGTCCTACCTCAGAATATGAAATGAGTACAAAATTCTTGCACGGCACTCCCATTTTCATGAACATTATCGATTTCCAAATTTGCAAAAATCTGGCGTAGTACGAAAAATTGTGGCGATATCTTATTTTGGTGTTCCAAATTATTTAACAATTACGAAATATATGGTAATTGTATACAAATCCCCCTCACCTCAATTTTATGAAATTGACTTCACAATCTATGTAAAAACCTTTATTTATAGCATGTAATTATTTATTTTCGGAAACCAACCAGGTAATTATTCGTTTTTTGACCCAGTCTCTTTTTATAATGAGAGCAAATATTTCTGGTCAATTTGGAGGTGCTCTGCATGGATCTGCCATCCGTTTCCTGTGCAAATGCGTAGTTTTCAAGATATCGTCATCTTGAAAACTACGCATTTGCACAGGAAACGGATGGCAGATTTGTGCAAAACACCTCAAAATTGACCAGAAAAGTTTGCATTCATGCTAAACACAACCTAACCTAACTTAACCTAACCACCCAAAAAGATTTCCAGTTAACAATGGACTCACTGCCTAGTTTTATAACTTTCTCAGCATAATGTTGTGAAAAATATTTTCGCAAATAAATATGAACCGGAGGTTTTTATTCACCAAGAAGTTGCAATGTTCCAGCCATGTGCCCTTAAAGGTAGAAACAGTAAATCCACACTCACGCTTATTTTTTGGATTTTTTTTACGGCACCTAAACACCTTCGAGTCTTGTCTTAAAATACAGGCAGTATTACATTTAGGGCAAATCACGGATGTCGGAATTATGCTGTGATTGGAAAAAACATCTAAACTTTTATCTTCATCGAGGCCAACAAGGTGGATTAGGTCTTCAAAATAAAGTTCACAAGATTGACACGTCATAACAGTAGAACAAAAATCACCACACTAACAAAAAACAGAAAGAAGTAGGCAAAAGCAAGAAAAAGTAGGCAAAAAAAGGTAGCCAAAATAAACAAACCAACCGTAATTTATATACATACATATTAGAAAGTAGAAAATATTTTTTAAAAAAAAGTACATTTTATACAAATTTGCACAAGATAATTATATATATTTTCTTATTCAGTTTTGATTGGTTATTCAATATATATTGCTGTTATAGCTGGGTGTGACTGGGTCAAAAAACGAATATTAACCAACCAACCTAACCTAGCCTAGAAAAATGTATACTGGAAAAATGTACTTTTGACTAAAAAAGTGGGTAATTTTTTACTATCACTCCAGTCTCTTCAATTCCTATAATTTATAGATCAATGGATTCATTATTACACCAGGAATGCGATTTGGATAGTTTCAAGTGAGGGAACTGGCCCAAAACTAAGTTAGGACACGAAGTTTGTTTTGGGGTATAAGTGTGAAAAAATACCCTAAAATGTGGGTAATTCCTTTAGTAGAGACTATCTAGGGTGCATTTGTGATGTAAAAACGAATCTATTGATATATAAATTATGGAAATTGTAGAAACAGCCAACATCAGTGACCTAAAAGGTATATATATACACATTTATATATATGTAGTAAAACGAATACTGTATGAACCTTATGTTGTTTCGTGTGTTGGTCTCTCTTCACACGGAGGTCAAGCTGGTGGCCCCTCCTCTAGGTCTGGCCTGGTGGAGGAGCGAGTTACTTTCTTGCGCTCTCCACCGTACATAGCCAGGCATGCCCGGCTCATCTGGTACTGTCCTGAGCCAGACATCCAGTCTTTTCTTGAAGACTTCAACTTTGACCCCCGTTACGTTTCTGAGGTCCTTAGGAAGCTGGTTGAAAAGTCTTGGCCCCCTGACAACCAAGCTATTTTCCTTCAGGGTTGAGGAGGTCCCTTGTCGTGCTTTTAATTTGGGAATACTACACATTCTGCCTTTCCTATTTTCCAGTGTTGTTTGAATGGTAATTGGGTTTAGTTTTAGGTTTGGTACCAGTTTTTCGATCATTTTCCATATGTAGATTATGATGTACCCCCTCTCTTCTTCTTTCTAGTGAGTACAGATTTAGTTTACGTAGTCTTTCCCAGTAGTTGAGTTCTTTGCAGCCATCAATCTTGGCTGTGAAATGCCTTTGCATTTCTTCTAGTTTATTAGTTTCTTCCTTTTTATATGGGGACGTCAAAACTGAGCAGTATTCAAGTTTTGGTATAATCAGTGTTTTTAGCAGGGGAATCATTACTGTCCTGTCCCTTCTCTTGAACGTTCTTAGAACCTGTCCGGCGACTCTTTTTGCTTTATTTATCGCTATCTGATTTTGTGTTTCGAATTTCACATCATCTGTCATTATTATCCCGAGATCAATCGCTTTCATGCTTCTCTGAATTTCCTGTCTATCTGGAGCATAATATGCAGTCTGTTTAAGTTCTTCTTTTCTACCATATCTCAAGAGCTGAAATTTCTCGGCGTTGAATATATTATATATACCGTAAAACTATACTAACCTAACCTAATTTTAGGTACTACTCTTTCTTATCACGCACTGACCTATGGCAACGAAATGCTTTTATGTTTTTATTGAACACACACTTATTACCACAAACAATACCTTCCTTGTTTTTCTTAGGGCAAATAAATTCTTTTAGCAATACACTGTGTTCTACATAAAAATTAAATGCAGCCTCTTCATCATCAAAAAATTTGCATGAAGTTAAACACAGTGAATAATTACAATCATCGCAAACCGACGCCATCGTGACACTAAAATCTTATGAGTTCAGGTCAAACCCCCCAATTTTGTTAGCGGTACCTTCCTAACCTTTGTGGGATCAGCCATTTTATCACTCTCAAAAACATGATCTGTGATTTTATCGCTCAAAAAAATAATTTCTTAACATTAATTCAGAGGTGGGGAGTTGGAGTCGGGAGTCGGGGCTTTTTTGAAGAGTCGGGAGTTGGTAAAAACGACCGACTCCCGACTCTTTGATTCAATTTCTATATGCCAACAATTTACCAGAATACTACTCTGCCTTAAATAAGTATCTTCCTGAACTAATTCTAGATTCACATTTCCACATTTGATTTATTGTTCTGGTAAATCTTAGCAAATGAATTTCATATTTCTATTTTAGGATACTAGGTACCATATCAAAATTAGCAATATATTAATTATTAATTTAATTAGCCCTTATTAGTAATGAGTCATGGGCCTAGTAGAAAATCAGCAGTCTTTCAATATTTTAAGCTAAATGAGGAGGAAAGTATTTTTATTTGTCAAGTAGAAAAGGATGGTAAAGAGTGTAATGCAAAAATTAGTGCTTACACCGGGAAACCCCCGCAAGGGGGTTCTAAGCTCGTGCTTTTGAGTGCTCTTTGTGCTCGTTTGTACGTGCTTGTTCCTGGAGGTTTCACGTGCGCCCTCCCGGCCCTAGCACCCAAGGATGATGGGGCTCGACCCTGCAGTCTTTCTCATCCTTGGTCTTTTTCCACTTCGACTGTCCCCTCCACCCTTTCTTTTTCCTCTGTCTTTCCTCTCACTTTTTCTTTGTTTTTCCACTGAGATATGCCCTTTTAAATAGAGGCGAATCGGTTCTTCCCGAACTTAAAAAAAAAAAAAAAAAATACCGGGAAACATGCTAATGCTCCAACTAGAGCCTCAAACTTGAAACGCCATCTACATCTACGAAACAAACATCCCAATATTTATAAGGTTGTAGATCAGCATGATAAGGAAGGAGTCGGGAGTCAGAGTCAGTTTTTAAAAATACCGACTCAGGAGTAGGGTGTCGGTTGTTTTTGGCCGACTCCCCATCCCTGCATTAATTTTATAGCTTTAATCGGCATTTGCCTTCATATTGCACTTAATAAAAGTTGTTTAAAAAATGTAGAGAGTCTTATGGTAAACTTTATTTTCAGTTTCCAGAGGTTGGACTGATAGTAAAAAATGACCAAAAAGTGCATAACTTAACATGTTATTACATTATCATTTGTATAATGTAGGCCTCGCGGGGGGGGGGGGTATGGGGGCCTCCACCCCCATAAAGATCACAGGGGCTCCACCCCTGTACCCCCGAGACCTAAATTATACAAATGATAATGTAATATGTTTAGTTATGCACTTTTTTAGTCTTCATGTAGGGCACATGACAAATCAAGTTCTCAAAGTCAAAACCACACAAACAGCATGTCATAATTCTATCACAAACATGACCAAACTGAATCCAATTAGAAAAAAAAATAGCCATAACAAAAACCAACCAACTAATTAAGTCGCAGAGTAGCGAAAAAATAGCCTAATCAATAAAAATATTTTATGAAAAAAAGTTGTATTTGACGTGATGTCACGTCAAATGGATATCGTTAATTAAAATTTCAGAAGCAAATATCTTCATAAATATGATCAACCGAAATTTTTTTTACTTAAAGGAAAGGTTTCATTTATTATTTTCTACACATTGCAATAATTTTTATTAGAAACTGAGGTGAGGGGGTCATTTCCATTGCAAATCACTCGTTTTTGATCCCCCCTACCCAAAAACCCTAATTTCACAAAAACGAGTAATTTGCTACAGAAATGAATGTCATTTTCAGATGAATCACATCGAAACCACCGGAAAACTTAATTTTTATTCTTCAAAACGAGTTGTGGTTGAAATTACAATAATACTGTTTTTTGATGCGATTCATTCAAATTTGGCATCCATTTCCATCGCAAATCACTTGTTTTTGAGATCCCCCCCACTAGGGTGCATTAAACGCCCCATGATTTTCAAAACGTTGTTGGATTTTAATGTCTATTCCCTCAAATGTTACACTTGTTGGTAGAAGTATGTATGCAAAAAATAAATCAAATCGGAGGTGGTCCTGGGTGGCCACCGGCCACTTTTATATATTTAGTAGTGATGCACCGAATATTCGGCAAATATTCAGTATTACTTATAATACTAATATACAAATATTCGGTATTACTATACTTACATTGATTGAAAGTTGAAAATGTATAAAACACAACGCCAATGTCACTACTCCAACTTTGCTCGTTTCCGCAAATTTGGCCTCGCTTTGCGGTCACATTCAACCACTTGAAGAAGATTTTGGAAGTGGTCTTCTCCTCTTGCAGCTGAGACAAAATCAGTTGTGAGCTTTACTGCTCTCTCCGCAGGGTCATTCACAACATTTAACCCATCCACAATGGACTTGGCTACCTTGAAGTGGTCATTGTTCTGCCAATTGTCAACATCCTCTGTTAGGAAGGTCATATTAGTGCAGTAGCTTAGACCCTGATTTTTGAAGTAAGTGGACATTCTGGACAAAAGCACCAAACTTGGCTCAAATCTTCTTCAGGACCTTAGCTACCAATTTTTCCCCGGAAACAAGATGCACAACCCTATCTTGGCTGCCATTTTGGAAATCCAAGATGGCTGCCAGCTAGAAATCAACAAACTATTGTGATGAGTAATTGTAAATAAATAGTCCCTAAACCTACATATTTCGATGCCAGGATTGCTATAAAATAATCAGAATTACCCTTAAATGTTTATTTAATGTAAAATATTTAATAATATAACTATATAATATGTGCTTTTCTGTTTTGCAGGTGATTTGTGAACATGGATTGGAGCAAATGCATGGTTTGTCAAGAGAGCAAAGGTGAGACTCTTAAATGTCCACTCAATGCTGTGAGTGGTAAAAAAACTGAAGCATATGCAACATTTATGGAGAATGTCAACGCATTCAAGAATCTTGGAAGACTACCAGTTCCTCTTCTTTTCAATGAAGAGGTGACTGTTGAAGATCTGGTTCAGAATAAAGCTGTGTGGCACAAGTCATGCCATGTTAAATTTAGTAAAGAAAAGCTTGAAAGGGCTACAAAAAAGAGAGAAAGGGCGGATGAAGGTGAAACCAGTTCATCTACGGGGAAGCGGGTTCAGCGGCATCCTATGGACAAAGCAACTTGTGTGTTTTGTCAACAAACACATGGGCATCTTCACGAATTCAGTACATTTGGCGCTGACGTCAATTTACGAATGATGGCTACAGAACTCAGTGACACAGAACTAATGTCTAGAATAGGAGGTGGTGATCTCATGGCCATTGAAGCCAAGTATCATCTGCAATGCTTGACATTTTATCGGAACCGTTACCGCTCACTTTTGAGACAAAAACAGAGCAAGGAAGAAGGCTATGAAGAAAACTTGATGAAAGCAAAGGCAATAGTTGAGGTCGTTAATCATGTAGAAAATTGCGTGGAAGAAGGAATCTTTCAAATGAAGTTTTCTGTGCTATTTGATCTGTATCAAAAAAGACTTCGGGACTTAGGTATTAATAAGGAAATGAACAGAGGACGATTCAGAGAGAAGATTCTGGAGTATTTCCCATATGCCCAGGAAGTGAGTGATGGCAAGAACAAAATCTTAGTTTTTCAGCAGGGAATTCAGGAAATGCTCAGAGAGACAAATAGACAGAATTTTGAAGGAGATACTATGATTCTTGCAAAAGCTGCTAGAATCATACGCAAGGAAATCGTCAACTTTACTGGATTCAAGTTTGCAGGTGCCTTTCCATCTGGTTGTCAACAGGAATCGGTACCTACAACCTTGAAAACCCTTATATCTATGATCACAAATGGTGCTGACGTGAAGGACCAAACACCAGAAGACTCCCCTGCAACTCTCACTGTCTCGCAACTTATCCTTTTTAATTTTAGGAACAAGCATACATCATCATCTAAGGTTCGCCATTCTTTGGAAAGAGAACCACCATTGCCTCTGTATCTTGGTCTGAAAATTCATACTGAAATTCGGTCAAAATCATTAATTACACAACTATATGAATTGGGTCTCAGTGTGAGTTATGACCGAATTCTTCAAGTCGAAAGCCAACTTGCAACAGCAGTGTGCCAGAACTTCAAGACCAAAGGAGTGGTTGTACCAGCTCAGTTTCGTCATGGACCATTTATTGTTGGGGCACTTGACAATCTGGATTACAACCCATCTAGTACAACTGCCGTTGGATCATTTCATGGTACAGGGATTAGTCTGTTTCAGTTCCCAACTGTCTCAAACTGTGGAACCAAACAAGGTGATCTTGTGCTACCTTCTCTAGGTTCAAAGGACTTGGAGTTACTCATGTCCTACTCAATTGTACCAGCTGTTGCAATGGACAAAACCAAGGTAGAAGTCCTGAAGTTGTCTAATGTGTCTGACCCTATTGAGGGACACTACCATGAAGCATGTTTCCAGGAAAAGGAGTGGATGAAAGAAGCGTTCAGGATCTTGGAGAAAGACACGATAGGGAAGGGTGATGTTATATCATGGTCAGCATACCACGCTACAAGGCAAGAACAAGATGAAGATCAAATGAAAACCCTTTCCTACCTCCTTCCCTTATTCCATGAAAAGGCCGCTACTCCAGCGATGATCAAGCATGGAATGAATGTTGTTCGGTCTGCTACTGAATTCCTTAACCCCGGGCAAATACCAGTTGTTGCATTCGATGCACCCCTATATGCCCTTGGTAAATTCATTCAGTGGAAGTGGCCAGACACCCACGGAGAAGACAAGGTCATCGTCATGTTTGGAGGTCTACATACAGAGATGGCCATGTGGAGAACGTATGGAGATTATCTAGAGGGATCTGGGTGGACAAATGCCTTGACACAAGCAGGCATTGCTTCGGCAGGAACTGTTGACTCATTTCTTAAAGCCTCTCATCTTACAAGAACCAGACATGCTCACCAGGTAACAGCTTTGACATTGGCAAAGCTGCAGCATGAAGCCTTTATGGAAACTGTTGGTCCCTATGATGACAAGACAAAGGAAGAGTGGAAGAAGAAGATGGTTCAGGTCAGTCCAACATTCCAATACTGGGAGACAATTCTTCAGATGGAGATAGACGGCCTCATATTCATACGATCACATCGTGCAGGAGACTTTCCATTGTATGTAGAAAGCTTGAAGAAAGTAGTTCCCTGGTTCTTTGCTCTTGACCACCAGAATTACGCACGTTGGCTTCCACTCCACATCCGGGACATGAAGAATCTCCCTCAGCCAGTTATGAATGAGTTTTCACGAAATGGACACTGGGTAGTACACAAGACCAAGAAGAGATTCTCAGCCATGCCTTTAGACCAAGCGCATGAACAAAACAATGAGAAAGTCAAAGGTTCAGGAGGCGCGGTGGGTCTGACTGAGAATCCAGTGGCATTCAAGAAGTGGATGGTAGCAGGGCCAGAACAAGCCAGATTGATTACTGAATATGAAGACGAAAACCTTCCAGAAACTGAAGACAACAACTTCCACCACGAAGAAGGACTATCTACACAGAGAAGATTCAAGGATCATGTTTCTAATCTCGTTGAAGTCTTCCGTGATATGGGAAATCCATTTTGTGATAATGGGAATGAGTTACTGGCCTTAGACACAAGGAATGTCATGGATGAATCTGTGGTCCATACAGTGAGAACTATAAAGGATTTGGGTAAGGAGCAATATAGCCGATACTACAAAGAAGTTGTCACAGATTGTACAAGGTCAATTCATACACCGATCAAGAAGAACTCGCTTGCCCTCTTCAGATGTCCTCGGCCGAAATCTCAGGTACGGAATGTTGGGGGAATCCAACTACTGAAGAACGATGTTGCTCTATTCTCTCATCTGTATATTGTTATGCAACATCGGCATAGTGACATGGATGCATTCTTCCAACACGAGAATCACCCCTTTCCTTCTTCCCTATCTGATGGTGGGAAATTGCGGTTTGGGAAAAAGTCTGACCTACTGAAAATCATTACATTTGAAAACAAGGACAACCCTCCAGATCCTTTTGATGTGAAACTTCTTGATGGAGCTGCCATCGTCCATTTGCTGTCTACTGCAGGTGTTACCAACTTTGAAGAGTATGCAGATCGTGTATTCGTCCCTTATCTCATCAAACAGTTAGAAACTTGCCAGCGAATTGACATCGTCTGGGATACCTACACTGCAAGCACCTTAAAAGAGACTACCAGAGAAAAACGGGGAAAAGGAATCAGAAGAAAGGTTGAAGGAAAAACCAAATTACCCCTAAATTGGCATGACTTCCTTCGAGACTCTAGAAACAAGCAAGAACTGTTCGCTTTCCTATCAGACAAGGTTGCTGCAATGGAAGTTCCTAACAACAAAGAAGTTGTTATTACATCAGGACCTGAAGTCATCATCAATGGGGCCGACCGCACAATGCCAAGATGCGACCATGAGGAGGCAGACACTAGACTGTTCATTCATCTTCAAGATGCAATAAAGGAAGGGCACATTAACTGCATGATCAGAACTGTAGACACGGATGTTATTGTCATTCTAATAGGAAAATTCCATCACTTGACGTCCATAAGATCTGAAGTAAATATTTGGGTTGGTTTTGGCACTGGGAAAAACTTCACTTACCATCATATTAACACAATCTGTGCCTCTTTGGGTGAAGAGAGATGCACATCCCTACCACTGTTTCACTGCTTCACGGGATGTGATACAACATCATCCTTTTACGGAAGGGGCAAGAATACGGCATGGGCAGCATGGCACCATTACCCTGAGGTAACACAAGCATTCACATTCATGGCACGAAATCCATTTGCAGATGTTGACGCCGAAACTCCCCACTTCAAGCTTCTTGAACGGTACACAGTTGTCCTCTATGACAACACCAGTGACATTGAACGTGTAGATGAGGCAAGAAAGGTCATGTTCTGTCAGAAGGGAAAAGCTATGGAGACTATCCCACCAACTCAGGATGCTCTTCTCCAACACACCAGGAGGGTCACATACCAGGGAGGAATATGGTCGACCTGTGAGAGAAGTGAACAGAATCTTCCAACTCCTGAAGGATGGGGATGGACCTTTAGCGAAGAGTCCCAGTCATGGACACCAGTTTGGACCACAAGACCAGTAGCATCTAAAGCTTGCAGCGAATTGGTCAAATGCGGCTGCAAGAGCAAGAGTGGATGTGGCACCAGGTGTGCTTGCAAGAAGGCCAGGTGGAAGTGTACAGAACTGTGTAGCTGCAACTGTGCAGTTTAACATATAGCGTCGAGCGGGGTGAGTTGGGACAGTTCGGGACAGGGGGTGAGTTGGGACAGTAGGCATTGCAATGCTAAATGCCAAGATATTTCCATTTTATGGTGCCCATTTAATAGCCCTGCCCTTACTCTACAAATGTTGTTAATACAAGTTTTCTATAGAACCACGAATAATGCATGAAAATTGTGCAAATATGAAAGGGTAGCATTTTGACCTTTGTAGAATTTCATTTTTTAAAATGCACATATTTTGCCAATTTTCCTCTCCCACATTCAGTTATAGAGCTAAAGGTCTACTTTTTGGTGGGTGAAATCTTCAATTGTTATAGTTTCGTTGATTTTTCTTAAACATGGTTTTCTTGAACATGGTTTTTGTGTTAAAATATTCACGATTTTCACTGTATATGTTGTACGAAGTGTGATTTCTGCAGTAAACATACTTCTGATCAGCTTAAAAGTTGTTTTATTGATCTGATCATGCCAAAAAACATATAGTTTGATGCCAAACATGCTAAGGGAATTCTCTATTGAAACTTATATCAGAAATTCCATTTTGTCTATGGCGGCCATCTTGAAATACAATATGGCGGCCAAGTAATGGTCTCTGAAGGTGGTTCCGGGGGTATTTTTAATTGTTGGTCCAAAATATACAAGTAGGGAAAGTTTGGTGCTTTTGTCCGGATTGTCCACTTCAAATTGTTTAGCTGCCCTACTATATCCAGGTGAAGAAGGTTCACTGTAAACCATGAGTCCTCGTTCACAAGATCAGCCAGGGTTGTCGCTTCTGTAATTTTTGGAAATGACAGTTTGCCATATCCAGAACCGTAGCGGTGTTTTGGAGTGCTTGGCATTTCATCTGGTTGTATGGCCAGTAACACATCTGCAAGGGCACGACGCTCCTTTTGAGGTACTGCATTGCTGAACAGTGCCAAAACAACCAGTTCTGGGGTTAAATACCACAAATGTCTATCAAAGGCTTTCATAGTGCTGACTGAAATGATTGAGTTGACAGCTTTATAGTTGAGCAGAGTCTTGTATAAGCACAAATCAAACCATGGGGCATTGAAGCAGACTGACATATGAGCCACCAATCACAATAAATATAAACAACAAAACAACAAACTCCTTCAGTTTTTCCTGTTGATGTTGTGTTGTTACAGTTCCTCGAGGTAGTACAGAAATTTGCTCTTCAAGTAGGCATATTTTGATGGAATAAAGAATCTTTGACATCCACCTTGCTTTATGCATGGTCCCAGGTCTGTGGAGTGTTCCTTGTTTTGTGACATCATCATCGAGGACTACCTGGCAGAGTTGTGCCATTTCCTTGTAGTCTTCCCTACAGTATGAAGCGCTTGTGCGGATTGTGCTTAAAACCTTGTTTTTGCAGGATAAAAGCAGTTGTTGTGCATCGTCATTGTACATTGAAATGTCAATTTGGTTAAACTTTCATCCTTTGCATGCGATATGCGTTCCCAATTCTTCTGGAATCTTTGGAACAAAGATGCTTCTGGAGACTTTGATGTCTCAATTTTGAGAGCGTCAAACACATGATCCAGGATTACCTCTCCAACATGATGGCGACATGCACACCACAGAAGAGCACAGTCCAGTTTTGATTGAATGGTAACACAGGCAGCTGTAACGTGTCCAGTGTTTGATGCTGTGTGTGTCAAAACATAAGTTGACAACTGACTGTTTGCACTTCCATGATGTAGAAACGTGTAAGTGTGCTCGGCAATGATGTCACCTGATGACATATCACTTCCACGAGGATATCTAGCCACTCCCAGTAGCTTTACATCAGTGGCATTCCCACCAACACTGGCAATCTTTCTTCCTTGCCATTCTTGTTTGTGAGCGTATGCATCTGCTTGCCATCCCAGTGAAGTGTTGCAGCTGTTGGGGCGATCCAATTTTCTCGAATATCTTTGGCGATAGCACTTGTATGATCGTCAAGCCTTATCAGCAGTTGAATACGACTTGGCCACACGACGTGGATCACCTCCTGCCTCTTGAATTACAGCTTCGGTGAGCACAGCCTGTTGAACAGGAGTTATGTTTAGTCGAGTAGCAACAGACACGACTGAAGGCCTTTTCAGAATATCATGAGGAATAAAGGCAGACGTACCTGCATATGTTGATCTGTGGTGACTACACTTCCTTTGAAGCTCTGGATCGCCTCTTCTTCAGTTTCTTCCAAGCTATCTGCAGAGGCACTATCATCAGAGCATACAGAACTTTTCATCTCTTGTACACTGGATGATTCATGACGTTCTCGTCTTGAAGCTTCCGCTAAGATGCGTTTTTCTTTTCTACGATCTTTATCAGCTTCTTCTTGTCAACACTACCAAATGAGGCTACTCTGTCAGATTTCATTGACTCTAAAAAATGCTCTATCTTCCTCATTCTTAATGTTTGTCATTGCATCTTTTGTCCATACACCAAAGGTCTTATCAAGACGTTCATTCTGGATTGCAACTTAGCCAAAGTGTTTGGAGATTCTCTGCGAGAAACAGGTATTTGACGCAATTTGTTATTGTCATTAAGAAGGTCAAGTATTAGTTTGCAGCATTGATGGTCTGAAAGCATAGGAATATTTGCTTTAGTGTAGAATGTTTTCAGCTGGATAAGGACTATGCTGGCAGATTTCCATTTGAGTGGCTGTGTTTGTTTGCCTTCACATATTTCTTTCTGGATGTGCCACATCATGCATCGAAGAACCTGCGGCAAGTTGGGAGGTGGGACTCCTGTCAATGTACCATCTCCTTCTGTAAGAGCATTGCCAAGACCAAAAATGGCACTTGCTAATCTGGTCTTCTTAGCTTCCATTGTTACAGCTTCCATTGTTTCTGAAAGACAATAAAGGATATTATTAGACTATAAGTGAAGTTTCGTTTATGGTACATGTTTTATGTAAATCACCCCTTTAGGGTGCATCAAACGCCCTTAGGTTCTTGGATTTTAATGTCTATTCTCTCAAATGTTATGTAAGTCACCCCTTAGCAACTCTATATTAAAAGAAACAATGTAAGTAGTCAACTGGTTGGTAAATAAAAAAAATAGATATTTTTACATAGCGTGGCCCCCGAAAATTGCCGCGAAAATATAAAAGTGACCGGTGGCCACCCAGGACCACCTCCGATTTAATTAATTTTTGGCATACACACTTCTAGCAACAAGTGTAACATTTGAGAGAATAGACATTAAAATCCAAGAACCTAAGGGCGTTTGATGCACCCTACCCCCCACCCAAATATCAAAAGCTAAAAACAAGTGATTTGTGGTGGAAATGGATGTCAAATTTGAGTGAATCACCTCAAAAACATAGGAAAAACAAGTTTCATATGGCAACCATAGGTTATATTATATATATACAGGTAAACCTTGCTTTATGATGAGGTTGCGTTCCTGAAAACCCCATTGCAAATTGAAATATCATAAATACGGTAGAGTTCATTATAACATGGAGTTCAATGGGATATGTTCCCAGCCAGTCCCAAACACACGTATCACCAAAAAAAAAAAATTCCTACACATAAAATCAATAGAAAACAATTAAACAACACTCACCACATCATTAAGAACAAGCCTGGTCATCATCACATGTCTCCTTCAAGGTTAAGGGGACTCTTGTAGGTGGAGTAGAGATGTCACTCTGATTCCCACACAGCCTCCGGGGAGTCTGGAGAGGCTGAAGTTGAGGGCATGGTAAAAGTTTTATAGTGGGCACACTAGGGGCCCTTTGGTCCATCTGGGTGTCTCCACTGTGCGAGAGATGCATTCCCTCTTCCAAGTGTCAGTAAGTTTGGCCGACTGATGGCCATCGTTAATGCAAATTTATTTGATCTCAAATAGGGAGATGGTAAAAGTTTTATAGTGGGCACACTAGGGGCCCTTTGGTCCATCTGGGTGTCTCCACTGTGCGAGAGATGCATTCCCTCTTCCAAGTGTCAGTAAGTTTGGCCGACTGATAGGGACATCATAAATTGAGGTTTACGTATATATACAGTATATATATAAAATATATAATATATATATATATACGGTATATATATATATATATATATATTTTTTATTTTTTTTTAAGTTCGGGAAGAACCGATTCGCCTCTATTTAAAAGGGCATATCTCGGCGGAAAAACAAAGAAAAAGTGAGAGGAAAGACAGAGGAAAAAGAAAGGGTGGAGGGGACAGTCAAAGTGGAAAAAGACCAAGGACTGCAGGGTCGAGCCCCATCATCCTTGGGTGCTAGGGCCGGGAGGGCGCACGTGAAACCTCCAGGAACAAGCACGTACAAACGAGCACAAAGAGCACTCAAGAGCACGAGCTTAGAACCCCCTTGCGGGGATATATATATATATATATATATATATATAATATATATATATATATATATATATAATTTGTGCAATATATGAATAGTGATGCAAGTCATTTTTTGTCATTTTTTTTTTTTTTTGTGTCATTTTTTTGTTTAAAACGAAGATAGTCTTTTTTTTTTAAACTTATTCCATATTTTTCTTCCTTTAATCTAATAAGTATATTAGTATTACCTATAATTTACTATACTACCATGCTTATATACAGTTATACCTAGTATATATAGTCATCTTTTAGAAAAACTGAATCACACAAAAAGTATACAGTGAGGCCTTGCATAATGAATTTAATTCGTTCCAGGTCATTCGTTAACTGAAAAATTCATTATGCAATGCATTAGTTCAATGGGATTTTCAGTAATTCGTTCCAGAGCCCAAATTTTGACCCTTTTTGCGCTTGTTTACCCATTTTTTAAATGGGTTCACCTTCTTCTGCTTGAATATCCTGAGATTTTGGGAATGATACACAAGCATAGGCTTAATCTTCAGGTCCCCTGATGCATTCCCAGCCATAAGTAAAGTAAATCGGTTTTTCATTGGTTTATGGCCATGCAGTTTGGACTCTTCTCTAGTAATGTAGGTTCTGTTCTGTAGCTTTTTCCAAAATAGGCCAGTTTCGTCGGTGTTAAAAACTTGAGGCAAATAATCATCCTCCTCAACAAGTTCTGCAAATTCTATTTTAAATTCCTTTGCTCCCTCAGTATCAGCACTTGCAGCCTCACCATGCCTTATAATGTTCTTAATTCCTGACCTTCTCTTGAAATTTTCAAACCACCCACGACTTGCATTGAATGATTCATATCTTTCAACTGATGCTGGAAGGGATTCCTTAATTTGTTCATATATTTGCACTGCCTCGTCACTAGTGAATGCCTTAGTAATGGATTCCCCATTCATTTCCTTTTCTCTAATCCATATCAGTAAAACACACACCATTTCAGCAATAGCTTCCCTTCCTTTAATAAGTCTACTTGTAGCATCACTTACTTTAGTTTTCATAATTTCTTCCTTCTTAAAAATTGTTGAAACTGTACTGGCAGACAATCCATATTCAGCAGCAAGATCTTTGGTGCTCGTTCCAGATTCACTTTTTTTAATAATGTCCTGCTTCATCTGGAGACTGATAGTTTTCCTGGATTTCTTTGGAGCATTAGCAGATGATGGTCTTTTAGGGGCCATGACTACACGTTTTATACACTTATAAAGCTAATAAATGAAAATTTAATAGTGAGCAATTGTGTTGTTCACGACAGCTACCAACCTCCAACTGAACAGAAAATGTGTTATTAAATTTTTCGTTACCAAATTCGTTCTGCAAGGTAAAATTGTTATTTAAATCAATGGAGCCTTATGGAGGTAACTTGTTAAGCAAAAATTCGCTATTTAAGGCGTTCGTTATGCAAGGCCTCACTGTATAATATAGAAAGGAAAAACAAACCCTAATGCAGAGAACAGTAACAAAAATAATATAGACCCAGATTTTTACTAACTTGCTATCACGCATAGGCTATATCAAAATGCCTATCCCTGTGAAATTATGTATTGATTTGAGTTGACATAGCATGCTATTTTTTCTATAAACTAAATTTCAGATCAAGATCTCAGTTTATCCAAGAATTATGTCCAAAAAACGAAATCAAAACAAGTAAACGTTGTTAATATGAAAATATATATTATCTTCGAAACTATGAAGGATAGACTAGTGGTGTTGGGGTTCATTTGAAAGACCTAATCAAAGCCTCTACGATTATGATGTCCAATGGTCAATTTTACTTGAGTACTTGAGCAATGGTCAATAACACCTACAATTGCGGTTGATACGCAGTGTGATGTTCCATTTTTCATCTTTTAGCATGAGATGGGAGCGCCCCCTATGGACTGAGTAATTTTTTATCAACTAAAAATATTTGCTAACCATCTAGGAAGGATTACTAAAAATTTGAAGAAAAAATATTAATGTTAAAGGTTAGCTGTGGATGGAAAATACAAGATGGTGTCATTTTGACCTACCAACCTGGGGGTGTGAGGGGTTAATGCAAATTCCATTTTTCTGAAAAATTGCCTCACCCAATGGTGGTAAGTTTTTAATATGTTGTTTTTGAATATTTGGGGATGTCAAAAATGATGAAACCATTTCTGTTACAATTACTTCCAGGTTGACCAAAAATATAGCCTAGATTGACTGGACTACTGTGTGAGATGGTATTGAGCTGGCAATGTAGCAGTGTCTGGATTCAGGGATCCAGGATAAGACAGAAGCAGAGGGCTCTGCACTCATGGATCCAGGATGAGGCTGAGAGGCAGAAGGCTCTGTACTCATGATTCAGGATGAGGCTGAGCAGCAGCCAAATAACAAATATTTGTTTCAACTAAATCATTACAATTTCAGAGACTGTAGGTCTTGATAAATTTTACTTTATTGAAGGAAACATTTGCCACAATATTAGTTCACATTCGTGTTTATTTTCTAAAGTTTGGAGTAGATTTAGTTCATTTTTCAGTTCTTTCTTCACACAATATGTCCATTGCCACTGTAATAGAAAAGTAATAGACTATTATCTATTACTATTACTTGAAAAATCCTGTAATAGTCTATTATTATTACTAGTGATGGGACGATTAATCAGAATCAGAAGAATCGAGTGTTTTTCAGGAATCGGCATCAGCATCGGAATCGTAATAATTTGGTTACGACTTTCGATTCTTACAACGATTCTTTGTCATTTAGTGACAAAAATGAACTAATTATTAATTGAATTATCTTTTTCTTTTCGGAGCACAAATTTAATTTCATTTGCAATTTGATATTCTGATATTCAATATTCAAGATTCAAGACTTAAATTTAGTATTTTTATTCATAGCAATTTATTCAATTCAAAAGATGATTTTAATTTTTAGTATTTAATTATTTCATTTTGCAGTACATGGCAACGTCAGATCTAACCAATGAAAGCAACTATTCCATGTTTCAATACATGATGCAATACCCATGAGACACAAAACTATAGCAGCGTGACTGCAGCTATCAATCCTTTAATCAATTTCTTTAATAAGATTAAATCTAACAGATATATTTGTTTCTTATATTTACAACCTAATCAATTAGATTCTAAGGTGATATTACCATACTATTACTTTATATAGTTAGTCTTACAAATAAATAAAATAGGACTATATAGGTATAGTTTTCTGAAGAGCACCAAGTAAACTCTTATCTATAAAAATACTGAGAATCGGAATTGGCATCAGAATCGACATCGGAATCGGAATTGGCATTGATTGAAATTTAGGTATCGTCCCATCACTAATTATTACCATTACCTCGTGTCTGGTTTTAACCTCACATTTTCTCTTTTTCAAAGCCCTGCCCACTTTTGTTGGGGATTCAATATTCTAGGGGAAAGAAGGGGTAACTCCAGAAAAGCACATTTGCACAGGAAATGAATATCACCATTGAAAAGAGAGAAAAAACTGATATAGAAAAACATGGATTTGTGTCTTAACCCAGGAGTGGTCCTTTTCTCTATAATTACTGAAAGCTTATCTGAGGCACTAACTGTTTTGTTTGCTAGCTCTATTAATTATGCAGAGGTACCAGATGAATGGAAAAAAGCAAATATGTAGTACCCATTTATGAAAAGGGTATAGTCAATTGGGCTGGAAAGTTTTTTTTTTCCATAAACTTTGCTCAGCTAGCATTGTTATTTGGTGTTGAAACAATCTGAGGGGTTCATGTAACACAGTACAAATATGGTCATGAAATGACATCATATTAAATATTTTACAAAATCAACATTACAAGAAATATATAAAAAAAAGTTTTGCAGACCCAAAGGATCAGGTTGTCTACTTTCTTATATGACTATATGTACATATGAGGAGTTGCGTGTCTTAAGGTACCTAAGTGCCACCACAGGCAAAAACATGTTTTTGATGGATATCACTATTTTCACCCTTCCTCTATCATGTGGTTTGGGTTATAATGACCTTATGACACTAGAAGTATGGTTGAAAACCTTATGAAGTGAACTACTTTTTTTTACCTCTATTGCCAGTCAAAAGTTCACCCAAAGTTTGGCATAATAAGAAAATTAAAAAATATATATATAAAATATGAAAATCTATTCCAAAAATTCAACATCTTCATTAGCATACTTAGAACTCTAATTTAGCCAAAAATGAATGTTCTAGCTCAATTAATAACAGATACTATTGAGAGAATATTGCTGAACTTTGGAGGTGATATCTGGCAAATTTTAATTTTGGCACTTAGGTACCTTAAGACGTGGGACCCCTCATATAACCTGAATAATACAAGCTCTACAATTAAGAGAAAAGGAGTAGGTGGGACTGTAAAGACTGTATAGAGTATTTGAATATCCACTCATTCAGGTTCTCCCATTTAAAGGTGTCAATGAGGCAAGTGACCATACTGAGTCTTTCATACATCATAGTGCTATGGGGGGCACCACTCTGCAGAGAAATCTCTTTAAATAGGGGGTATAAAGACAGAGTATCCCCTAACCCAAGATGCTGCCTCCCTACATCCCATCCCATCACTCTGTTTGGGTGATGAGATTTACCCAAATAAAAAATGAACTATATGTTGGGAGGGGTTCACAAACCTCTTCTCCACACCATTACCAGTTCCAGCAAAATGTCATTACCAGATGCTTCTTTCAGTCATTAATTTATCTAGTTTATTCTTAAAAGTCTTAACAGTTAGGCCAGAAACTGAGTCTAATACAGGAAATACTAATGTAAGATGTAGTGAGGTTGAGCCTAAGCCTAGCCCTAGTGTTAGAGACATGGATGCAGGCTGGGTTGCCAGATCAGATGGTTTCCAAATCCAGAGATTTTACATATGAAGCTCATCATTATTTGTTTATGTAGCTAAACCAATATATAAACTTCCTTATTTTTTTAAACAAAATTAATTGATCAAGAAAAAATATGTACATAACCACATTAACCAGCTTAGTTCCTTATTTCCTTATAAATAATAGCTACTGCCTACAACTTACAAAATATAATTTATTAATTAATTAAACAAATATAATGTGTCCTAGTATGCAATAACAATATGGATTTTAAAATTGTCCATTTAAAATATAGGTCTGCATTAAAAATTTCAGTAACTATTTGTTTTTATACCCAGTCTGTTTTTATGATGAGAAACTTTTCTGGTCAATTTTGAGGTGTTTTGCATGAATCTGCCATCTGTTTCCTGTGCAAATGCATAGTTTTTAAGATCTCATCATCTCGAAAACTACGCATTTTCACAGGAAATGGATGGCAGTTTTATACAAAACACCTCAAAATTAACCAGAAAAGTTTGCTCTCATCATTTTCATTTAAACTAACGAAAATATCATGACAACCTAACCAATCATCAAGGGTGTACAGTAGGGTGCATCAGCCTATAAGGGGTGAAATTTCGAACTTCGGATATTGATTTCGGCCCTATGATATTATGGTTACAATTCCCAACAAACCTTCAGTGTCCACGTTTCAAGCTGTTCTGACAATATTTAGTGGGTCCGCCTCTAAGATGAAAATTTGACAATTGTGGAATTTTATGGTTTGACTAGAAAATCTTGTGTGTAAGCGTTGTAGATTTTATTTGAAAAAAAAATTGTAAATATAGTTAGTTTTAGGCAAGTTTTAGCCTCAATTCATGAAATTATCTGTCTTTTTAGACTTTTTTGTATTATTCTGAGAATCATGAAGTGAGTTACCAGGATGCGGGATGAGGACCCAACTTGCCAAGCATCCCACCGACCGCCTCCACCTATTAAAAATGGTATTTCATGATAAAATACTTGTAAAAATTGATTTATTGCTTATTGATATCTTAATTATTCTTCTTTGTCCTTTTTTCTTCTAAAACAGATGATAAAGAAGCTTCTCTTTCTCAGATTAGGAGTGGCTTTTCTGTCAGCTTCTACAACTTGGAGAACATTTTGAAGATGTTCTTCAGTCCTTGCAGCCTCATAAAAGTCACTGCATAGTTTTACTGCCCTCTCAGAGCCATCATTTATGACATTTATAGCCAAAAGTTTTTCTTTGGAAGATATAAATGATGCTGCTGTTTTCCATTCAACAATCTCAACCATTAAAAA
The DNA here is from genome assembly GCA_023014485.1 of Bathynomus jamesi. Lineage (NCBI taxonomy): Eukaryota > Metazoa > Arthropoda > Malacostraca > Isopoda > Cirolanidae > Bathynomus > Bathynomus jamesi. The sequence continues at coordinate 579,569 of JAJOZX010000340.1, forward strand.
ATCATAGTCTAACTGTAGTGAAGAGAATATGAACCATGAGTTTTTGTCAACCAAGTCAGCTAGTGTGGTTTCCGATCGTAGATTGGTAGGGAAATTAGGCTTTCCAAAACTAGATCCATGTCTACCTTCTGGAACCACTGTCTCAATCTTGTGTGGTTTATAGGAAAGTAGATGGTTTGTTATAGCACGAAGTTCATTTTTTGGAACCAAATCGCTGAATAATACAAGAGGAATCATCTCTGATGAAAGGTACCAGAGGTGACGTTTCAAAGATGTTAGAGCACTTTTTGCTATTTGCTTGTTTACTTCCTCGTATCTAAGAAGTTCAGTAAGAAGACACTTAGATAAGGTAGGTGAAATTCCTCAAGAGCCAGGTGCATCAAATGTAGACAAACTGTCCGAGCCAGAAGTAGTTGTGTAGTTGTCCAAACATTGAAAGATAAATATTAAAACTCAGATAAACATGACCAAATTATGATTCTAACTGTTTTTGTACCATCAATGAGTGTAAGAAAACTAATTCAAGAATTTAACTGTTCACAAAGAATGGCTGTTCAGGCTCAGCAGCTTGCAAAAGAAAAGGGAGTATTGTTGTCACCGAATCCAAAGATGGGGAAGGAATTGCCACTGGAAGTAACTAACACTGTTAGAGATTTTTAGAAATGATGAAATAAGTAGACAAATGGCAGGCAAGAAAGACTGCGTAACAATAAAAGAAAATGGTGAACAAAAAAATATCAAAAGAGGTTAGTTTTATGTAATCTAAAAGAAGCATATCACAATTTAAGTTTAAATTTCCAGCTCTCTCTATAGGATTTTTGAAATTTGCGATGCTATGCCCCAAAGAATGTGTTTTGGTGGGAGCAAATGGGATGCATAGTGTGTGCATCTGCACAATTCATCAGAATGTTAAGTTAATGATGACAAGTTCTAGAATGGCAAAAATTACCACTGAGTAAGAAACACTGTTGAGTAGTTACCACTGCGCTTTAGCCAAAATTATTTGTGATAAAAATCAACCTTCTTGCTATTTAGGAGTGTGTGATCAATGCCCTTGACCTGATTTGCTAAAGGAAACTCTTCTTACATGTTACAAATAAAAAGGTATTGATGAAATCCAGTACAAACAGTGGACAACAACAGATCAATCTCGGCTGGACTGTGTTATTCAAAATTTAGAAAATTTCCTAGATACCTTTATTTCTCGACTAACTCAACTAAGGCATCATGATTTCATTGCCAAACAACAAACCAAGTATTTAGAAAAAAAGAAAAAATGAACTGGATGAAGGTGATTTTTTGGTGATTGGGGACTTTAACGAAAACTATTCCTTTGTAGTCCAAGATTGTGCTCAAGGATTTCACTGGAATAATTGCCAAGCAACTCTTCATTAGTGATGTGAGTTGTTTTTTTTTTGGTTTTTTTTTTTGTAGTTTTTTTTTGTTTAAAACGAAGATAGTTTTTTTTTTTTTTCTTTTTTTTTCTTCCTTTAATCTAATAAGTATATTAGTATTACCTATAATTTACTATACTACCATGCTTATACGGTTATACCTAGTATATATAGTCATCTTTTAGAAAAACTGAATCACGCAAAAAGTATATAATAGAAAGGAAAAACAAACCCTCATTTTTTATATATACGTATATATATTTTTTAACTAGAACATAAAACATTCTTCCTCGTTTCAAACAATATACATAATTGTGATTGGCAAGAGTACCAGTATATATATTTCAGATAGAAAAAAAAAAATTCACCTTTTTTGAACCTTTTTGTTAACGTAATGTTGTTTAACCTTCATTTCCATGGAAGAATCATCACTAGATTGGGTAGAGCATATATGCTAGTTTCAATATCACAGGTACTGGTATAATATACATAATAAAAAATACATAATACTGGTATAAAACAATATATATAATTGTGATTGGCAAGAATACCAGTGTGTATATTAGGGTTATAACTTTGACTTTTTTTCAAATAAAAGATCTCCTGTATCATAAATCGATGAACTTTTGCTTAAAAACAATGAAAAAGACCCTAATTCCTCTGTTTTTAAAAAAGGTCACCCCCAAATCAAAAGTTTGAATCACCATAACCATATATTTACGTTACTACTCATAAGTATATAAATATATTATTATTAGAGGGCGGACTTTTAGGTTTTAACCTAAAAAATATTTTCAAATTTTTCAGTACGCTAATATATCGTGAGATCGCCCGAAAAATCACTTCCGGTGCTCAAATTCGATGACTAATATCAATCCACCCATACAAGAAAATTCTAGAACACACGACATTGTTCTTCATGCACTCGCAAATTGTATAAAAGCACGAAATGAAATCAACCGAATCACTTGTGTCCAGTATTGCGCAATAGTTACTCAACTGTTCAGTTCAACTCAACTTCAGGTAAGCTTTTATTATTTGTAATATGTTCGCTTAATTAAAAAATGTAGCGAAATGTGGAATTCGCTTCTGCACTCTTGAACATTCCAGAACATTTTTTAAATTTATTAACCATAATAATTTGTTGAATTTTTCTTCCATTTTAACATGTAAACAAAAGCGTATCCAGAATGTTTTGTAGAGGGGAGTCAAACTCAAAAAATATATAGAGCCCAAAATATTTGGTGATAAATATTTTCGTGAGACATTCTATGGATATTCTAAAAATATTTTCCAAAATTTTATCACCTAAAAAATAAATATTTGTGGTCATATTTTTTCACCTAAAAATCCGCCCTCTAATTATTATATTATTTCTATATATTATATTAATATTATATATATATATAATATATATATAAACAAACAAACAAATCAACTTAATACCTTTTTATATCTGTTTCAGAAGCAATATAATGTCACACAAGAAAAGTGATACTACCATACAGAAGAACAAGGATATCTGGACCAATAATCTGGTGAGATTCCAGCAGTCACATAGAAGAAGAGGAAGTGTGCCTTTAGAAGAATCTTCACTAGAAGAAAAATGCAGAATGCCACTCCAAATCCAAATCATTGTACAGTACCAGTTTCTTGGAACAGAAATCAAAGGAAGAAAGGAGCGAATAGTGGAAATTTCCAAAGAAGTTACAAAATTATGGAAGAATAAATTGAATTTTCCGCATGTGTCAGATCAAGTAATACGAGCAAAGCTTGACAAGGTGATGAAGACTTATGATGAATGTGTCAGGAGGGGAAAATATGATACCCTGAATGAACTTTTTGATATCACTAAAGTAAATGGCCAATGGTTATCCTCGGAAGACAAACGACTGTACCACCTTCAAGTGGAAAGCAAAGGAGAAGTAGGGTACTCTACAGGTCAAGTTGCAAGTGAAGAAACGATTCACCCTTCAAAGAGACGAAAATTGCCTGCTGAATCAGCATCAACATCTTACAATCATGTATCTGGTGGTAGTGGTACTGAATCTGAAGAGAGCGAGCATGAAGATGAAGATGAGAGTATTACTCCACCAACCAGAAGACATAACAAAAGTAAAGTTGCAACCAACTTGGTGACATCCACAGGAGTATCAACAAGTAAAGCCGCTAAAATATGCAAACAGTTGTCACTTGATGGTATTGACATTCCAACACCAAGTCAAGCAGCAATTTACAAGTCAGCATACAAAGAGGCTGCTAAATTGAAGGAGGAAATGATTGAAAATTTACAGATGGAAGAGTGGTCTTTACATTTTGATGGAAAGCGCATTGAGGAAAATGAGTATTAAGTAGTGGTACTTAAAAATGAAAGAACCGAAGTAAAATTGGATGCATTGCGTCTGAAAGATGGCAAGGCTGAAACTATTGCTGAAGGAATTGCAAAAGTTATTGATGAATACACCTTATGGAATGCAATAAAGATGATCGTTGCTGATACAACAAGTGTTAACACTGGGAAAAAGAGTGGAGTTGTTGTCAAATTGCAACGAATGTTCTCAGAGAAGGGTATCTGCAAACCACAATTTATCAGTTGTCAGCATCACATTCTGGACAGGATTCTCCGTTTGATAATGGACGAAGATCTTGGTGCTAACACCAGTTCTACAAACATCGAATATCCATTTGTATCCCAACTGGTGAAGAATTATGAGGAACTAAAGGCACAGTTTGTTAATGGAACAGAAGAGGTCCTCGAGAAATCAGGATGGAGAGATGATATTAAGTTTTTGTACCATCTAACACGGGTGTTTAGATTCTTTGAAGAAAAAGGGAATTTTCCTTTGATTAACTTTCAGAAAATTCCAAACATCAGCAATGCGAGGTGGCATTCAAGAGCCATTCTAGCTATCCTTGCATTTATTCTTATACCTATAACAAGGAAGACTTTGGAGAAGGTATGCAGATTCATTTCATACAACTGGGCAGAATATTGGTTTACTAATCAGATGTACAATGAAAATGACTTCAAGAACTTGTCAGAAATATTGAAACCTTACAAAAAAGCATTGAACTCATTGGAAAATCACTGGAAGCAGGAGCCATCCCCACTCAAGATACCAAGAAGTAATCAGTGTGCAGAATGTGCAATCAAAGTTATGCAGGAACTGTATGCTGCCTGCAGAAACAAAAACAAACTGCAACTTCGGTTTATTCTAAGCAATAAGCAGTAATATATGTACAAGTATTATAACGATTATGTTGTGAGTTCTTTTATTATATTACATGGAATATGCAATAAAGTTACGTATGCAATAATCGATTTTTTGATTTCGGGGTGACCTTTTCTAAAAAGATATTAAAATGAAAGTTAATTTCTTTGTTTTTAGGCAAAAGTTCATCGAATTAAAGTACAGGAATATTAGATTGTAAAAAAGTTATAACCCTAGTGTATATATATATATTCCAAATAGAAAAATAAAAAAAATAAAAATATTCATCTCTTTCTTTAACCTTTGTGTTAACTTAATGCTGTTTAACTTTCATTATCTGATTTTATTTCCATTGAAGAATCATTATCACTAGATTGATTAGAGCATATAGTTTCAATATCACAGGTACTGGTACTTATTGCAGATTTGGATGTTGACGAAGCCAATGTAGCACCATGTTTTACTTCACTTTCTTGGAATTTTGCATTTTGGGATATAAATACTAGCTTTGCTGCTCTGTCTGTGCTTAATCAGTTTCTTTTGGCTGTATGGATATTACTGTATGTGCTAAATGATCTCGGAGGTAATGAAAGGGTGAAATAGAGGTGTATGAGTTTGTAGTATGCGTGCGTATGTATCTGGAATTCTGGATGTATGCGTGTGTATGGGGTATATAATAGATATAAATGTGTATATAAGTATTTATGTATATATTGGTATATATGTATATGGGTGTGTGTGTGTGTGTGTATGTATATATATGGATGGTCTCAGGGGGGAAAATATGTCATCGCGGGTCTAAAGGATAGTTAAGTGGGAGATTCAAAATCCGAGGCATGGATGGGAGAGTCCTGGAAAGGTTGGACAATGGGCAGTCAGCTCCCAGCCAGTGTTCTCGCAAGTTTAATGGATCTCAAGATACAAGACTTTCAGTGCAAGAAAGAGGCCAGTTTTTTTCTGTAAATAGGCTGAAAAGGACATTCTATACTGGTACCATATGGCCTATTTTATTATTTATTTATTTTTATAATATATATCATTGCAAAAGTATACCTTATAATTAAATTGGCAATATCTATATTAATTATTAAAAAAAACAAAAAATAATAAAAAACAACATGGACATAAAAAAAATGGTTTTTTAACATCACTACTCTTCATCCATGGGTTTATTATTACAAAGAGCAAGAAAAAGTAAATCACAGCTCTCTAACTATTATCTCAGAGTGTAATACACATGATACTGTTGCAGTGCATCTATTCATAAAAGTTTTAATAAATCATCTTAAGTCAAATTTTCAGCTACTAAACAGAATTATCTATTTTACTGACGGATGCGCAGGTCAATACAAAAACTGCAAAAACTTTTTAAATTTATGCTGCCACCATGAACAATTTGAAGTTAAGGCTGAGTGGCATTTTTTTGCTACCAGTCATGGCAAGGGACCATCAGGTGGTGTCAGAGGAACCATCGAAAGGGAAGCATCAAAAGAAAGTCTTCGTAGGCCATATGAAAATCAAATTCTGTCCCCAAAAGATCTTTTTGATTTCTGCTCCTTAAAATTGACTCAAATGTCTTTTAGCTTTGCAACACAAGAACAATACTCAAATGATAAAGAATTTTTAGATCCAATTTTATCAAAAGTGAGAACCATACCAGGAACTCAAAAATTACATTTATTTATACCACTGACAAAAAATTGTTTAGAAGTACAAATGTACAACGCCTCAGTTGAAAGTCGAAAGGAATTCGCTTCCCCCCAACAAGCCACTCAATTAATTGAAAATGTCACAGGATCATAAACCCAATGACAGCAACTGGAAGAACATATACAATCACAAAAAAGGAAACCAATGAAGCCAATATGATCCTGAAAAAGCGTCATCTTAAAAAGTAATCAAGAAACTGGATACAAACTTATTGTCAAAAACTTACAACTGCATGGAAAATGTGAGTATTGCTATTTAAATTGCTTATTGACATGTATGCCTATATACTAGGGTGGGGTGAAAAATTTTTCAAGTATTGCTTCACTGGTAATAAGGTGGATTGAAGGGTGATAAAAAAGAATGAGAATTAACAAATTTTCAATTCATCCTAAGTACCCCATTTTTCCCCTCAAAAAATGGCCACCAGCCACAGATAGTAGCTGCCAGACTCACTAACAACACTATAGTGTTCTTCCTTGATCTTTGCGGGAAAAGATTGGTCACTGCCCTCAGCTTCCATCATCACATTGGTCAGGTCAATCCGCCCATCAAAGACGATGCAAGAGATCCTCCCCTCCTCCCTGCACTTCTTCTCGAACTGTTCCCCCAGCTCTCTCATCAACTTCGCCTGTGCTCTCTTGACCTTGCTCTTATCAATCACTTTACTTGTATTGTCTTCTGTGATGATTCCTGCGTCAATCAGAGCTGCTGTTGCTATCACTGCAGTTGGCCTCAGCCCTATGCCATACCTTACACTAGCAAGGGCAATGTTTTGAATCTCATCATAGTTTTTCTGTATCTTTGCCGAAGCTGCTGGCTCAGGGTCAGTTTGAGGGAAGAGCTCAACTTCAGGAACAAACTCATCTTCATCACCACTTCTCTCCAATTCCAGATCCTCATCACCATCTGCCAAAAATCTCTCAACATCCTTCCTGGCTGCCTTCTCTGCTACTGCAGCACTTTCTTCCTTGCTCCTTCTCCTTTTCTCTGCCTTCCTTTCCATCCACTGCCTTTTCAATGTCCTCACCTGTCTCTTGTGCTCTGGTAGATCAGGACCCCCTATTTGGTGGGGTCCCTTACTCACATGTGAACAGTAACAAAAAAAATATCAGTAGATAATCACTAAATCTATCCCCTCACTGCAAGCCGAGGTGGTAAAATAGCTTCATAAATCATGAGTCACTTCAAATATTTCACAAAACATTTTAGAATGTTCTGAAATGTTACATTCTAGCCTCTGAGAAAGGTGGCTCAGAAAATGGCCTTATGCGTGCCAGAAAACCGTCAAAATATTTCATATACCAAACTGTATGATAATTACAATTAAGTGGAATGGCACACCTTTTTATTTGAGTATTTAAATATTATTATTATTATTATATGAATTACATTATATGTGTTTATATGAATTAGTTAGAACAATGCTCTATGAGAGAGAACGTGAGCAGCCATGGTAGAAAATGTGAGAAGACATATTCTGGGGTAACTACAATAGTAAAATAATCAACAATTTAATAATAATCAACTGCAAAATGATGTAGGTTAGGGTTATCAGAATTAAATATTTTCTTCAGAATTGTGTTCTATACACCAAAATATGTCATTTGAACACCCATCTCCATTGATTTAAAAAAAATGCATAGTATGACCCGCCCTACTCCATTAGAGAGGAACACTATGTTTTGGTGTCTGAGCCAGGAAATGAATATTTAACCCATGTAGTTCCTCCTCCTGGTAAAGCTCAAGATATAGCTGATAGTTTGTTCTCCTTCTTTCAAGAGTCAGCTATTAATGAGAGCATTCGTCTCATAGGATGTAACAGTACAAATACCAACACAGGTGCCAAGGGTGGGATCATCCACCTCATAGAAGAAAAACTAATGAAACCATTACAATGGAGCATTTGTATGCTGCATACAAATGAACTTCCCCTTCGACACTTATTTGAACATTTTGATGGTAAAACAAAAGGTCCAACATGTTTCATTGGAAAAATTGGAGTAGCACTGAAAGAATGTGAAAAAATGCCTGCAATCAATTTCAAACCAATTAGAGAAGGCATTGATTTAACACATATCAGAAGAGGTTATCGATGATCTTAGCCAAGATCAACAGTATTTGTACAAAATTATTGTGGCTATAAGAAGTGGGAATGCCCCAAAAGATTTGGAAAATACAAAACCCAGACCACTGAACCATTCTCAATGGCTGACATTAGCAAATCATGTCTGCTGCCTATACATTGCAGAGAAAACTCCTTCATTGGCTCTTTATTCAAAATTTTCTTCATTGTTACAAATTATGGACCAAGCTGGTTCGATATCAAGAGTAGACCATATATATGGAATGGACCACATCACATATTTGGAGCAATTAAAAGATTTCATCTTCCAAAGGATGTTCAGAATGTAGTGAAGCCTTATATTGCTAGAAATGCATATTTTGCTCATTGCGAAAATGTTCTGATAGCAGTGTTATCAGATACATCAGAACAAAAATGAAACAGAACAGTTGATCTCATCATGAACATTAGAACAAAGATGGAAAATGTGTCCAAAATCAGAGAATTTAAGGTTCCTGAGATAAATTTCAACACAAACGCATGGGATGATATTATTTACTGGTCAAAAGAAATGCTGACTGAACCTTCCCTCACTATGGCACTCACAAATATTGAACTTAATGCACTTAAGGTTAAAAAACTGTGCCTACCCAATTATCCACTTCATTCACAAAGTGTCGAGAGGGCAGTAAAACTTTGGTCCCGTTTTTGCGAATATTTTCATGTCGCATCTTGAGGAAAGGGCCTTCTGTGAGTGCCCCCCTCACCTTAAGCCCAAATTGTACAGATGTTATGTTGATGATACGTTTGCTTTATTCCAAATGGATAATCAATCAGTTCAGTTTCTAAGTTTTCTGAACACACTGCATAAGAACATTGTATTTACGCAGGAAAAGGAAGTTGAAGGTTCTATTCCTTTCCTTGATGTTTTGGTCTCCAAATCTGGCTCGACCGTTTTAACTTCTACATACCGGAAGCCTACATTTACGGGTTTGGGTTTTAATTTTTATAGTTTTTGCGACTTTAATTACAAATTAAGTTCCATTCGCACTTTGGTGCATAGAGCTTATAATATTTGCTCGAACTTTGCTCTGCTTCATAATGAGTTTGAATTCCTTACTGATTTTTTCTTTAAAATGGTTTTCCACAGGATCTTGTAGGAGGTAGTATTGGTAAATTTCTTAATAATGTATATTCCCTAGGGTGTCTCAAATATACGAATGGAGGATTTTGGGTCGGGGCGACGCTTGCCCGTATTACACCTTTATAAAGGATTGTTATCACAAAATTTGACAGCTGTAGGAGGATTTTTAGGGGTCACTCAAGTTCGCCACTTCTGTTTCACTTATACAAGATTTTCTTCTCTTTCGCAGGTGATGGTTACTAGAGCAGGAAACCAGTTGTGTTTGCTGGACAAGGCCCCAATTGCAGCGATTGTTTGTCCACAACTTCCATCAAAGGAGCAATGCCTGCTCCTTTACTTCCACCACCACCAAGACCAAGAGGGAAGGAAGACCAAATCGGAGAGCATTCGCCTGGTGGTGGAAACCATCTGGCCTATCTGGGAGAAGGCCAACATACCAACTACCACCAAGAATTACGCAGGGGAGAAGCTGGCGAAGTTGATTGATACCTACGACGCACTCAAGAAGAACAGGACAAAGCCGCAAGAGGGTTACCCGTACAAGGAGGGGATGTTCAAGTCATATTTGGAAGACGTGTTTGACGTGGCTCACTCCTCCACGCTATCCTCCTCCAAGGTCCCTCAGGAGGACAAGGATTTTCTCACCTCGCAGAGGGAAGACAGGATGTCGTCAAGTCTTGCGGGGGTGGACCAGAAGACAGAGAAGAAGAAAGCTGTGAAGCGGAAGAGGGATCTTGCAGCCACGGCTAGGAAGAGTAAATGGGATGCTGGGGTGACACAGCTCATGGAGGTGGATGGTAGCAGCACTGAAATGAACACGGAAGATGAGGATGATGACGACGAGACGTACCAAGCGCCCAGCACCAGCAAGGCCCAGACTCAAAAGAAAAGGCGAATGAATGCCCTCATGGACCCGAATCTCATCGCTGCTTGGGATCGCGACAACATGTCCGTGAGACAAGCAACGTCGTCCTTTGCAGCAGCAGCTCAGAATTTGGGTCATGACCTGGATGACCTGGTAATCTCGCCAGCAACTGTTCATCGAACACGGAACAAGATCCGAAAGGAGATGGGAGAAGAGTTGACCCGAAAGTTCGAAGCTTCTGGTCCTTTAGTCTTGCACTGGGATGGGAAACTGTTGGAAGATATCGCCAAGGAGAAGAAGGAGGTTGACCGGATTGCTGTTGTGGTGACGGGCGATGGAGTCGAGGAGCTTCTTGGTGTACCCGTTGCGGTGGATGGCACTGGAAAAGAACAGGCTGCAGCCGTACTCCAGGAAGTCCAGGCTTTTGGCATTTCGGAGCAAATCATTGGACTGGGATTCGACACCACAGCTGTGAATGCTGGGATGATCCAAGGTGCTTGCGTTCGCATTGAGCAGGAGTTTGGCCATCCCATGTTGTGGTTGGCTTGCCGTCACCACGTCTTGGAGATCTTACTCAAGGATGTCTTCGTGCGATGTCTGGGGCCGTCCTCTTCCCCTGACATTCTCCTCTTCAAAAGATTTCAACAGCGGTGGTCCTCCATTGACAAAGGGTCATTCTTGTCCATCGGTGACGAAAGCAATCCCACAACAACTGACAACTGGGCAAATCAAGCGTCTTCCATGAAGAAATACCTGCAGCAGACGCTTTCCCACAGCACACATCCCCGAGAAGACTACCGTGAACTCATCCTTTCCTACCGCTTCCTTGGCGGTCAGGTCCAGGGGGGATTTCGTCAGCCTGGGGCCTATCACCACGCCAGATGGATGGCCAAAGCCATCTATGCCCTCAAGATTTTCATGTTCCGTCACCAACTGGACCTGACAGCCAGGGAAGAAGGAGGACTTTGGCGGCTGTGTTTGTTCATCTCCCTCGCGTACGTGAAGCAGTGGAATGAGGCAATGGTCTCGAATCGAGCTCCACTGAACGACCTAGAGTTCCTTCGCCTGCTCGAGGCCTACCCTGACAAGGAAGTCAGCCACACGGCATCCATGGCCTTGAAAAGGCACCTGTGGTACCTCTCAGAGGATCTCGTGGGGCTTGGTTTCTTTGACGACCGCATTCCAAAGGACACGAAGCTAAAGATGGTCCAACAACTTCAATCCCCCGCCACGAAGAAAGGACTCAAGCGGATCGATCCGAAGAACTTCAATCCACAGCAATCCATCGAGCTCTTCATCACCCGGAGAACAAAAGAAGTCTTCTTCCGCGCGATCCTTCCAGAATCTGAGTCTCCCACCTTCCTCATGAAAGATCCAGAGGATTGGATCAATGACCAGGATTGGATCATGGTGCAAAAGAGGGTGAAAGCCCTGAAGGTGGTCAATGACGCCGCCGAGCGTGGTATCGCTTTGATGAAAAGATTCAATTCCACCATCATGCGTGATGAGAAGCAGAAGCAATTTGTCCTCAAGGTGGTTCGGGCTTACCAGAAGTTGTTCCCCGTCAAGACGAAGGAGAGCTTGAAGAGTAAAATCAAGTAGTGTAGGACAGATTGATGATGAAAACAATCCATTTATACGTGCTTATTTCAATTAATGAAAGGTGCATTTCGTTTATTTTCATTTTTGTTCAGAAATAAAGAGAATAAGAGAATGATAGAAATTTCTTTTTTTTCCTAAATAGCTACAAGAAAGTGTTAAACTTGAGTGACCTCTAAATACTGTTCGATTCCCATCATTTTTCGATTTTTAGAACCTCTATGCCTATTGAAATCGGGGCAGCATTCGCGAGCAAGAGAAAATCGAAAAAAAAAATTTCTATGTATTAATGAGACACCCTAATATTCCCCCAACCTTATCCCAATGTATGATGTTCCTAAGAATTATAAATATCTTATTTTACCTCATCTCTACCATTTTAACACTTGTGAAAAAGCAATTGTTGAGTGTTGAGGAAATTTTATTTTCACACTGATTTTAAGGTTGCTTTTGTAAATAATAATACCCTTGGATGTTTTTTCCGATGTAAGGACAAAATCCCCCCTGCAATGAGCTGTTCTGTTGTTTATTTGTTTACCTGCCCTGGGTGTTCCCAGGGGAACTACATTGGCAGTACAGTTCATTCTTTGCAGGCAAGATTTTGCTCCCATATGGGTATTAGTCATAGGACAGGGAAGGTTTTGTCAAGAAAGGAACAGTCTGCTATTAAAAGTCATTCTATCAAGTATAAGGTTGATGTTTCTGTTGACAATTTAAAAATTCTTAAATCATTAAAATGCCCATCCTCCCTTCATATTTATGAATCTTTGTGTATTAAGTTTTTGAACTCTAGTTTAAATATTGATTCTGGCTGTTACCCCCTTTATATTAATTAGAATAACTACGTACTTTTCACTTCAGTTTCTTGTGGCTGTCAAGCGAGCATAGGTATGTCAGTTTACTCCTGTGATTTTTTATCTAACTTTTTATTCTGTTTAACTTTTTATTTATAAAGTTTTTTAACAATTTTACGTTTGAGTGTCTTTAGTTTTAAGTTTTATTTTTATCATTCATATTTTTTTTGTCATATATTTTTTAGTTTTGATTTGATTTTGGCTTATGCATGTTTCTACTTTGTAATTTTAATTTTTATTCTTGAACAGTTTTAATTTTGTATTCTAGATTAGTTTTTAACTCTCAACATTTATACATTTTTTTTTTGTCATGTATTAATTCTAGCTTTTATTTATTAGGCCTTGAAAATGGGTAGAGTTGCCTGAAACATCAACTGCAGCCAATATAATGACTTTTTTGCTCTGTCTTCATTTTTATCCTAAATATAAAACTACGTCTCCTTAGGAGGGATTATATATATATATATATATATATATATATATATATATATATATATATATATATATATATATATATATATACCTTTGGTTAGCTTCCGCCCGAATTGTTCATTCTGACGAAGGTCAAGCTTTTCACTCACCTTAGACCTACAGTTTAATGTGGAATCCGAACCACACCCCATCAGCAGCCCAGCGTCTTAACCAATAGGCCACCTAGGGTACCCATTTATCTACCAACCACTTTCTTTATTGTGTGGAAGGATGAACAGCCGTGTTTTGCTGCGTGCCGGCTGCCATCGGGTCTCGAACCAGGGGCCGATGGATTCGTAGTCAGCGACGCTAACCACTACACCACCGAGGCGCCATATATATATATATATATATATGCAAATAACTGCAATGACCGCGCAGTATATAAATGAATAGAAACGACATAAGTATTAAGGAACGTTTCTGCACACGAGGAGGAGAGATAACGAAATAATGAAAAATGAGGCGAACCAGGCGGTTCGCCTCATTTTTCATTATTTCGTTATCTCTCCTCCTCGTGTGCAGAAACGTTCCTTAATACTTATGTCGTTTCTATTCATATATATATATATATATATAGTGCCAGGGATGCTTGTCAGTTTGTGCTCCATCTATTCTTACTATCAAATTAACAGGGTTTAAAGTCAGTGAACTGGTATGTTACCTATACAATAAAATTTGTAAATGTGCCAAGATTACCCAGTTACAATCTCATTAGATGGTCCGCAATACTTAATTAATAATAATACATATAATATATCCTCAAAGTTTTCTAGCGACATCTGGCACTACCTTCTTGGACTTATGAGGTATTAAACAGTGACCTTCAAATAGCAGGCATACAAACGAACGAGCGAGTGAGCCCTTTAAAATTACGAATGAATGAACAAGTGAATTTTAACAACATAAACTGTTTAAAATTTTTTCAAAAGGCCAGGTAAAGGCTCTGAAATCTTAAATGAAAGACCAAGCAAATAAATAGGTTTTATTACTTTAGGTATATTTACAAACTTACATGCTTAGATGATTTAAAGGGACAAGAAGTGGGCACTCCTTTTAGCATCCCTATCCCATTCCCCTCTCCCACCCCACCCCCACCATATACACTGCTAATCTTCCATTTAATAGTAAATGTTTTGACGGTGATCGTGGGAAATGTGTGTTTCATTACGGTATAATCGTACAGTGACTCCACATGTATACTTTTTGTCATAGTAATAGTTACATAATTAATGTGAAAAGATGCCTGAGCATCAAACCGTTGGTATCCCGAGCATGATTTAAAGGGATGAGAAGTGGGACCCCTTTTGACATTCCCCCCCATCTCCACGCCCAACCACCCCCTACTAGCTACGCTCCCCTGCAAGCTGTTACAGATACAATAGGGTCATCTGCTGTAAATCTTGTAGAAAATCCATTGTTGTTTTATATTTGACAAAGTAGATCATATTAGGTCAGACCTTCTTGTATCTGTCTGTCATGATTTTTATGATTCAGAAGAAATAGAACATGTGAGGGTACAATTAAACACCCTGTTCAGTGCTACCCTCCCAACTCGTAGAGGTAATTCTAGAAATGAGAATACCCTGAAAGACTATAAATAAAGTGTCGACCCTCTGGGATAATGAGAACAATATTACCTTTTACGTTACTAACTTCCATAGAATACCGGTAATCTCTATGGATGACATAGATGTCTTGGTGCTCCTCAAACAGTAAAATGAGATACAAAAGTCGATAGTTGAACTGAAACATCAACACGTGGTATCAAATCAGAAAACCGCGATTTTGCTAGAACAATTCCGGTCAGAGTTAGATGCGTTGAAAGAGACACTCCTCCCAAAGGCCAGTTACTCGGAAGTAGTTCAGCAAGCCAGATCTCCAAGAAGTGCATTGGGCAGCGAGGGAAATGAAATCCCCACCTCCAACTCCCCCCCTGAAGGTGGGGTGGAAACGCAGCATGCAGGGGTAGCGGTCAACCCCCCTCCCATTCAGGAAAGAACCCCTGCTCCCAATTTCACAATGAGGAATAGGGATGGTCCAATGCCGAGAGACGAGACATCATTGCCCTCTTCCCTGCCTCCCACTGCAGAGGAGAGGTGTTCGATTACGCCTCACTTGGTGCGCAGTCCCTCCCTCCCTCCCACTGAAGAAGGAGGGGCACGTGCGGCTGTCAGGTTATAAACACCGCTAACAGACCCTCACCAAGCCACAGAGTAAGGGAGGGGCCTCCTATCCCCCAAAGGCTGTGCCACCCATCCCCCAGGCAGGTGAACCCTGCCTGAGGGAGATCAAGGGAGGAGGAGGACGATGGGTGGGTAAATGTTAACAGGCACCCTTCCTGAAGGTTTCCTCAACCGGTCTCCATGGCGAGGCCACCAATGGGGAATCTCACCCTCTTTGTGTTGCAAATTCAGCTCTCAAACAAGGCAAGCGATATTTGACACATGATGGAAGAAGTCATTGGTGAACAAAGTATATTGATAGTTAATAAACTAAACACGAAATCTCCATACTATAACTCATTTAAAGTATTAATTAAAGGTGTAAATGCGCATTTCAACCCATATAATATGAGTCAATGGCCAGATGGTATTATTGTTAAGGAGTTTATTCACTTTTACAGGAGATTTGATAATGCAAAATAATAATAATAATAATAGGCGCCCTAATGGTAATGCCTGAAAGTTGTACTGTGTATAATAATAATAATCTTACTAATAATAAATTCTCTATCAGTCATGGTGGATAACTTGTTGAAAATAGTCTCTCATAATGTAAGGTCAGTGAGGAATTCAACTGTAGATGTTCATAAAATATGCAACAGTGCAGATTTGATACTCCTGCAGGAGCATTGGCTACCTAAGCAAGTGCTAAAATTCCTCTCTACCATCAATGATAACTTTATGTACCATGTGTCATCAGCAGTCTTGTCAGATGAATTAATGTACGGTAGGCCTTTTGGTGGTGTTGCTTTCTTAATAAGGAAAAAATTGTCAAAACATATAAAATTTTTAATGCGATAATGTAAAGTTGTTAGGCATTGAATTAAAAGTGAACAATGATTGCATATTAATTGTAAACTGCTATTTACCATACAACAACGGCAGTAATCTAGATGAATACATTGATTTGGTGTACAAAATTAAGTCATTATCAGATAACCCCAAATATTCTCACTGTATAATAATGGGGGACTTTAACGCACATGTGAACTCGGAATTCTTTGTAGAATTGGGTAACATGTGTGAGTTGGCCAATTTAAGTATAAGTGATGTAGATGTATTAGGAGTAGCCAGTGGTAATTTTACATACGTTAGTGATATGAGTGGTACCACCAGGTGGATTGATCATTGTCTCGCTAGTAATAATCTAGAGGATTGAATTGTTACAGTTCATATTCTGCATGATTTCCTTCTTTCTGATCATAGACCATTAGAAATATTAATTAACGTTACCAATTTATGCACAACACGACTTAACAAGAACTCAATAGGTAAGAGTAATCACGTCCATTGGTCCAATGTTACGATGCAGCAGAGAATAGAATACAAAGACAGAACAAGTCACCTCTTTAATAATTTAGAAATTTTGCACCTTGCCTGTAATAATCCTTGCTCAAATGATTCTCACTGTAAACTCGTAGATAGGTATTATAGTAAGATAATATCCCTGTTAAGAGAAGCAGGAAGCCCCCTGATTAAATCCTACAACTATCATACTAAGATTATTCCTGGATGGAATGATTTTATTGCCTCCCCCCTTGTAGAGGGAATCAAAAGATGCCTATGATTTGTGGTGCTTTCATGGTAGACCCAGATTAGGACCAGTATACTTGAATATGTGTAGAAGTCGGGGTCAGTATAAGGTGGTCATAAGGTGATGTAAACAGGAAGAAGAGTCTATTCGAGCATCAAAAGCCTGTGAAGCTCGCATAAATAACAATAATAATAAATTTTGGAAATTTGTTAAGAATCAAATGGGTGTCAAAAATGTCCTCCCTCCGACAATCAATGGGGTGTCGGGGGAGGATGAAATTGCAAAGCTGTGGAAAAACCACTATTTTCTAACATTCTTAACAGTGTAAGTAGGGATAATCTTAAGATAGATTGCAGCGAAATGATTGTGGGAGGGACATGGGGAAAATACTTTGATATCATTTTCTGAAGTAAAGAGGTTAATTAAAGAGTTAAAGACTGGTTCTGCGTCAAGGGTAGATGACTTATCGAATGAGCACTTAAAATATGCAAATGACGTAGTATGTCTGCATATATCATTGCTCCTATCAGCCATGCTTGCTCATAGCTATATCCCTGCAGAGTTCATGAGGGTATATATCTCACCCCTGGTCAAAAATAAATACGGAGACATTCTGTCCAGCAATAATTACAGGCATATTGCTGTTGCTTCCTACTTCTCGAAACTACTAGAAAAACTCTTGTTACGCTGATTAAATGATTTCCTATGGACATCTCCTAATCAGTTTGGCTTTAAAAGGTCCCACTCAACTGACCTGTGTATCTATGTACTTAACGAAACAATATCTAAGTACATTGACAGTAATTCAACTATTTATAGCTGTTTCCTAGATGTAAGTAAGGCATATGATAGGGTGAACCACAATATTTTATTTGCAAAACTAGAAGACAGGAAGGTTCCCATGTACATATTAAATTTATTGAAATTTTGGTATTCCCACCAATCTTTCACTGTTAGCTGCGTCAATGTACGATACGAGTGTTTTGGCTCCTCTTGCGGGGTGAGACAAGGCTCCTTGCTCTCCCCTATCTTGTATAATGTGTATATCGATGGATTAATTGCTTCACTTAATGAGGCAACAGTGGGATGTATAGATAACACAAGGATAAATAACTAAGTTTATGCCAATGATATGGTGTTAATAAGTCCCTCTGTTAAAGGTCTGAATTGGCTACTAAATTTGTGCGAATGTACTTAATGAAAATGCCCTTCCGGTGTCGGGAGAATAGGATCTAACCTAGGTGCGAATTTCTTAACGGTTGGTCCCTGGACTGGTTTTCCCTCTTGTTTTGGTTCATTCGTTTTTCTGTATCCACCCGAGGAGGATGCCAGTGGGCGTCGAAACTGTTGTGGAAATAAACTCTGTCTATTAGAGTGGGTTTTTATTTTCATATTTTGACCTTCACATAGAAAAAAGTGAAGTTTTTTGGATCCTAGTGATATCACTGCAAAGTGTAATATTTGCCAAAAGATTATCAAACGTGGGATAGAGAAAGGTGGCCAAAAGTCTTTTAGCACAACAACTCTTCATAATCATTTGAAGATTAATCACCCAAAAGAGTATGCTGAAGCCAAAAACGAAAATGACAAAAAAAGAATAGCTGCGACTGAATCAAAGGAAATAGGCATAAATAGAGTACGGGCTAGACCATCAACTTCTACTGGTAGTACTCTGAAAGAAAAGAAAATGGACCAAATGAGTAAGCAGATCTCAATAGAGGAAAGCTTTTCATCTAAAAAAATATGGGACATCAATGACTCCAGGTCTGTGATGATTCACCGTAAAATTGACATGATGATGGCTTTGGACAACCAACCATTTACTTTAGCTGAAGATGATGGTTTTATTGATCTGATGGCCTACTTCCAACCCAGATATCTCTTACCGAGCAGAAGGTACTTTTCTGATACTATAATTCCTCATCTTTATAATGAGTTCAAGTCTAAAATTGTTCAGAGAAGTAAAGCATGTCAGCTTTTCTTCAGATATATATGGACATGCACAACCTCTCAAAGTTTTATATCATTATCGGGTCACTGGATAGGTAAAGATTTTGAAAGATACAATGCTGTGCTACATGCCTCTCATTTCTCAGGGTCACATACTGGCAAGAATATATCTGAAAAGTTTTGCTGTATGTGGGATAGTTGGGATCTTGATGCAAATAAGAGGAATTTATTGGTGAGGGATGGAGCTAGTAATATGGCTCTTGGTAGTGACCTGGCTGAAATACCTTCAATACACTGCAGCATTCATTTACTCCAACTGGTTATTAGTGACTCAATTATGGTTCAGAGGAGTATAATTGATATCCTCGCAAAAAGTCGCCACCTTGCAACTCACTTTAATCATTCTCCTTTGGCCTGTAACAATTTCAAACACATTCAAGTGCAGCAAAATCTTAAGCCTCTCCTATTGGTTCAAGATGTCCCAACACATTGGAACAGCGCATATTTGATGCTAGAAAGATTATATAAATAAAAAATTCCAGTCCAACTGTATTTGGCTGATCGTAGTGAATTACCTACCATCACATCCTTCGAGGACACTGATACGAAATTTCCTTAAAATATTAAAACCATTCTTCCAACTAACTCAGGAAATGAGTTCGGAAAAATCAACTTTGTCTTCCATAATCCCAAGCATTTGTATTTTACAAAGATTTCTTTCAACGATTGGCCATGATGACCAAGGTGTTCAAACAACAAAGAGAGAACTCCTGACTTCTCTTCGAGCGCGTTTCTTATAGGAGAGTAATGAGTAATGATGGGAAGCCTTTGAACATAATGAAAAACAGGGCTTATGTGACTGCGACTGCAATAGATCCGTGGTATAAGTTATCTTTCTTTCAACAAGCTCAAAAAGAGCAGGCTAAATCCTGGCTGATTGAAGAAGTCATAGGTATTGAAAATGATGAAGGTGGTAATGATTCTAATGAAAGTGGAAGTGAAAGAAGCTCAAATTCCAGTTCTCCTATGCGAAAGAGGAAAGATGAAGAGGACATTCTTGAAGCATGTTTTATGGAGATCACAAAAGGAGAGCAATCTGGGGAAGTAAGTTACAAGAGAAGAAAGGTTGAAAAAAAGACTGCTCCTGTTCTACTGATTGCAGGGGAGTTAGACCGATATGCATCTGAACCTCTTGTAGATAGGAAATGCTGTCCAGTTCAAATTTGGAAGCAGGAGGACTGATTTCCTCTCCTTAAAACTCTTGTTTCAAAGCTTCTCTGCATACCTGCATCCTCTGTAT
Source organism: Bathynomus jamesi (assembly GCA_023014485.1). NCBI lineage: Eukaryota > Metazoa > Arthropoda > Malacostraca > Isopoda > Cirolanidae > Bathynomus > Bathynomus jamesi. The sequence continues at coordinate 599,889 of JAJOZX010000340.1, forward strand.
TTTCAGAGAGAATGTTTTCTGAATATGGAAACATGTATGAAGCAAGGCGATCCTGAATATTGCCTAAAAGAGGAGAAATGCTCTTGTTTCTGCACCACAATGGAAAAAAGTTCTAAATCTCTGTTGTTGAGTTGTTTTTATTCTGAAGACCTCCAGGCTGAATGGCGGCATCTGACCTACACAATACTGCCCTCCATTCATTGATTTCATTCCAGGCATTTTATATTGTATTCAATGTATTGTTTTACATTTGTCAAGCTTGTAATGTTTTGTATTGTTTGAAAATAAAGGAAAAAATGGAGGAAAAAGAATGAAAAGCAAGTGCAGGGGTCTAGCAATATTTTACTCTTTTTAAAAAATTTAACGCCTAGATGTTTTTATAAAAAGCTCTGATTATATTAATAAAACTGTAATTGTTAAGGATGGACATATGTTTTATTTATTCTTGTCATCAGTATTGTGTTGATTTAATATAAAAAGTGTTGCTGGACTGATTTAGGGGTGGGCCCTGAAGGTCTTTCCATTTTTTTTGTATATAAAATAAGTAGTATTTGTAATGTGTTATCATCATATTATGGCAGATTTTCATACAAGTGTTAATTTTCTAATGTCTTGGCCTATATCTGGCATATCCAGCTGGATATGACCCATATTCTGCTGGATACCGGATACCGGATATTTCACAATATCCAGCCAAATATCTGGCTGGATATCATATCTAGTGCACCCCTAATTTTAAGTATATTTTGCACTGCCATTCTTGAGCTTTTGGAACCCACTTAGACATTTTACATTGAAAATGGATCTCATTATTCACAATTTCGTAATTCGTGACTTTTTTTCTTGGTCCCAATTAATCATGAACAACGAGGGCCCACTATATATATATATATATATATATGATGAATAAAACCACGAAGGAAAGGAAACACAAAATGGTGCTCAAGCGCTTTCGTCTAATGACATCCTCAGGAACACTGAAGTACAAAAAGGTTAAGCCTATATATAGGTTACAGAAAGAAAAAAAGAAAAAATAAATACCATACATACACACACACATATATATATATATATATATATATATATATATATACATACATATCTATATACAAATACATACATACATACATACATATATATACAATAAACAGAGAAGTAAAAATAGAAAATTAAAAATTAAAACCTTAAAGGATTACCAGTGAGGCGTACAGATTTGTAAGGAAAAATATCGATTTTTAGCACAAGATCAAATGGATTATAAAAATACAAATTTATACTGGAACTCTGCCCGGGTTTTAACACACTGCTGCCTATGGTCAGGTTTCGATATATATAAAAAAATAAAATGCAAATTAAAAGTTAATAAAGTAGAAGACAAGTTTACCAAAGATTTAATGTTTTACCCTTCTTATCTAAATCTGTTTTAAAGGAATTCAAAATAACAGGATCGAGTTGAAAAAAGACCTTTGCTTATGTTGAAGTTATTTGAAAGTTGGATAATGGCAGACTCAAGAATATTTCTATTAACAATGTTGCTTGAATGGAATAAAACTGAAGCATTATTCCAATCAATACAGTGGGCTAACTCTGACAAATGGACAAAAAGGGCACTGGACAACTGTCCTGTTCTAACGGAATATTGATGCTGTTTTATACGTGTGTGCAAATCCTTTCCCGTCTGACCTATGTAAAAGGAATCACATTGTTTACAACCAATTTTATAGATAATGCCTGAATTATTGGTAGGGCTATTTTTTACTATGATATTTTTCACAATATTGTTATATGAAAATACTACATTAATATCCAAAAGTTTAAGTACATTAGCAATGCCTAAAAAGCCCGGGAAAAATGGAAGTACTAAAATATTTTTTGACAAAGTACGAGTGTTAATATTGACACGATAGAAAGTTCGTTTTGCCTTGTTGAGACAAGATTCCATAAACGCAGATGGATAACACAAATCACTTCCAATACCGTTGATTTTTTCCAATTCGGCATCGATGTATTCCGGACTGGCGATCCTAAGGGCGCGGAGAAACATTGATGAAAATATGGCCTTCTTAGTGGTGGTATCATGTCCCGAGTAAAAGTGTACGTAGGACAAATTGTTTGTCATTTTCCGATAGATACTAAACTTAAAACCTGGGCTTTCCCTATGTACACGCACATCCAAAAATGGGATTGAATTGTCTTGCTCAACTTCTAAAGTAAACTTAATGGAGGGGACTTGGTCATTTAACTGAAGGAGGAAGCTATCCAGGTCACGATTCATGGGCCAGATACACAAATATCGTCGACGTACCGCAACCAAGGGATGCCAACCCCAGGATTCTCGGAATATAGGTAATTTCGAGAAACTCCATTAAATATTGGAGAGGAGGGGCGATAAGGGGTTGCCCATAGCCATCCCAAAAACTTGTTGATAATACTCGTTATTGAAAGTGAATTTACAGTCTTTGATGCAAAGCTTAATGAGTTCCAAAACAATGTGTGAAGGTAGTGGCAGGTCATACTTATGTAATTCTTGGGAGAGAAAGTCAAGCATATCGTCAATCGGCACTTTTGTAAACAATGAACAAACATCAAAACTGATCAATTTATCGTTAGTTTCAGTACGTGCATTATTCAATTTTTCCGTAAGATCCATGGAATTTTTTACATGTGAATCAGAGATAGTTCCGAGAATGGGGGACAAGACTTTGACAAGCCATTTGGAGAGTTTATAAGTAATAGGGCGCATAGGGTTACCAGGTTTGTGGGTTTTAATAAGACATAGTTAAAGGCCTCGTTTATAGTGCGGCGAATGGTAATTACGAAGATAACTTTCCTAAACGTTTTCGCAATAGCCTCTCACAATTAAAAAAAGATGGGGAGCTCCATATTACTAAAGCAGACAAGGCTAACACCATAGTTATTATGGACAAAGTGGACTACATCGGAAAGATGAACGAGCTTCTCCAGGACCCCGCCACATACACCAGACTTAGGAAGAACCCGCAGGATGACGTCATCAAATCATTTAATAGTGGCTTGAAACGCCTTCTCAAAGATCATAAGGACTTAATTCCGCTTTTCATGTCCACTTCACCTGCTCTGCCCTACCTTTACGGTCTTATTAAAACCCACAAACCTGGTAACCCTATGCGCCCTATTATTAGCTCGGTGGGCTCTATTACTTATAAACTCTCCAAATGGCTTGTCAAAGTCTTGTCCCCCATTCTCGGAACTATCTCTGATTCACATGTAAAAAATTCCATGGATCTTACGGAAAAATTGAATAATGCACGTACTGAAACTAACGATAAATTGATCAGTTTTGATGTTTGTTCATTGTTTACAAAAGTGCCGATTGACGATATGCTTGACTTTCTCTCCCAAGAATTACATAAGTATGACCTGCCACTACCTTCACACATTGTTTTGGAACTCATTAAGCTTTGCATCAAAGGCTGTAAATTCACTTTCAATAACGAGTATTATCAACAAGTTTTTGGGATGGCTATGGGCAACCCCTTATCGCCCCTCCTCTCCAATATTTATATGGAGTTTCTCGAAATTACCTATATTCCGAGAATCCTGGGGGTTGGCATCCCTTGGTTGCGGTACATCGACGATATTTTGTGTATCTGGCCCATGAATCGTGACCTGGATAGCTTCCTCCTTCAGTTAAATGACCAAGTCCCCTCCATTAAGTTTACTTTAGAAGTTGAGCAAGACAATTCAATCCCATTTTTGGATGTGCGTGTACATAGGGAAAGCCCAGGTTTTAAGTTTAGTATCTATCGGAAAATGACAAACAATTTGTCCTACGTACACTTTTACTCGGGACATGATACCACCACTAAGAAGGCCATATTTTCATCAATGTTTCTCCGCGCCCTTAGGATCGCCAGTCCGGAATACATCGATGCCGAATTGGAAAAAATCAACGGTATTGGAAGTGATTTGTGTTATCCATCTGCGTTTATGGAATCTTGTCTCAACAAGGCAAAACGAACTTTCTATCGTGTCAATATTAACACTCGTACTTTGTCAAAAAATATTTTAGTACTTCCATTTTTCCCGGGCTTTTTAGGCATTGCTAATGTACTTAAACTTTTGGATATTAATGTAGTATTTTCATATAACAATATTGTGAAAAATATCATAGTAAAAAATAGCCCTACCAATAATTCAGGCATTATCTATAAAATTGGTTGTAAACAATGTGATTCCTTTTACATAGGTCAGACGGGAAAGGATTTGCACACACGTATAAAACAGCATCAATATTCCGTTAGAACAGGACAGTTGTCCAGTGCCCTTTTTGTCCATTTGTCAGAGTTAGCCCACTGTATTGATTGGAATAATGCTTCAGTTTTATTCCATTCAAGCAACATTGTTAATAGAAATATTCTTGAGTCTGCCATTATCCAACTTTCAAATAACTTCAACATAAGCAAAGGTCTTTTTCAACTTGATCCTGTTATTATGAATTCCTTTAAAACAGATTTAGATAAGAAGGGTAAAACATTAATCTTTGGTAAACTTGTCTTCTACTTTATTAACTTTTAATTTGCATTTTATTTTTTTATATATATCGAAAACCTGACCATAGGCAGCAGTGTTAAAACCCGGGCAGAGTTCCAGTATAAATTTTATTTTTATAATCCATTTGATCTTGTGCTAAAAATCGATATTTTTCCTTACAAATCTGTACGCCTCACTAGTAATCCTTTAAGGTTTTAATTTTTAATTTTTAATTTTTACTTCTCTGTTTATTGTATATATATGTATGTATGTATTTGTATATATAGATATGTATATATATATTATATATATATATATATATATATATATATATATGTGTGTGTGTGTGTGTGTGTGTTATTTATTTTTCTTTTTTTCTTTCTGTAACCTATATATAGGCTTAACCTTTTTATGTACTTCAGTGTTCCTGAGGATGTCATTAGACGAAAGCGCTTGAGCACCATTTTGTGTTTCCTTTCCTTCGTGGTTTTATTCATCATAAATATTTTTCACGTGTTACTTTCGTGAAATAATTTTCATATATATATATATATATATACCTTTGGTAACCTTTGGTAACCTTTGGTTAGCTTCCGCCTGAATTGTTCATTCTGATGAAGGTCAAGCTTTTCACTCCACCTTAGACCTACAGTTTAATGTGGAATCTGAACCACGCAGCCCAGCATCTTAACCACTAGGCCACCTAGGGTACCCATTAGTGTGGACCAAAAAAATGAAGGTTTAAAAATCTTTGTTCCACATGAGAATGTTATTCCTTTTGCTTACCTTAATCAAATTACAAAATTTGAAACCTCTACGTCAAGTTTTAGGGGTCCTGAGAAAATTGCACTTTTCCTTTTAATGCTGAAAAAATTAGTTTTTCCTTATTTTCATAAGTTCTGCTTTATTTTTTGTTGGAAATTCTTTACGATTCTTGAAAACTGTTTTGAGCAGGTATTGTTTGTCCTCTTCTTTAGTTGTCACTGCTTGATTAAATTTTTCAATCAATGCAACACCCCGCTCAGCTGTCTCATTTGTCACTCTAAGGGCACGAACTCTAGCACAGCCTCTTTGGTACTCAGGATCTATTCCCCATGTTGATGCAGAATTTTCAGTGAAGAGAGAATTGAGATGTAGAGCATCAAAAAGAGATTTAGTCCTTGAAGTAACAAAATCAGAAATCCTTTTTTCTTTAAAAGAAGCTAGGGTTACCTTTGCTTCTAAACGTTTCAGTCCCTTATTTCTTGGAGGCATTTTGATATTATTTCGCATTTGCTCCTTTTCTTCAAGGGATATGCTTTTGTCAAAGAAGCTTAATCCAACAAGTGTTTCTGAGAGGTACCACAGATGTCGTTTAATGGCATTTTGGGCTTGCTTGATAACACTTGATATCAAAGAATTTTCCTCCATTATTGCAAGATCTTGCAAAAATTTAAGATCAACATTTGGGGCTTCCTCTGGTTGAGAAGCTTTTGCCCAAGATTTTGCGTATACCAGCAACAAATAAACAAATTTCTGTTATTGCATCAAGTTCTTTTTTAGTCATCTTAAATTGATTTTGGAGAAGAAAAAGCTTAAATGCATAAATTCCTTTTGCCATCCATCTTGCATGATGGTACGCTCCAGGTCTCTTCAAGGGAGTATTAGAAATGCTTTCTTCTCCAAAAAACAAGAGAACAAGTTGAAAAAATTCTTTATAATCATCTCTTGGCTGTTTAGAGTTGAGTGCCTCCTTCATGATTAAGACTGTTTGATTTTTTAAATCTTGAACTCTTTCAATTATTCTGCAGCTTTGGGAATCAACAGCAGTTGTGATTTGAGAATGATCCATAAAATCCTATTGAGTTTTGAATCTTTTGAAGATTGGAATATCAGGTTCAGAGGAATGGCCCATAGAAGTCCGGAAGACTTGAGATAGGACAATCTCATAAATATGGTGTCTGCAGGCTAAATATAAAAGCTCTTTTCCAAGTTCTTGTTCAATTTTAGTGCAAGCTCCAGCATGGATTCCGGTATTGGATGCTGTTGTGTCAAATGACAGCCCAATAATTCTCTGGGTCATATCATGTTCTTGCAGGAGAGAAATGCAAACACGAGCCATCTCTGTACCTGTGCCAGCAGTGACTTTAGGAATTCCCAGCAATTTCTCTTCACCATTCCACTGACTAACACTGCAATCCTTTCCGTTCTTCCTTCACCTGCAAGAAAAAGTTAAAATATATAATTTATATATAATTTATATATATTTATTTTTAATATTTTATTTTATATTATATTATATATTTAATATTTTATTTTATATTTAATATATTTATATATATATAATATATAATTTTAAATTAAACTTGATTTATTTTAAATTAAACTTGATTTATTTTAATTTGAACGAGTTATTTTAATTTGAAGGTAAAATGGTGTAGATTGTGAAAACTAGCTTCAGACAGTGAAATGTAACCTAATTAAATAGAAATTTAGCTATCAAAATGTTTAATTAAAACCAACCAGATAATAACACATTGCCTAGGTGTGAAAACCAGACCCACAACTAAGTTTTTCACCTGAGAGATAAAATATAAGTATGCTAAATTAATCAGACAAAAAAACTAACCTGATATCTGTGGGAACATTTTTCCATCCCATTGAAGAACTAAAGGCTCTCCAGGACAAAATGCTTGCTCTTGATATTCTGTTGCTATTTCTTTGTGTAACTTTTGACGAGTTCGAAGCATAGTAGATTTTGACACTGTAATGTTTTCCAAATTATGGCCCAAAGACTGAGCAACAACAGCATAAGACATAGCTGCATCTCGATTGGAAAGATTCATTCTATCATAGGCTGCTACAACATTTTTGTCAATAGGCTTTGACTTTTTAGGAGCCAACATTTTCTTTTTAAATTGCTCTTCAGAGGGACCTTGACAATTCATTTCAAGGTTGTCGTCATTAGTTGATGATGATGATGATGATGTGAAATCATCTCTATTGGCAGGCAAGAATGATCTTTTAGATCGCTTCTGCTCTTTGAGGGCTCTTTCACACTCTAATTCTTCACGATGAAGCCTTCTTTTCTCTCTTTTTGCAAGAATTTGGTCTACTGTACCCATGCTACTTTGTGTAGAATCTTCTTGCTGGCTTAAGTAGAAAAGCTTGTCTTCTTCATTTGACATCATCAAAAGGGCATTAGAGTGACCAATATCAAGAATTTCAGCCTTAATTTCATCTTTAAACATAGCTTCTTCAATACGGCATTTTTCCTCTGACCTTTTTCTGTTTTTCATCAATTTATCATAACAGCTTATTAAAGAGTCAATCTTTTGGATGGCACTGTCTCTACGCATTGTGGGAATCCTGGCTTTCTCCCAGTAGGTCATCACTTCATCTAAGCAAAGATTAATGGATCTTCTTCATCCCAATTTTTCCTCTTTTGATGGAAGAAATATTTTTGCAAAACTTGCAGTTTTGTAGGTAAGTGGCAACAAAGTATATCTTTATATAAATGGCCAATGAGCCAAACTTTAGTTTTAGAATGAGTAGCCATTTTTAGTTTAAAAAATTAAATTTCTGAAATAGTAAAATAAACCAGTTAAATTAGGAGATAAAAAGGATAACTAAAAGGTTCAAGCCAATTAGGCAAAGCCTTTAATTTAGAGTTGACCAATTAAGGATAATATATTTTATCCAAAATTTTTGTTTTCCTTATTAATAATTTTCTCTGAAATAATGATCTAAGATTGTTTTTGTACTCTATTAACACCAAAAATTTCTTAAATAAGAAGAAATTTTTTCATAGTTGCAACTCAAGAGTTGAGTTTGATCATTGATGTTCTAAGCACGCCTATTCATTGGAAAATTTTTATAAGTCATTAAATCTCGGGACCCCTAAATATTCTCATATTTGACCAAAATTTTGCTGACATGTCTATCTGGTCCAAAGGAACAAGGGCATTAATGTGGAACAAGGATTTCTTCAACTTTATAATTTACCCCCCATTTTGGTCCACACTAGTACCCATTTATCTACCAACGATTCTTTATTGTGTGAAAGGATGAACAGCTGGGTTTTGCTGCGCCCTGGCTGCCATCGGGTCTTGAACCCGGGGCTGATGGATTCATAGTCAGTGACACTAACCACTACACCACCGAGGTGCTTATATATATATATATATATATATATATAATATATATATATATATATATATTATATATATATATATATTAGGGTCTCTTATTTTCGAAGTGTTGATTTTTTTAGGTTGTGCCCCCTCAACCAGTTCCATTGATTGAAAAAACATCACATATCAAAATTTTTTTGGATTGAACAATTTTTAGAGGTCACCCCCGCTTATTAAAGTTCATAAAATATAGCTATTATTTATGCAATTAATATTTGAAATTACTAGCAGTTGTCAAGTATACTAAACATGTTTTTAATTAATTAATCATCATATTTATGATGAATTCAATTAAATGAATATATTAGAGATAATTGTCAAGTTTGTAGCTGAAAATATTGCTTGATAAGACAAGATCAACCTGTTTAAACATGTTTCATCAAGAATGCTCCAGATTATGTTGCAATTGTTTATTTGTCATCATTCAGTGTTCTGCTGTCATAAGTAAAAGGTGTGTAACTGTGTATCACTATACTTCTTTTTTGCTATTATCAGATAATAAACTATGTTATTTATATTTTTCACAATTATTTATACTGATTTTGTTATTAGTGTTTGAAAAAAATTTAATGAATTTAATGAAAAAATTAGAATTTATGCTCTTATACACATATTATGAAGTTTTAAACAATGTTGCTATTTGTCACAAAGAATTTAATTTAGTTCAATGGAAATTTTACCTGACATGTGTTTCATGATCTGTGTTTCTATCAGTGGCGTCACTAGAGGGGTGCGGGGGGTTTTTGTGCAGTGTTTGAGCAGAAATTTATTATTTTTTATAAAAATATCCCTGTAGTTAGTTATAACAACAAAAACATTTTTCGTAAGCCCAGCTTACATGTATCAATATACCTACAAGGCTAAAACTCTATGCTAATTTACTTTTTGAACCTTCTAATGCGCTCCGGTCAGAGCTGTCATTATTACCCAATTACAATGACGCTTCGAATCACGTGGTTTCGTCTGCACGCTCTACAAGCACGCGCTGTTGTTTTCGTTGCTGCTGGTGTTTTTATAGTCGCTGATTTTGTCAAATTTTCTGTTGTTTTAGCTACAATATTGTGGTAATTAGTATTTGTGAACCTATATCAATAACTTTTTTGAGAATGAAGTAGTAATTAAAGGAAAAGAAGGAGAAAAATAAAAAAAGGCTTCCGCTCAGTTGTTGCAGCCTCTGTCTTTATGATGTTGCAGCCTCAAATTTATGAGTATATTTCCATATGCATTTGTCTACAACTTCTACATTATTTGGGCCGTTATTGATTATGCAAACCTAATCCATTAATGTATCTCATGTAACGGTAAAGTTTAACGTTAAAATGAACATAATTTTGATGTAGTTCTTAAACGTTTTTACTTCGAATTCTATTGTTTTCTTACCGAATTTTCACTTTAACCACATGAAACTATGTAAATACATTTAGGCTGTGCGTATGATATTGTAATTTAAAGGAGTAATTTTAATTTTGCTAGTTGTTTATGTCACTACTATTGCCATTACATTCAGTGATATACGGGAATTACGATTTACGAGTAACATTAGTACAAAAAACATTACTAAGGATTCTGTATGGTCTGGTACGGGAGGAGGTCCATGGGGGGGTGGGTGACACCAACCCTAGTGACGCCACTGTTTCTATTTCCAATAAAATAGCAAAATATAAATTTCTACTACAAAAATATTTATTCCTTGTTTCTTAGATTAAAAAATAATAGGAATAATAATTGAGAAAAATACGTTAGATTTATAAAATAGACCAAATTAACTTTGTCTACCAAATTTTTTTTTTTTTTGTAATTTAAAAAAGTCAAAACAGTGATTTAGCCCTGCTCTACAAAACCATAACACTACATTAATATTTTGTTTTCTTATTTTGCAGATGAATACAAGAAGACCATTCTATTTGCTCGGATCTACAGTAGATGATATTAAAGGCTCAAAGCTGCCCCCATATAGGCAAGCTTTTGGTTATTTTATGCACCTCCACAGAGAGAAAAACATGACAATCCGCGATGCTCTGCGTCAATCTATTCGAGCCACAATAGTTATCTGGGATAAGGCCAATATTCCTACTCAGCAGGAACCTCGTGCCATGAAGAAGTTAGAGAATTTCTTTAACGAATGGACTTGCTTAAAGAAGCATGCTTCCAGAACAAGCCAGAGCCATAAAACCAAGGAGGCTGATTTTGTAGAGCGATTGGAAGATCTCTTTGACATCGCCCATGGAGACGCTGAGAAGCTGATCAAGAATCGTGAGGACTGGGAGTTCCTTCAACTGCAAAGACAAAAAGGTCGTCCTGGCTCAATCGGTGGTGTGGACACTGTACATCTTCACCGCACAAAAAATGCAGTCAAACGGTTGGAAGCTGAGGCAGAGAGAAAAAGAAAGTCAGAATCTTTGATGGAGGCGTCTACTAGTCAAGTTGTACTGGCTTCTTCCACATCTTCCAGCAACACTGATGAAAGTGAGAATGAGGAGGAGGAGCCCAAAGGAGCTTGTGCTTTACCAAAATCTAAGAAAAACGAGGCATGAAAAACATCATGACTATTCAGATGTCTGCTGCCCTGGATCGTACACAAATTTCCTCTAGAAAGGCAACATTTATCCTCGCAGAGGCAGCTAAAAGCTTTGGTTTGGACGCTTCAGATTACAACATAAACCAACATTCTATCCATCGCCTTCGAAATAAGAACCGAGCTCGTCATGCTAAAGAACTTAAGGAGCATTTCCATGGAGAATGTTCTATGACAGTCCACTGGGATGGCAAGATGATGGAGGACCTCACCTCGCACAAGCACATTGATCGTCTCCCAGTACTTGTGTCAGGACCTGGTGTTGAACAGCTGCTTGGTGTCCCCAAAATCCCAAACTCAACTGGAGAAGCACAAGCTGAAGCCGTCTTTAACTGCCTGAATGAATGGGGAATTACAGAGAGAGTAAAAGCAATTTGTTTCGATACAACAGCTTCAAACACGGGTCAATATAGTGGAGCCTGTGCTCTCATCGAAGCAAAATTGGGACATGATGTTTTGTACTTGCCTTGTAGACACCATGTTTTAGATTTATTGTTGGGAGCTGCATTTGAAGCAACATTGGGATCTACATCAACTGGTCCAGAGATATTGATCTTTAAGCGTTTTCGTGACAATTGGACTTCTGTTGATCAAAGCCAGTTCCAAACAGGTGAGACAGACACGATTACTAAAGAAGCAATTATCCAGTCTAAAACTGAACTAATTCAGTTTGCTAGATCCCAGGCACCTATGCTACGGGATGACTATCAAGAACTTTTGGATCTGTCCATCATCTTTCTTGGAGGTGTCCCCAATAAAGGCATCAAGTTTCGTGCACCAGGTGCCATGCATCGAGCTCGCTGGATGTCCAAAGCGCTCTATTCTATCAAGATGTGGCTTTTTCGAAACCAGTTCAAGATGACTAAGACTGAAGAACGAGGAATTCGAGATCTTTCCCTTTTTTCTGTTCTCATCTATATGAAGGCTTGGACAACATCCTCACTCCCTATTGAAACCCCATTTAATGACTGGCTCCTTATGAGGTCATTGATTAATTATCCTAACAAAAAGATTTCTGATGCAACTAAAAAAAAGCTCTCTAACCACTTATGGTACCTGTCTGAAGAAGCAGTTGGTCTTGCTTTCTTTGATGAGCGAATTACTACAGATGTAAAGAAACGCATGGTAAAGGCATTAGAAGATGAGTCCACTGATAGACCACCCAAGCGTCCTCGGATTCCTGAATCGACCTTCTGCTCTGGTGAAGGACTACACCAACTTGTTACAAGAAATACTAGAGAATTCTTTACTAAGCTGAATTTGCCAGAAGGATTTCTGAACAAGGCACCCAGCACTTGGACATCCAACTGTGAATATTTAAGGGCCAGAGCTATTGTTGCAGCTCTATCTGTTGTAAATGACCGGGCAGAACGTGCAGTAGCTTTAGTTCAAGAGCTGAATAAGAAATTGACAGTGGGGGAAGAGCAGCTCCAGTTCCTGCTCCAAATTGTTGCAAAACACCGCCAGAGTCACCCAGTTCCATCAAAAACTGTTCTTCTCAAAAAATAACCATCAATGAGGTCGCACCTTAAAATACACCATATTGTATAATCATTGTATATTAAATAAATGTTGTATAAGGAAATAATGCTAATTAAAGTAATTAAAGTATGTAAATAGCACTGGCATTTTGAATTTATCTCTATATAATAAACTAATGGTTTTTTTTTGTAGCAATGCTTCATTGCTGATTGTATATAAAAAAAGAGCCAGGAAGGATTTTGGATAGGAGAAAAAGGATTGGGATAAAGAAGGATTGAGGACCAAAGGATGGATTATAACAACATCAAGGATAGGTTAGAAAAGGATCAATGATAAATAAGAAGGCCTATACTTATAAAAACGAATCAAACTAAAAAAAGAAGGAAGGAATTATGTGTATAATGAGCATAATCATATGTCAGGAGCTATTATGCCATGGTCACCATTTTTATTAGCCGGGGGCGACCCCTAAATATGAGCCAATTTGTGTCAAACTTTCAAGTTTTAGTTTTTATGCTAAATGGAACTATTTTAGGGGGCGCAGATAAAATAATTCAACATTTCAATTTTTGACTACCCAATAAGAGACACCCTAATATATATATATATATATATATATATATATATATATATATATATATATATATATATATTAGGGTGTCCCAGCCTCACATGTGAAAATAAAAATTTGCAAGAGTCAAATCGCACACCCCTTTAATTAATTACACTTGAAGAAAGGAAAACATGGGCGAAATGTCATTGGCCTATTAGGAGGGGAAGGGTGCCCTCATTGACCTTGTTTATTCGACCCTATATGAACAAACGTAAATGCTCAGCATTAATCATTCTAGAATGGAAGAATGAAATGTAAATTCTTTCTAATGACTAAATTAAAGGAAATGGAAATTCTTCCTAATGGCACATTTCATTTCGGGGGACAGAGGATCTTTTTGTCTGCTGAGGGGAACTGCTGGCGGTGGTATTCGACGAGTTGGTACACGAGCTGCCGTTCCTCCTCGTTTTTTGTCAGGCCCTCGTTGAAATCTTCCGCCAGTTTCACCACCCATTCTGCCGCGTCGTTCACAGACTTCAACGATGGTGCACATCCTTCGAGATCTTTGGGGGTTTTTGGAACCGGCAGCTTCAGGCAATGAAAAAGGTTTTGAGTCCTTTTCGTGACCAAGGTGCTCAAATCCGACCGTCTCACGGTCAAGACACTCTTTCCCTCCAGCCGACGCAGATCTTTTGGGTTTTCGGTCTTCTTGTGCAGGTTTTGGAGCATGGCCGTCTTCTCTGCATCGGTGGTTTTGGAGGAGAACATAGCGAGTCCGGCTAAATCTTCGCTTAGGTACCAGAGGTGGCCACGGAATTTTGTCAATGCGGCGGTACCTACATCATGATCCACCGCCTTGTACCGCTCTAGGTCCTCCAACAGCTCCAGGTCATTGACGGGCGCGTCCGCCGTCAATGGAGCCTCGAACCACCTCTGGAGGTAGATGGTGATGGCAAACATGTTTATCCTGCGTAGTGACCGGACCTCGTGAGTGGTCAGGTGGAATTGGCTTCGGAAGATGAACATCTTAAGACAGTAAATGCCTTTGGCCATCCACCTGGCCCGGTGGTATGCTCCAGGACGATTGTACCGGAGATCTCGTTTGCCATGACCATCGAGGAAGACCAGAGCGAGGATCAGGAACTCCCGGTAATCGTCTCTTGGGTGGCCAACTTCAAGCTGGTCTTCAATGAAGTGGACAATCTGCTCTTTTTTCAACGCCACCCATTCCGAAAGGATGTCGCTTGGGCCATCGCCGTTGAACGGAGAAGCCTGCTTCTGGTCGATGAACTCCCATTGGGATTTGAAGCGAGCGAAAGCGCAATTTCGGGGCCAGAAGACCTGAAGAACAGGTCAAAGACTGAGGTGATTACCAATTCCATCATGTGGTGTCTGCAAGCCAGGAAAAGAACGCGGCGGTCCATTTGGTCCTGGATAATCGTACAAGCGCCGCTGTTGTGTCGAAGCAGAGACCGGCAATCCATGGTTGAACTTGCGGCCAATCGTCCAGCACCTTCAGAACAACTCCAGCCATCCGCTGTCCCGTGCTGTCAGGGATTTTTGGGATCGCCAACAACTTCTCAAGATTCTTCCCGCTGACCAGCACTGGTATGAGATCCGATTTCCCTCCATCCGAATCAGGGAGGAGTTTGCCATCAAAGTGGATGACAAGCGGCGTATCAGGATTGAACTCGGTCTTGATTCCGGCTGCCAAGTTCTTCCTGGACTTCTGCCGTGAATGGTGAAGAATTGATTTGGACAAGGTGACCGAGGATAACTCAACTCCCGCAGCAGTGAGTGCTGGAGCCACAATGTGCATCGCTTGGCGTACTGAGGTTCCAGTTCGATCCAGGGCTGCAGCAAAATTGGGATATTGGATGATCCTCCTTGCCGACACTTGGCCGTCGTTGGGAGCGGATCGAGGAGCCGAAGGACCAGGAGAGGAATATTGGACATCATCATTGGATGCTTCGGCCATGGACTCCGAAGAAGAAGAAGACCCACTTTTCACCATTTCTTTTGCTTGCAGTGAGTCCATCTCTTCGCGGCTTTTCTTTTCCTCTTCTCTTCAGCTGCTCGGCGTTTCTCCCGCTCCACTGCCCTGCGAGCAAACTCCAGGTCCTCTCCTCCGATGTACATCTTCCACACGGTTCGCTGGTCATTCAGAAAGCCTCGATCTTCAGGGACTTTGATGAGTTTCATGGCATTGGCATGAGCTGTTTCGAACAGTGTATTCAGGTTGGCTTGGAATCCCTTTTCCCGCTCCAGTTGCTTCTCTCCCCCACGGTTTCGGTTTCTGGCAACCTTCTCGTAGTCCGTGGAGAGGGCCTTGATCCTCTCGATGCACTTGGGCTTGTGGGAGGTCGGAATAGATGCCCGAGCCCACACCGCCATAACCTCATCAGCTACCACATTGGCAGCTTCCGCCGTGGACATTTTTTTCTTCCGAGTGAAGAACAACAGACGTCGAAGAACATCTCCCACTGTCGGGAGTTGACAGCGTTTCCAGGGGTTCATTTCGCAACACCCCCACCAACCACACAGTCTCCTGCTTTCTTGTATCCATAACCTGAAAAGAAATATGCTACAATTAGTATAAGGTAGAGAGTAGCCGTTCAGCAATAGTAACACATGGTTTGAGGGGACCCTTAAAATTAAAGAACATGAATGAAATTCATCTTGCTGGCATGTTTTCACGAGTGGAAGAAAGTAGGGGGGTGTGCATGACAAACTTCAGGAACAAAAAAAATTGGGACACTCTAATATATATATATATATATATATAATGAATAAAACCACGAAGGAAAGGAAACACAAAATGGTGCTTAAGCGCTTTCGTCTAATGACATCCTCATCCTGAGGATGTCATTAGACGAAAGCGCTTGAGCACCATTTTGTGTTTCCTTTCCTTCGTGGTTTTATTCATCATAAATATTTTTCACGTGTTACTTTCGTGAAATAATTTTCATATATACAGGGTGGGCGGAAAGTAGCTCCTATTTTGGATTGGTAAAAAAATACGTATATTATCCATTTATTTCAGAAGAAATAATATGAAAAGGTAGGCATACATGGTAGGTTTTCTCAAAATTCAATGTGGGCTCCAACTCTTTCCACCAGCTTCTGGAGCCGCCTAGGAATGGCGTCCACTGACTTTAGCAGGAACTCCGGCGGGATGGAGGACATGACTTCCCGAATTCGGTCCTCCAGTTCTTCCAATGTCCTCGGTTTGGTGCGGTAGACTTCTTCCTTTACCCACCCCCAAAGAAAGAAGTCGCACGGTGTCAAGTCGGGGCTCCTGGCTGGCCATTGATGTGGACCACGACGACCCATCCAACGCCCAGGGAAGTGGGCATCCAGCCACTCACGGACAACAAGAGCGAAGTGCGGAGGGGCGCCATCTTGCATAAATATCAGATCGTCGATGTTCTCCCATGTGCTGACAACCGGCCAGACCTCGTTTCGCAACATAGCAAGGTACCGCTCAGCATTCATGGTGTTGCGCAGAAGGAACGGGCCCACAACCTGATCTGAGGTCTTACCACACCACACCGTTACACTGAACTGATTCTGCCATTTTTCAGCGGTAACCGTGCGACTTCTTTCTTTGGGGGTGGGTAAAGGAAGAAGTCTACCGCACCAAACCGAGGACATTGGAAGAACTGGAGGACCGAATTCGGGAAGTCATGTCCTCCATCCCGCCGGAGTTCCTGCTAAAGTCAGTGGACGCCATTCCTGGGCGGCTCCAGAAGCTGGTGGAAAGAGTTGGAGCCCACATTGAATTTTAGAGAAAACCTACCATGTATGCCTACCTTTTCATATTATTTTTTCTGAAATAAATGAATAATATACGTATTTTTTTACCAATCCAAAATAGGGAGCTACTTTCCGCCCACCCTGTATATATATATATATATATATATATATATATATATATATAGTTGGCCCTGCAATGCTTCAAGATTTGATTTAATTTCAAATTGGGGGAGAGGATTTGATTTGATTCGTTAGCTTGGGCTCTGATTCAATATTTTCAAATCTCCATTAAGTCCAGTAAACAACATCAGTGTTGTTGGTTTGAAGAACACTTTCATAAATAAACACTTTTCTTTTACATAGATTATAATTCAATCTATTTACTGAGACCAATCTCTTGTGCAATAACACTTTTATCATACTTTAATATGATTGTTCCTCCTGATGGATGATCAAATACTTAATAAATTTTTTTAGAAAGTTTTACTTTGCCCTTTGTTCTAGAAGATTTAATTAGTTTTATGCTTATCATTGCATTTTTGTTGTTCATTATAATCATTTATTTGTTAATTAAATTAAAGGGCATAAAATAAATTAATCTCATTTATTTTATGATATTAATTTGTATGATGACCCCTCAATCAAATGGTTATTATTTAAATGGGGCCTACAGTCAAAAGGCACTATATATATTAGAGAAGAAGGTATAAAAGAGTTGTCTCTTTAACTTAGCTTGTGCAGAATCTGAAGTTCCTTATAGTCATGTTTGCTTGCTAAGCCATCACTCAAGGTGGTGATGACAATTTGACCCAAATACAGTGACTCCCAAGATTTGACGAGGATGCATTCTTGAAAATGTGGTTGAATCTTGAAGTCAAATGTTGAAAGCCATTTTTCCATAGACTTACATGTTATAATTGGGGGATGTGTTCCAGCATCTTGGGGGTGAAAAATTAAGTCCCCTCTTGTGTTATATAAAAATAAAATATTAAATTATTAAAAAGCATAAAATAACTTAGACTAAAGAAACAATGCAATTAAAAATATTTTCTTACCTTAAATCTTTTTTAACTGGGTTCACTAGACCTTGATTTATTATGAGAAGTTGGAAGGTGTGCTATGGACGGGGGATTTTGAAGGAGTCTTTGCAGCAGGTATTGAAGCTGCTGCTTCTGGCTGTGGTCTATCAACCTTCTTAAAGAATTTATCCAACTTCAGTTGAACTGCATCCTCCTCCTTTTGTTCATAAAGAACCCTGTAACATGCTATGTCCTTATGAAAAGCTCTTCACACCAATGAACTCTCAGCATTAGGGTCCTTTTCTTCAGTCAAGTTTATGAGGTTATCCAGACTCTTGAAGATCTCACTAAGGTCTTTTAAAGACAAACCTCGGGTTGAGTTGGAGAAACCATAACGTCATCACCACCATCTTTCCTGGTCTCAATGGATTGTTGCAGTTCATTGAAGTCTTTGTTGGTCAACTCCTCTGCATGAGATGCAACTAACTCATTGACTGACATCTGACTCATCCATTTCTAAGTTAAGTTGCCTCCCTAGTGCAACAACTTCTTCTGATCTGCTCAGGGGTCTTCAAATCCTTCAAAATTGGTGACAAACTATGGAAAATATATATCTATTCTGTGATGCCCAGCACACCCCTTATTTTATACAGACTGAAATATAGTGATTCTGTTTTTAATTTGCTAGGATCCTCAGGGTCACTTTCTTAATAGCAATATGGTACTATAATAAGCAACAGAAATGAGTACCTATTTCAATGACAAAACCATCTGGCACCCCAACCAACATAAAAACATTTACTATTGCTTAAAACCATACATCTATATGTCCCTTATATCAATCCCAAAGTTTGTTTCTAATGCTAGAATTTATATCAAACCACACACACAGTATTTATTTACTTACCATAGTAATTACATAACACAGAGTCAGAATCCAAAAAGTGTGAGGAACACAGTGTGCTGTGTTTGATGGGCTGACAGGCTTCCTCATGGTGTATCACAGCAACCCATGGCTTTCACAAAGATTTTTCCTTGGGGAAACAATGCACCCCTTTATTTGTACACCAATATGTGTGACAGTTATAAACTTGTGATGGTTATAAATGTTAACTACCTTAACTTGTGTGATGCCATTGCAGAAAGTGTTGTGTGCTAGGTGTGGGGTTAATCGGTGGTATACTGATTTTAAAGATTATGCTGGTGGTCCTATGGTAATTACCAAGAGATCAGTTTGTTCTTTTGTGACTTAAGTGAAGAGATAGTTGATTTAAAATGTAGTGTATGCAAGGTGATGGAAAGACTTGCAATGCTTGATGATGGCAGGGGTAGGCTTACAGTTGATGAAGGCCAAACCTATACTAATGTTGAAGATGTTAGTAAGTTCAAGGGTGAGGTTAGGAACCTAATTTCTAGTGCAGAAATCCTCCACGTTAACGACCTTCTCATTAGCAGAAACTTCACTTGGATGGACTAAATCGCTGTCTGGTCATTAACATTCAGTTTAATGTAATACAGGTCATTAAAGTGAAGATTTCCGCTAAAAAAGTCTGTTAGCATCACCGAACTTCACTTTAGCAGACTCTGAGTTGTTAAAGTGAAGGTGACACCACCGAAATATTATTGGAACCAGCCCTCGGATGAGGTTTTGGTCAGTTGTTTCCTGTTGTATTGTGTGGGCAGTGGTGAAGTATTTTGGTTATGGAAAAACCCACTTTAACGTCCCATAGTCCGGTAAAGTGGGGGTCATCTGTACTTCACTTTAATATTCCCCGGTATGTTAAAGTGGGGGTTTTCCGTACTTCACTTTAGCAGAAATTTCAGTTTAGTGACCACACGCTCCCCCCAAAGTGTACATTAATGTGAGGGTCTACTGTATAGGTAACTTATCAGGAAGGTTAGACAGAGTTGAAGAAGGGGTTAAGGTTAGTCTGAGATTAGTAGATGGGGAGGGATTTAGAGTACTGTAGTTAAGGGTGGAACTAGGCCATCTACATTAGGTGATAGGAATCTGCCCCTTATCGAGGCTTCGAACCCTTTCACCCAGTTGGATAGGGATGTGAATGAGGGGGAAATGATTTTAATTGGGGACTCCTTAGTGTGTCATATGGATAAGGAGTTCATTGAATGGAATCCAACCAAGAGGAGGAGGGTCTGTCTACCAGGGGCCAGGGTTGACAGAATTAGAGACGAAGTAAATAGGATTGATGTTGCCTCCTGTCACTCTATGTTGGTAATGATGGTAGGGGCAATGACTTGTATAGGCCTGATATGAGAGTGCTTGAACTTTTGGAGAGATACAGGGGGTTAATTAGGTCCCTGAAGGCAAGGTCAGATAGGTCTTTAGTTCTCGTTATTACCCCGAGGCATGGTTTAAATTTTATGATTGTCAAAAACAATATTTTTTAACACTAAACTAAGAGAGATTTGTGCTCAGGAAAATGTACCCTTCATAAAGCTGTGGTCAGAATTTAGTGATCCTAGCCTTTTTATAAAAGATGGGGGGTGCATTTCAATGAAATAGGGAATGCTAGGCTAGGTAGGTTAATCAATGAGAACGTTCAAAAGCTGTGGTTGAAGCCCTCTTTAAATGTGGGGCCAGGAAACCAGAAATCTATGGTAAAAAATAATTTAAACATCTTTTATTGTAACACATGTAGTATTAGAAATGAATGAATTTAAGGTGGTAATTTATTCTGGGAACTACGATATAGTTGCTATAACCAAAATGTGGTTAAATACCATAACTCAGGACTTATTCGGGGAACTTGATATAGCAGTTTTAAACTTTTTACTAATGATAGGTTACATAGGATTGGTGGTGGTGTTTTGTTGTACATTCTCTCTCTTTCTGAATGAAGGTTAACCCACTAATAATAGGTTTTGCTACTTACTTAACCCCTTATTCCCTTCTTTTAACCCCATATTCTCTTCTTTCTCTCAGGCTAACCTTAGAGTGAATCTTAGGGTCTTTGTTAGCCTTAGCTTCTGTAGATCTGTAGATATATTTACTACACAATTTCCACCCATTTTGTTATGCTTTCAAGTACAGTAAACCCTCATCCAACATGTGTTTGTCCATCGCGAATTTACTTATACACAGAAAAATAAATGTGAACAATTATTTGCTGAAAGTGGAAAATTTGATTATACAGATACTCCCTGAGTTACGACCACCCGACTTACGTCCATCCAGACTTACGACGACGTCTGTTGTATTAAATAAATAAAATAAAATAATAGACAACGAAAAATTTGAATTCCGATCAGTTTATTTACTACTATTATTTACTATTATTTGTATAATTTGTGTGTTTTGTTATTTTACTTTGATTGAACTACGTATATGTTAACGCACATCACTACCATTGTGGTTATTTTCGACTTATGACCATTTTGACTTACGACAGGTTTGTCAGAACGTAACCCCATCGTAAGTCGGGGAGTACCTGTACATGGTTCTCCAAACACGCCCTAATACAGTAGTAGTACTGTACATGTGCCAATGCATGCTCTAGTATTTTCTCCTACACTCTCCAACACTCCCACATCACCCTTTGTCTCAGTCCCATTACCGCGTTAAGTTCAGTGAAGTTGTGTTGGATTGTTTTTATCATATTTTGCCATTGTTTTGCTGTTACCCTTAGACAGCAGTATGGCACCAAAATGTAAAGCATCTGCAAATGATAGTGAAGACAAGAAAAGTCATAAGGTTATGGCATTAGCCAAAAAAATAAAGATTCTAGATATGTTGCGTGGTGGTATGAGCATAACATCACCTGGCAGCGAGTATCACGTGAATGAGTCTACCATACACACCATCTGAAAGAGTGAAGAAAAGATATGTGCTATTTTCATTTAATATACTATTTTATTTTATCATATGTAAATATCATTATGTTTATGATTTTATGTTCTTATTTCACATACAATATAGGTAGGGAAATTCATTAGTGTGTGAATAAAAAATCTATGTATATAAGTATTAATGGGAGACTTTACACAGCCACATTCACATATCCCCATTTATCCCATAATGTATTAAGCTTTCCCCAACACAGATTTACCTAATGCGCCATTCTTGAGGAACTTAACCCCCTTGTTGGACAAAGGCTTACTGTATAGAAAAAGAGCAATTAGAAGACATAAAACTTTGCATTAGAAATAACATAGGTATCAACCATGCAAGTGATTGTCAACAAAATCAAGTCAGGATTGCTTACCCTACCCTCTGGTGGCAGAGTAATGGTTTCACTCCCATTCAACTGATTAGCTCAGTCAAATAGGTGGGCTTTGACCAGTCAAAAGTCAAATTGAGGTGTAATGTATAATGGTTAGATTCTCGAGTTAGTTGAATATTGAATGATTGAATCTTGGGAGTCACCTGTACTTGTTTTGTTTGTTCACCTCTCACTTGGAAACTAATATTAGCTTACTGATTAGAGCTTTTGGGATGGAACTGCATAATCTTAGTTTTGTAACATTAAAAATAATAATATGGTTTTGCAAATATAATTTGCAGATTTTTAAAGACAATCTAGACCTTTAACATAGGGATTTATTAATATCATATCATGGCAGAGCCAAGTTATTCTTGTGTTATCTATACAACATCCAACTTTTTCCTCATAAAGTGAAGTCAATAAGCCATCAATGTGCATATCAAACAGCAGAGGAGAGCAAGAAGGAACCAAAACACTTGGACAATATATTGCCCCATTTTTTTTTATGTAGGGAGGAGTGGCCAAGGGTGAATGCCCACAAAAGTGCCCCCTCCCCTCATAGAAGAAGAAGAGAGCCAAAATCAAGATCCACAGTTTTTGAAATACCTGGACACACTGCATTTGAAAGATTGGAGGTCATAGGGGGAAAGATGGATTGAGGAAGGTTGTTCCAGAGTTGACTGGTTGAGTAGATGAAAGATTGAAAATACCAATTAACCCTTGCATTTGGGAGTTGGACAGAAAAGAAATGAGAAGGTGTAGAAAGTTTGATCCTGCATGTTCTCCTTAAAGGAGAGGCATTCAATTGGAGAGTTCAGAAGAGCAGTGTCTGTTATAATAGCAATAGCAAAGAGAGTGTGAGGCAACATTGCAGCAGAAAGGAAAGCTTTGACATTTTGAAAGAAACAAAATCAAATTTTTCATACTTTTTAGCAGTTTAAATTTAGTTTTCATTTAGATGATTAGAAGTGGTGATTTTAAGTTCATTTTGGTAAAATAATTTCAGTCATATGGCTTCAGTCTAGCTACACTCCTCCATACCCAGTTCTTTGTAGTTCTTTGTAGGACAGTTTTAGACTGATGAGAGGAAATGATATGAGCAATCCAATCCACATAGATGATATGATTTTAGCTTTCAAGTAAAATAGACACACTGGTACCATAGCAATCTAGATTCATTATATTTTTGTGGCAAGGTAGTAGTAAGCCTTTCATAAATGACAGTATTTTTAACTAATAGAGTATAGAGTAGTTTATATTAAATAGACCTACAGTCAGTGGCTGCTAAAATTACTTGGAACACACCCAGATTTTTCTATTTTTTTTATAAATCCCAGAGAAGGTAACAATTCTTGATAACAATCATTCCTCTGAGACTACCTGTGTCGAGACATATTGCAAAAAGGCAAATACCCATAAATGGCTTATCTTAATCCTTTGAAAACCTTTTCTAGATCTCATTCCATACCAAATATATAGGTGGTCCAAGTAATTTTAGAAGCCACTATATACCATATATTGGGGCGTATAAGTCTACAGTCCAGATTAGTCAATCCCCAAACTTTCAATTTTAAGATTTAGATTTTAGCCTATTCTGGGTGTTTAAGTCAACCACCACCTTGCCAACATAAAAAGGAAAACTTTGTAAAAACCTTGTAAAAACCTTGTAAAAATTAGTTACCAAACCTTCATAATCATCATCTGACATCATAAGTTCATTATATACATCCTGAGATACATGGTAAACCTGTCTTTAAATAAGCTAAAATGGAAAGTGGAAGGTTAACTTTTTAGATTGGGCCTATAAGTTGACTCCCTACTTCAGGGGCATAATTTTAAACTTAAAATACCAACTTATATGCCCCAATATATGGTATATAAAATTTTCTATATTTATTTTAAAATAAATTGTACCAAGTTGTTTCACTGAGCTGCCATTTCATTTCATTGTTCTATTGTTTTCTGGTTTTAGATAAACAGCAAAGTGGGACCTACCTAATATGGATGTTGATGAAAATATCCATTCAGGAAAAGATGATGATATTGATCATAATTTGAATTTAGGAAATGCAGATGATGATGATGAAAACATGAATTCTGAGGAGGAACAAGTTCACGGAAATGAAAATTTGGAATTTGAAAGTAGTGAAAACCAACCATTGCAGACAGAACATACTGTAGAGAGAATGATCTCTGATGCTGAGGATGCTGTCAACTTTCCTTCCTCTGAATTGAGTAGAAGCGACTCTCAAGTTTTACATTCTGTAATTGCTCAGTGTGACAAAACAATAAACTTTGAGAATAATGTCATGGAAAATGATATTGAATCTGAGCAAGTTGATGAGAAATTAGGTTCAGCAGTTAAAGATGTTGAAATGGAAGCAAATATGACAAGTATGAAATCAGATGAGGGAAGTGTGGCTTATGAATTTAGGGATGAAGTGCAAAATAACACTGATTTAGATTGTGAACCTAAACAAGAACTTTCAAATATAAATTGTAATATAAAAGAAAGCAATGTGTCCATGAGTTCTAAAACTGGAGATGAAAGACCTGCTGATGAAAATAAATTAATGGAAGAACAAATAAGATCTAGTGAAAATATTGACCAAACTGTAGATATTGATAAGAAAATAGTAGAACTTGACTTAAACTTGAAAAAAGAATCTATGGACCATATTTTACCCAGCAGTGAGAAAAGTCATAAATTCGATAATGCACTCGGTGAACTTCAAAATGTAAAGAATGATTCTAATCAGAACCATGACCCTATTCCTGTAGAATCTTTAAATTCAGAAAATACTGAAGTTTCTCATGATATAAATTTATCTGAAACAGGATCTAAAATTACCAAAGATGATTGTGAGGGCCTAATGGAATCAAATGAAGATTTTGATTGCAAATTAAATGATCCCAATCAAACTGATAGTGATTACAAAAATATTGATCCTGTAGTAGAAGATACTAATACTGATTACGATAATGAAGGCTTAACAACAACTACACCCAAAGAAGATTCTTCCCAGACTGCAAATGAAGAACATAAAGGGGGTGAAATTGAATCTAAAGTCATTGAAAATATTCTGGAAGATAATTGTATAAATTTGGTGAGTGAAAATAAGCAGGAGGTTGCTGCTGCTGATAAAAGCTCTAGTAAACCTGGAGAATCTAGTAATTTAGTCAGTAAAGATGTCTTAGATATTAAAACAAAAGCAGTCTGGTTATCTGAAATAAATAAATCTGTGCAGGCTGAAGATGCAAATAATGTAACTGTTACTGAGAAGTTAGATACTGTGAAGCTTTCATACGATAGTTCTGATTTAGAAAATAAAATTGAACACTCATCAGAATTAAAGGAGGAAATTTCAGCTGAAATTGCTCTTTTGGAAAAAGAAGTTGAAGAAATGGTAGCTGACAGTAAAGATGAATGTGAGTCAGTAAAGGAAGAAGAGCTTCATATTCAAAAGCCCCTTGGTGATGTTATTGCTATTGAAAGTGATGAAACAGAGTCTGATTTTGAGGATAAATCTAATGGTTATATCGATATTTCTCGATTCTTAATAAATTTCAGTAATATGAATACAAGCCTTGAAAAGAACAGTAGACTGGATAGCAATCTTATTTCAGGTTTAGAAGAAATTGATGATGATAGTTCAGACTCAAAATCTGAACTGGATGAAGACATAGTGAAAGAAATTGAGAGTGGGAGTGAAAATTCTTGTTCAGAAAATGAAGATGGTGGTATGAGAGAGGAATCTCCTGAGGGTATTGAGTGCCAGGTACACGAGATAAAAAATGAAGCCCTCAGTCTGAAAGATAAATTTAATTCTGATGAGGAACCAGAATGTAAAGACTCAGTCATGCAGATGTATGAACCAGAGCTTGCCACAGACTCAGATTCAGCAAAAGAGAAAAATAAGGAAGGAACTAACGAAGAATCTGTAGAGAAAGACATTACAAAAGACGTCAAAGAAAGTGAAGAGCTGAATAGTGAAGATGAAAATATGCTTCATGATCTATCAAATTTTGAGGTTATTGATGAAACTTTAGATGATGATGATGAAAACTGATACGGAGGAGGACAAAATTGGAACTGATACAGAGGAAGATAAAATTGAAAATGAAACAGAGAAGGGTAAAATTAAAACTAAAATGGAAGAGGACAAAATTAAAACTGAAATGGAGGTGGACAAAATTAAAACTGAAATGGAGGTGGACAAAGAAAAACCTGAAATGGAGGTGGACAAAGAAAAACCTGAAATGGAGGTGGACAAAGAAAAACCTGAAATGGAGGTGGACAAAGAAAAACCTGAAATGGAGGTGGACAAAGAAAAACCTGAAATGGAGGTGGACAAAGAAAAACCTGAAATGGAGGTGGACAAAGAAAAACCTGAAATGGAGGTGGACAAAGAAAAACCTGAAATGGAGGTGGACAAAGAAAAACCTGAAATGGAGGTGGACAAAGAAAAACCTGAAGCGGAGGTGGACAAGGTAAAACCTGAAGCGGAGGTGGACAAGGTAAAACCTGAAGCGGAGGTGGACAAGGTAAAACCTGAAGCGGAGGTGGACAAGGTAAAACCTGAAGCGGAGGTGGACAAGGTAAAACCTGAAGCGGAGGTGGACAAGGTAAAACCTGAAGCGGAGGTGGACAAGGTAAAACCTGAAGCGGAGGTGGACAAGGTAAAACCTGAAGCGGAGGTGGACAAGGTAAAACCTGAAGTGGAGGTGGACAAGGTAAAACCTGAAGTGGAGGTGGACAAGGTAAAACCTGAAGCGGAGGTGGACAAGGTAAAACCTGAAGCGGAGGTGGACAAGGTAAAACCTGAAGCGGAGGTGGACAAGGTAAAACCTGAAGCGGAGGTGGACAAGGTAAAACCTGAAGCGGAGGTGGACAAGGTAAAACCTGAAGAGGAGGTGGACAAGGTAAAACCTGAAGAGGAGGTGGACAAGGTAAAACCTGAAGCGGAGGTGGACAAGGTAAAACCTGAAGCGGAGGTGGACAAGGTAAAACCTGAAGCGGAGGTGGACAAGGTAAAACCTGAAGCGGAGGTGGACAAGGTAAAACCTGAAGCGGAGGTGGACAAGGTAAAACCTGAAGCGGAGGTGGACAAGGTAAAACCTGAAGCGGAGGTGGACAAGGTAAAACCTGAAGCGGAGGTGGACAAGGTAAAACCTGAAGCGGAGGTGGACAAGGTAAAACCTGAAGCGGAGGTGGACAAGGTAAAACCTGAAGCGGAGGTGGACAAGGTAAAACCTGAAGCGGAGGTGGACAAGGTAAAACCTGAAGCGGAGGTGGACAAGGTAAAACCTGAAGCGGAGGTGGACAAGGTAAAACCTGAAGCGGAGGTGGACAAGGTAAAACCTGAAGCGGAGGTGGACAAGGTAAAACCTGAAGCGGAGGTGGACAAGGTAAAACCTGAAGCGGAGGTGGACAAGGTAAAACCTGAAGCGGAGGTGGACAAGGTAAAACCTGAAGCGGAGGTGGACAAGGTAAAACCTGAAGCGGAGGTGGACAAGGTAAAACCTGAAGCGGAGGTGGACAAGGTAAAACCTGAAGCGGAGGTGGACAAGGTAAAACCTGAAGCGGAGGTGGACAAGGTAAAGCCTGAAGCGGAGGTGGACAAGGTAAAAGCTGAAATTGAGCCAGGCAAGGTAAAATCTGAAACAGAGGAGGATAAGGTAAAAACTGAAACAGAGGAGGAGGAAATTAAAACTGGAATGAAGGAAGGCAGAATTAAAGCTGAAACTGAGGAAGGCAGAGTTAAAACTGAAATAGAAGAGGACAAAATGAGAAATGTAAAAGAGATGGATAAATCAAAAATAGAAGACAAGAAAAAAAGAAAAATTGTCATGATAACTTGTGATGATTTGCCAAAGTCATCCAAAATAAGTTACAAGAAAGGTTCTATAATTGAGGTAAGTTCCAATATTTTTTGTTTATTATTACTATATTATTGTACAGTAGATTATCTTCATAGATTTAATATGTATACAATGAATTTCACAATTAAATGCATGAAATAAATAAATGATGCCCATCCACAAGGAAAAATGAAAAGTGATTCCAAGGCCTTTTGTTTATTTGGTAATACACCTCATCATGGAATGAAGAGAAAAGGCAAGAAGCTGAAAGATGTATATATGGTACTGTATATCTGTACAGCATAAACAAAGTAGGAGTGATTGGCAAAAAAATCAACTAATAATTTAAAGAAAAAGGTATTTTTAACAAGATGTGGCCCATTTTTTGAATTGCTTTCCATTTTTCCTTGTGGGTATATATATCGGTGGTGTAGTGGTTAGCGTCACTGACTACGAATCCATCGGCCCCGGGTTTGAGACCCGACAGCAGCTGGTGCGCAGCAAAACCCAGCTGTTCATCCTTCCACACAATAAAGAAAGTGGTTGGTAGATAAATGGGTACCCTAGGTGGCCTACTGGTTAAGACACTGGGCTGCTGATGGGGCATGGTTCAGATTCCACGTTAAACTGTAGGTCAAAGGTGGAGTGAAAAGCTTGACCTTTGTCAGAATGAACAATTTGGGCGGAAGCTAACCAAAGGTGTGTATATACAATATTCCCTCGCTTAACACTGTTAATTAATCCCTGTAAAGTGCCGTGTTAAATGAAATCATGTTAATCGAATATAAAAACACACGTAAAATATTGTAATTCATCCAACTTTTTCTTTCAAAATTTGTTTTTAATATACTGTATATTTCTTCTTTACTACTGTACTTATAAAAAATTAAAAGGAAAAATAAAATAGGTACGAAAAATCATAAATTTATTGTTCAAACAACATTTAATTCTTTTTTGAGTAAAATTTATAAAAAAAATCATAAATTTATTGTTCAAACAACATCTCTGCCTTTTTCTCCCCTCTATTGTATCTTTTAATTATTTCAAGTTTCTGCTCTAAAGTTATAGCTTTTCGCTTTTTTTTAATAGAGACATTCTCACTTTCATTTTTCCTCTTATCCATTGCTATCTAATGGGGGAAATATTCTAAATTTAAACAAAAATAGAGGAATTGTATGCGCTGTTGCGAGAAAGAAAAATAAAGCACCCTTCCTCTACTGCTGCTGCAGGCTAACTAAAACAATGAGTCCGTGAGACCGTGACTTGTCTCGGTGGTAAGACGTTGCCTGCCTGCTGTTGCTATGGAAATGGAATACCTGCTAAATTTGAAATTTAAGTTTTAGGACCGTGTTGAGTGAAATTTCTTTGTGTTAAATAAAAAGGGGTTGCAATTAATAAACCGTGCTAATCAAAACCGTGTTAAGTGAGGGAATACTGTATATGCCTGTTAATAAATACAGTATCCTACATTTTATTGAGGAAATTCATGTAAAATATGGTACATTTATTTGAAAGTGATGAGTTATATTTAATTTGCATTAACCTAAATAAACAGGATTTTTTAGAGTTAAGACTGTGGTTATTTGAAACCTTATCAATTCATAGAAATCCATAGAAGGTTAAATTAACTTTATATTAAGATAAAGGCCAAGAGCCAGAGTATAGGATAGTAAAGTAGCCCTTTATTTTTCACTTGGACCTCCTAGGTGAAAACGAGTGATGGGACGATTAATCGGAATTGGAATCGAGAATCGGAAGAATCGAGCATTTTTCAGGAATCGGAATCGGAATCGAGAGAATTGTACCATGATTTCCGATTCTTAAAACGATTCTTTAACTTTTAATTGAACCAGTTTTGCAATGTAAACTTTAAAATTTAAATGAAAGAGGATAACAAATTTTATTTTTATTGTATTGTAGCTATACATTAAAACATGTATATTCCATGATGTGTAATCAAGAAGATTAAAATGAATTGTTACAACTTACAGTTGATTTTTATTTTTAAACCAATCTATTATAATTTATAATTTATATTACCATACTCATAATGTAAATAGTTAATCTTACCAGAGTAAAATATGACAATTTCCAGAAAAACAAGTATAGAATTATATTTAAAAATATTGAGAATCGGAATCGAGAATCGTATCGGAATCGAGACTTTTTAGTGGTATCGGAATCGGAATCAGAATCGTTAAAAATTTTGGTATCGTCCCATCACTAGTGAAAACATAGGGGCTTGTGTTTAGCTAAATGCAAAATATTATTTTATGGGAAATGACAATGGTTGAAAGTAGGTCTACTAAAAATTAATTACTGTTTATCCTTTTAAGCAAATAATTGGTTATTTTAATTCAGTCTGTACGAGGTTAGTTACCATTTAAATTTCTAGTATAAGCTACTGTTATTAGTAAAGATTTTAACTGTATTAAAATTATTTCCATTCAGATACCTGGAGAAGAAATCAAAGAAGGGGATTTTACAAGAGTTGTAATTGTTGGGAATACCTATCTTTCTGCTTTCAGTAATTCTTGGCCTTCAGATAGTAAAATAAGGCCTTTCTTTTTATGTAAGAATAATTTGACTATAACTGAATTCTACAAAGAGTTTTGTAACCACACTTATTTAACAGATAGCGAAAATATACTCGTGATATTTGCTATTGGTTTACATGATATTGTTAAGTATAAGAAATATAAGTCAAAAAAATGTACTGGAAAACATTCACAGTTAAAGCTTCCACGGTGTGTCAAGGGTTCTTCTGGTGAGTTTATCAGCAGCCTCACGGATAAGATGCAGTTTGTAAAAGAAAAGTTAGAGGCACAAAAATCCATCTCGGTTGTATTCAGTTACATTCCTGAAGTTAGTTTCATATATGATATAAAAAATATATTGAAAGCTTCACGTGCCCAAAATGAAAATTGTTCTTGCTTTTTCACTCTCCATAAAAGAGATCATAGAAATAATAATTTAGAGTTTTACAAAGCTAGAAGCACTTTCAATCAAATGATTTTCTCAAAGAAACTGAATGAGGTGGAAAACAAAGGGTTCTTTGAGTTTATTCCCCTCAACCTTACCTACTCGAATGAAGAATGGAGGTTTGGTAGAGAGAAAGATGCAAGTACAGGTGATGCAATTACTCTAAATGCAAAGTTGAATGAACTTCTTTTTGGTACTAAAATAAATTCTTCATCCAAAATTCTGCTTAAGGATTTGACTGCAATGAAGAAGCAGTTGTTTGGAAAGAATTCAAGCTACAGAATCATCATAATAGGTGACACATGGCTTCAAGCTATTTTGGAGAATTGGTCAAATGATTTTAAAATAAAGCCTTTCTTTTACTATAAGGAGGACTTGAATTTGAAAGAAATAAAAAACCTTATTCTCTCCATTGTAAAAGATGAAGAAAATACATTAGTGATTACAGCTGTTTCTTCTGGTGATTTATTTAGCTTTGAGCCTTATTCTGAATGTAAAGACCACAAACCATTGCTTTTTCCTGTTCCTAAACAAGAACTTAGTGATTCTCCTATGAAGTATGCAGATCAGCTATGCAAGAAAATTGATTTATTTGAAATAGAACTAAAGGAGAGCAGAAGACATTGTAAGGTAGTCTTTATGACATGCTATCCTGTTATATTTGAATTCTATTATAAATATTTAAAAAAACAACATCAAGATGAAACTAGACAAAAGCACATAATTTATGAAAGACTTGTGGATTTTCATAAGTGTATTGAGTTCAAATCAAGTATGAGAAGATGCCTAAGAGCCATCAATAGTCATCTTGTTGAGGTGAACATGGAAAATGGGTTGCACACTTGTGATATTTTTTCTCTTGCAACACATCTGACCACAGTTGACAGGTTTGTTTCCCCTCATACGTACTACCATCAAGAAGTCCACCTACATTTATTGTGGAAAAGTTGACCTCCCTTATTAAAGAGTATCTAGAAAGTACAAATATACTGTATAAGAAAAAGAAGTTCTCTTTTGAAAATATTTTAATGGTTGCAGAGGAAAGGGGAGACACAAGCATTGATAGCAAGGTCTCCAAATCATCCACTTCATCTGAGAAACATTCTTCAGCTAAAAGAAGTGAGAAATCAAGTGATGAAAAGAAAGCATCTTCACAAAGACTTCACTCTAAATCATCAGAAAAACACTTGGCTATGAAACAGGATGCAAAGGTCTCTCAGAAGAGGTCTCTAGAAGACCTGCAGACAGAGGAAAATAAATTAGTTGTTAAGAGTCTTACGTGTTCTTCACAGCATCAGACAAGCCATACAGAAGTGGCTCGATACCCAGAAAAGTTTCATGATAAAAAATATTCCTTTTCTGATAAACATGAAGCTAGGTATCCTCTGGA
The DNA here is from genome assembly GCA_023014485.1 of Bathynomus jamesi. NCBI lineage: Eukaryota > Metazoa > Arthropoda > Malacostraca > Isopoda > Cirolanidae > Bathynomus > Bathynomus jamesi. Next base: position 632,415 of record JAJOZX010000340.1, read on the forward strand.
GGAAGTGAAGTATTCACATAAATCTACAAAAGAATCCACAGACAATGAGACATTTGAAGTGAGATATCCCAAAGATATATATCCAAATAGATCTAAGGATGAGTCTCATAAGACACCACATCATGAAGTTCGATACCCATTGCCTGATGACAAATATGATGATAAATATGATGATAAATATGATGATAAATATGATGATAAATATGATGACAAATATGATGACAAATATGATGACAAATATGATGACAAATATGATGATAAATATGATGATAAATATTCAGGGTTCAGCAGTGATAAATATAAAGACTCTTACAGAAGGACACCAAAGTCCCCATCAGACATCGCAGACTTGAAACATGGGTAAGAGTACTTTGTAGGCCTAACTCAAAACTACTTAGAATGTTGTACTAGTAACTAGTTTACTCCATTGTTACAGTAGATTATGGCTGGTGCCATATTGTAATTCCTGTAGTCTTAAGAGTTTACTGAACTTAGAGATGAATATGGATTAAACTTCTCAGTTCAGTCAATCATGGGCTTTAGGATTTACGATCTACATAATGGTGTGAAGCCCTTCACTTCATCTCTTAATAATTGATTATACAAAGTTAATATGTATAAATAAAAGTAATGAAAAGGTAATTTCATTACAATAAATTAAACAGGTAGATATACCCTATTATTAGGGGTTATACATCGTTGCAGACTAAAAAAAGTATGTGGTGGCTGATTAGGTGGGGGGGGGGGGGGATCTTGACTGTGATAATGATGAAAGTGTTCTAAATTTAGCCATTTTTCCAGGGTGGATACAAGGTTACTCCTTTACTTTTGAATGTGATTGGAACAGTTTACTGTTTTATGCTGTTAGCACTCGACAATATTTTTTCCTTCTCAGATACATTTATGCACAAGAAAGTTCAAGAATACGTGGGTAGATTGAATATTTCCAGCAAAACCATTATATATAGCTGGGCTATGACCATCTTATTAATTTTTATCATAGATAAAGTTGTTTTTTTTTTAAATTAATTGAGTGTATGAGGACAATTTTGGGGCATTATGGGGTAATGTTTGCATATTTTAGGGTATGATAAATGGAAACTAGCAGCTTTATTGTGTATAATAATAATAATAATAATAGCATTCCAAGTTAATAGAATTTTCACTTAATGACAGTCATCATTCATGAAAAAAGAATACAAACTAGTTGCAGTTGCCATCTGGCTATGCTTTAAATATTGAAAAACCCTTTTCATTTAGTTTCATTATTTTTTACGAGTGTAGTACGCTTCTAAATAAATGATTTGGTGCCAGTTTAATGAACAAGACCTTTGTTAAAGTACTTTTGGGTTATTTTGCCATTTAATTAAATTTTTATTGCAATTTTTCAGTTCAGATTACCATCGAGGTTATAACAGTAGAAGATGCGAAAGTCCAAGTAGATACAGCAGAAGATCATGGAGTAGAGAGATTAGTTACAGAAGAAGCAGGAGTAGAAGCACTGGCAGAAGACAAAGAATTGAGAGTAGAAGTAGAAGATATAGAGGTAGAAATACGAGTCCATTAAACAAAAGGCAAAGAAGCTATAGTCGATCCAGATCTAGATCAGGATTTAAGTCAAGCAGATGTAGCCCTAAATCATCTAATCAAAGTAGAACAAGAAAAAGATCAAAATCTGCTAGTCCAGAAAGCTACAGTAAGAGGTAAGTTACCCATGTGATTATTTTTTTTTTTCTGATAAAACATTAATGAATTGTAAATATAGTATAGTATTTGTTTTCACCTTTTCAGTATTCAGTGAATAGGATTGTCTTATTACAAAGGTAACACTTATTTAACAAAATATATTACAATACCCATTATATTAAAAGCAGAAAAACTTAATTTTATCACATCAAAGTTACTTTGCATTGCATTTGGTGGTAAAGCCTTTTCATAATTGTACTGTGATCAAAGATAAAAATAAGAAAACTCATTCAGTTACAACTCAAACATAAGATAAGTAAGGCTGATGGTTTATTTTTTGCCCCTAACCATGATGAAAGCAGACAGTTAAAATAAAATTTTTAATGAAATGATGATAAATACAGTAACAACTTAATTAAAAAACACTTTTTTCAGCATATTGAATTGAGAAAATATATATATATATATATATATATATATATATATGTATATATGTATATATATATATATATATATATATATATATGTATATATATCACCAAAAGTTACATTTGCTCCTATTCAGTGCTGTCTTTTGTATCATTTTCCTCTTACACAGAAAATAGCTATTACTTTGTTGTAGGTGTTTTTTTGGGGGGGAGGGGGGTGTCACTTTAGGGTAGGTAAACCTAGCAACCTAAATTAAAACTTATAAACTGTGTGTGTGTGTGGGGCATGCAATAGTAGTAGTAGTAGTAGTTTGATTTTGAGTTTTTTTTAATTAAAATCCTAATACAAGTGAAATTTAAAAAAAATAATAATCAGTAATAGAGTATACTAAAAAAGTGTTCTCAAAACTTTTTAATGGAAACCCACCCAACCTTAACTTAAATGTAAGTGATTAAAAATTTGAAAAAATGATAGCCATCACTTGTAGGAGCTAATTTAACTTCAATGACCACTGACAAAAATGTAAGAGGAATTTGGGGATGTATTTAGGAATATATATATATATAATATATATATATATGGGATGAATTTCACAATTAAACACGTGAAATGAATGAGTGCTGCAAACCCACAAGGAAAAATGAAAAACGATTCCAAGGCCTTTCGTGTATTTAGAGCTACACCTCGTCAGGGAATGAAGACAGAAGGCAAGGTGCCCATAAATATATACAATGTAGCGGAAACCAAAGCAATTAACACATACTTAACAAGAGTTAATGAGAGGCAGAAGGGATTTTAACAGGATATTGTCAATCTTATACATTCCCGCACTGATATTGAAATTGTTTTTAAAATGAATAAATGCACATTCTAAAATATTTCTTTCTATTATATATCTGTTTTTAACAAGCGCTTTAGAACTATCCCACTTGATGCTATGATTACATCTATACATATGGTTAAACAAAGCATTGGAATTATTAGCTGTTCTACACGCATATTTATGCTGTTTTACCCTAATATCTAATGTTTTACCCATTTGGCCTATATATACTAAGTTACATTGTGTACATCCAATCGAATACACACATCCAATAACATTTTCCGGGCTATTCTTTATTAGGCATGATTTAACAGTATTATTATACTTAAAGACTACATTGATGCCAATTGCTTTAAGTAAAGTCGGGAGATATTGAAAATTAACATGGTAAGGTAGGCTAAGGATATTTTTACGCTCAAATTCCTTTACAGTTACATTATTATAATACCTATTCTTGGCTTTCCTAAGACAGTTATCTAAAAATGAAATAAGATAACATAATTTAGTACCAATATTCATGATATTGCAGAACTTGGAATCTTGGAATCAAATTTGAAGTCTATCGCAAGCCTACTAATAATAACTCTTATGTGCATTTTTATTCTGATCATCATCCTTTGATTAAATCCTCTATTTTCTCTGCTATGTTTCTTAGAGTATTGAGAGTTGTCAGTCCTGAGTTTTTAGATTCTGAGTTCTGCAATATCATGAATATTGGTACTAAATTATGTTATCCTATTTCATTTTTAGATAACTGTCTTAGGAAAGCCAAGAATAGGTATTATAATAATGTAACTGTAAGGGAATTTGAGCTTAAAAATATCCTTAGCCTACCTTACCATGTTAATTTTCAATATCTCCCGACTTTACTTAAAGCAATTGGCATCAATGTAGTCTTTAAGTATAATAATACTGTTAAATCATGTCTAATAAAGAATAGCCCGGAAAATGTTATTGGATGTGTGTATTCGATTGGATGTACACAATGTAACTCAGTATATATAGGCCAAATGGGCAAAACGTTAGATATTAGGGTAAAACAGCATAAATATGTGTGTAGAACAGCTAATAATTCCAGTGCTTTGTTTAACCATATGTATAGATGTAATCATAGCATCAAGTGGGATAGTTCTAAAGCGCTTGTTAAAAACAGAGATATAATAGAAAGAAATATTCTAGAATGTGCATTTATTCATTTTAAAAACAATTTCAATATCAGTGCGGGAATGTATAAGATTGACAATATCCTGTTAAAATCCCTTCTGCCTCTCCATTGACTCTTGTTAAGTATGTGTTAATTGCTTTGGTTTCCGCTACGTTGTATATATTTATGGGCACCTTGCCTTCTGTCTTCATTCCCTGACGAGGTGTAGCTCTGAATACACGAAAGACCTTCAAAATCATTTTTCATTTTTCCTTGTGGGTATATATATATATATATATATATATATATATATGCTCCTAAGTATGTTTACAGAGAAATACTTCAGCTATATTTGTCTTTATCTTTTGTACTATGCATAGGATAGTTATAAGCTTACAATTCATTTCAAAAAGTTTAATAAATAAAAAAATTAAAAAATTCAACTCTTAACATATAATGTCAAAGATCAAAGAATTTGAGGAAAATAAAAAAAAATTCAACTGCAAAAGTTTTTGTAGACCTATTTACAGAATTATTTAATAATTTGTGTGACTGCTTTGGGCTTGAAGAATTTAAAGTTTTCAGCAGTAGTTGGCTCTTTACTGATTAGAGACTGTTGGTAATTCTGAATATTAGAATTTCCTCTTTGAATCCTCATGGAAGATGGATGACTGTACAAGCCATTAGTAAGCAATGGGTCATTGGGGTAAAGTGATGTCTACAGATCTTAAGAGATCCGTTATTGCTGTACACAAGTCTAGAAAGAGGAGAACAACTTCAAATTCTATTTATGATGGTTGCTGCAGTTATAAAGAAATGGAAAGGCTTTGGAACAATCAAAACTCTTCCAAGATGTGGATGACCTTCCAAGATTTCAGAATGTACACTTAGACAGATTGAAAGAATGGCTGCTACAACCCCACAAATGACTGCAGGTGATATTTGCCATCCCTCTAATATACATCATACATTGAGAAAGAATGGTTTGCATGGAAGACACTAAGAAAACCTTTGCTATGAAAAATGCACAAAGAAGCTCATTTAAAGTATGACAAGGATCATCATAATGATGAGTTTGCATTTTGGAAGAAAGTTCTTTGGACAGAAGACCAAAATTGAATTATTCAGGAACAAGCAATGGTATGTTTGGTAAAAATCAAATCTGACATTCAAGGAAAAAGACATCTTTCCTACAGTTAAACATGGTGGTGGTAGTTTGCTTCTTTGGAGATGCTTTAGTGCTTCTGGTCCAGGAAGGCTTGTTGATATCAATAGAATCTTGAATTTGAAGAAATGGCAGGAAGTTTTAGAAGAAAATGTATTGCCTTCAGTTTGGGAGTTGTGAATGGGTTGCAATTAGTTACTGCAACAAGATAATGATCCAAAACATGAAAGTAAGAGGACCATGAAATGGCTTCAACAAAAGATTTTTCAAATTTCTTGAGTGGCCCAGTCAAAGCCCAGATCTCGATTTAATCTAGAATTTATGGTTTGATTTGGAAAAAAGCTGTCTATAGAAGAAACCTTTCAAATCTGAATGAATTGCAAGAATTTTCTTTTGAAGAATGGGCTAAAATTTCTACTGAGAGATGTTGAAACCTTGTAAAAAAATACCCAAAATGAATCATTGAAGTCAATCAATCAAAAGTGGACACACTAAGTATTAAACAATTTTGTAAGTAAATCTATGAAAACTTTTGTACTTTAAACTTTGATGTTTTATATTACATGTTAAAGGTGAACTAATTTTTTTAATTGTTAAATTTTTCCACCAAATGAATTGGAAACTTTTCCTAACTATCTTTAAGCATGGTACAAAAGATAAGGATGAATATAACAAATATTTCTCTCTACAAATACTTATGAGCACTACTGTGTGTGTGTGTGTGTGTGTGTGTGTGTGTGGTGTGTGTGTGTGTGTGTGTGTGTGTGTGTGTGTGTATATATATATATATATATATATATACTGATAAAAAAAAAACCAAAATTAAAATATATAAAGGAAAGCTTTTCTGGAAAGCTTGTCCTGCTGGAAAGCTTGTCCTGCTTATCAGGCTAATTCAAAGCCTGAATTAGCCTGCTGAGTGGGTTAAGCTCTCTTTTATATGTTTTCATCTCTGGGTTTTTTTATTAGTTTTTGCCATGGTAATTGGATTCTTAAGAACTTCATATACCTACATACAATATTTGATGAATATTTATAGGCTTTCCTAATAACTTGCAGGAACTACAATAATGCTAACCATAGATACCCCCTGATCCCTGTATTCGTAAATATTTAGGTCCGATTGTAATTTCTCCCAGCATCAGAAACTAATGAAGTGATATTAGTATTATTAGGTGATCTTTATTCTTCTGTTAATGCTGAAAATAATTGTTTTGGGTTTTTATGAAAGGCTAAAAAAGGTTTTTACGTTTAGACTTATTTCCTGTGCTTTCACTTTAGTAAATTATAATTAGGTCCTGAAAATAATTTGAGTTAATTTTATTAAGTATTTTGAAGTTTATTTCCCAAAAATTTAATTTTGTGGTGGTTGTAAACTACTGCTAATGGAATTTTAGCTAGGTTATACTCTCTTGGAAAGCATTATCTATTTAGAGATGAACCAAATGGTGAAAGTTACTCAGACTTTGAAAGGCCAGGCATTTACCTGAGTTGGTTATTGTTAGAGGTCTTTTCAGCAAATTTGAGTATTGGGGAACTTATGATTTGGTTAGTGATAGATTTATTGTTTATTTCTGTGCAAACCTATCCTCTACTAACAGAAGTATGGCCCTTTTGAATTTTGTTTTTGTTCACTGAGGAAGTTTCAAGTGAATTATCTTATCTTGTAACATTTTCATCATTGTTGTTGTAAATGGTTCATGCAATTTTCTTTTTTGCAGCAATAGTAAAATCAATTGTATTAATTTGCATTAAGTGAATTAAGCACAATATTTGTCTGTTACTACCCAGATAGTAAGCATCCATTGAGCCAATATTAGTATATGAAATATACCAATATCAATGTTGTCCCAATGGATGCCTGTTAACTGGGTAGTACTCTTGTGGAATGTTTTGAATCTTGCATAACATAGTAGTGGAGTTGTTGTTGTTGTTGTTGTTTCCCTGAATACTGCATCTGTTGGTGTTATTAATCCTTATTTTCCTAAATTATTGGTATGGTTCATTATTTACCGACATCTGGGTCATTCCATGTCAGTTCAATGGAATTTTGGGTTGAAAAAACGTGACCATCACCGATTTTTTTTAGAACTGGCACACTTATAGATCTCAGTGAGTAAAACAGAGTGGCACTTGTTTCAACACTCTAGGTCATATGGTTCCGGAGATATGGCCATTCAATTTTGTAAAAAAAAGGTCAATTTCCAAGTTATAGCATATTTCAACATGAAATATCTCGGCTCCTATTGCACTTACAGAGGCCATTTAAACACTATTTTAAAGCTTTTAAGCAGATCTACAACTTTGTTTCTATTCATATTTTACCTCAGTGGTAAAAAAAAGTTGATCTTATTTTTTACCTTTGACCTTGTGTAGGTCATTTGATGTCACAACCGATTTTTTTCTCCTTTCATCCAATTTTGGGTACACATGTCTACCTTAACATAAAACAAGATTTTTAGTGTTGATTAAGTTAGTATAGACGCTACAGGCATTTCAGTGGACCATACCTACCTCCATTTTGACCAAGTACCTTTTTCCACCAAACTTTGGAGTGCTGTTTCTTTGGAACTGTTTGAGCTAGTGTGTTGAGAAAAGTACCATTAGATTTGTCTCACTGAGATCTATAATGTCTGCTATTTTTAAGGCAATTTGTCTTTTAATATATATATTAAAATAACCTATTCCTTTATTTTTACCAATTGAGTTATAAGAACTGATTCTTGTCTAGCTGGGTGAAACCATGAAAAAAGAGGCATGAACATAACTTTATATTTAAAAAAGGCAGTTATTAGGTATTTACAATATATTTTATGAAAGCCATTATTGTTACATTGCTTAGTGCAAATGCAGACAGAATGTGTTCTACTGGCACCTGGCAACACACATTCTTTTGGCTGAAGCTCTGCAAATTTTGAAAATCCTATTTTAATTGTTGGATGGTTTGTTTTAAAAAGCTCAAATGCTTCTTTTAGGTTGCATAAGATTAGCAATTTTTGTTTTTTTCCCGCCTACCATCAGCTCCTTTTACAGAACCATAGTCTTTCAACACTGGCATTCGTCTACTCACATCTGGTGAATGATAGAAGTCAATTACTTTGGCAGCAGTTTCACTACTCAGGCATTTCCCCAAATGTGGATTAGGAGTTGAAAGCACTCCCTTCTCCCTCACCAAACTCTTTGCTTGCCTAGCCATGTAATCAAAATTTTGTATTCTTATTCTACACACTGCTCAGAGTTTCCTTTGGGCCCCTAAACAACATACTGTAATTACACCGCTATGCGCCTCCCCCCCTACCCGTAGCATATGCTACCAATTCTTTGAATAAAAAAACCTGATAAATGACAAAGATTAAAGTAAATAATGATATAAGTAAAGTTAAAGTAAGTTTTATATATATAATAAGAAATCTTTCTCTGTATATTACTTAAAGAATCAAAATCAATTGAAGCATACTGAAATCAAAATATTCACCTTAAGAAATTTAATTGAAGCATATTAAAACCAAAATATTCACCTTAAGAAATTTAAAATCATAAATTACTGACACCACTGGCCTTTCCATTGGAACACAGGTAACTTTTTTCTCGACTCCAGTACATTCAGAATAAATTTATATCTGTTTTCGTAACCAATTCTATCTTGTGATGCTTCTGTTACCACATTTACAGCATGTTCTACTCCCTGGCTGTGACAGGGAAAAGGAATAAGCTGAAGTGGTTCATTTCGAACTTTAAGATCATCATCATTTATCAAATTCTGTAAAATAGGTGGAGGGGTGATGGTTTCGTTGTCCCAGTCAATCATGTTAGGATAATTGTCTGCTTCAAAGTTCAGTGTTTTTAGCAGCTCAAAATTTCTCGCATTAGTGCTCCTAGTTCTTGCTCGAATGATGTGCTGAAGAGCCAGCTCTCTGACCTCTCTTCTTGTGTCTGTTATCATTGAGAGTAAGATATTCTCTGGGTGGGCAAAATAGGCATTATTTCTGAGGACACGCTCCATAATCATCCAATGCTTTTTATCTAAGCCTTTAAGCAAGTGCATGATATATCAAAAATTAGATGCTCCCTCATTTGCCTTTGGATGAGACTTTATCCAAAACCAGCCTGGAGCGTAAACCAGCATTATAATTTTTACTAGATCTTGGATGTTTTTGTCTGGATTCCGTGTGGAGACATATAAGTGCAGGATCCTGTTTGCTCGTGTTAGCCATCTTGCATGATGGAGGGCACCTGGGGATCTGGTGGCTAACGCTTGTGAGATGCGTCCAGATTGTATGCTAATGCACATTTCATACATATATTTTTGGTCACTGCTGAAACTTTTAACAATATTGGCCAAAACTTCTTTGATGTTGCCCTCTACAGGGATATAATCAACTATATTCAGTTTGGTCAAATCCTCTGAGAGTTTATTTCAAAGAGAACCTTTGAAGGTGTTTGGTCCTGAAGTTTTTCCATCAATTGCTTCAAATACGTGCCTGAAGGGCAGTTCATTTGCATGCAAAAGGCAAATCAGTCATTGTACCGGCCTGTCCAGATATAATTCACTCAATTTTAGCACTCCGCCAATCCTGCCAGTGTTCACTGGGGTGCCATCGCATAGCAAAGCTTTGAGGGATTCTTTGCTATTAGAATCAACTATAAAAGTTATTATTTCATCTGCAATACAACAAGCAGTTCCATTGTCTGGAGCTATATGATCCATGTAAACATCACCAGGTTCTTTGACTATTACATAATGTTCTTCATACTCCATTCCCTTTTTTGTCTTAGTTTGATCTTTTCAACCATCAAATCCGATGCCTTCAATCTGTGTGTTCTCTGATTTCACTTTGATTATGTTCTTTTTACCCACATGTATTCTTTCTCTTTCCACTTTTTTCCTATCCAACATATTGGTTTCGTCTAATATTCCCATATCTTTCAAAGCTGCAGTAGCTCTGTAACTTACACGGTATCTATCTGCTGTTATTGTTAAGTTATCATAAATAATTCTGTTCTGATGGTTTTCTCTCAGCTCAAAATCCGGAACAAAGTCAATATCGTCACTGCCATCATCAATTTGCATGCTCTCATCTTCCATAATATGTAAAGGGTCCAGTTTGCTGGTTGAGGTGACATTCATATCTAGGCTTATCTTGGCTTTTCTTTCTAATCCTTTAACTCTATCGTGAGTCCTTTTTCTTGCAGAAGTCGTTACTCTGTTGATTGGTCCTAGTTAGTTTTTTCTTTGTTTCTGCCCCACAAAAGAGACCCACTCAATCATTGGAACTCTATCACATCTGCAATCTGTTCGACTGATTTTTTTATCGTAACAAGTACAAGTACAAGTACAAATGCAAATATCAAACATTTCATTGAATGTCTCCACCTTCTGCTGAAAACTGTTGTTTCTTTGTTTTAATGGTACTTTATTTAGTTTTGCTGCAGTTCTATCAATCGTTCAACTTTTATAGCTATTCCTTCAAATCCTATATGTGGAAAGGAAAACTTCTCCCAAATGGCTTCCACATCTTTAGTGACAATTCTGTAACATTCTTTTGCTGTTCTAGAACCTTTCAAAATCAGTTCTTCTCATTTTCTTACCAATAAGTAATGCCTAAATACATCAGCCTTTGAAGGAGTCATTGAAGGTGAAAATTCTGCAGGGTGACCAAATGTTGAATTGTGCATTTTGCTTCTTGTCACCATGATTTCACTTATTTAGGCCTAGTATCATTAATAACAAGAAACTAATTGTTAAATTCTAGCAATTGAATCATTCAATCTGAATTTAATATAACTCATTCGGAATTAAATCATAACTCATTCAATCATAAACAATCTGAAAATAACAATCTGAAACTAAAGAAAAAATGTGACAATAATTTATATAATTCATCTAATCTCTCTAAATTAATCTATGTAATCTATTCAATCTATCTAAATTAATCTATCCAAATTAATCTCTCTAAATTAATCTATCTAAATAATCTAACTAAATTAATCTAATCTACTTAATAAGACTTAATATAATGCATGATTGTCACATTTGGGGTTTATATCTGTGGAGAGAGTAAAATGGGGGGATGCTATGGAAGGGGTAAGGGGGGGTCGCATATACTCTTTTTTTTTTTTGCAAGATGTTGAGATCATAATTTCCAACTACGTGCATACTGTGGAATTGGTGAAACTCGATTTTTGGTATGTTTCGACCCCTCTTACTGTAGCGTCTATACTAACTTAATCAACAATAAAAATCTTGTTTTAGGTTAAGGTAGACGTGTGTACCCAGAATTGGGTGAAAGGAGAAAAGAATCGGTTGTGACATCAAATGACCTACACAAGGTCAAAGGTCAAAAATAAGATTTTTTTTTTTTTACCACTGAGGTAAAATATGAATAGAAACAAAGTTGTAGATCTGCTTAAAAGCTTTAAAATAGTGTTTAAATGTCTCTGTAATTGCAATAGGAGCCGAGATATTTCATGTTGAAATATGGTATGACCTTGGAAATTGACCTTTTTTTACAAAATTCGAAGGGCCATATCTCCGGAACCATATGACCTAGAGTGTTGAAACAAGCGTCATTCTGTTTTTCTCACAGAGATCTATAAGTGTGCCAATTTTCAAAAAAATCGGTGATGGTCACGTTTTTTTCACCATTGAACTGACATGGAATGACCCATCTCTATATTTGTTAACCTTTTAACGCCGACTGTTGCCATAAGGCAACATGAGCTTGACAATCTATTTTGAGCCTTACAATCAGAATATTAGGTTATTTTTATTTTGACTTGAACAGGAAAAAAAATTTAAATAAAAATTTCATAATTCAGGCATGAAAGGGTTAAACACTTCTCATATGCCACAAAAGCAATAACTAAAAATATTTTTTGCATGTGGAATTTCATCAGAATTCTTTAGGAGCTAATAATGTTACCAGTCATAGCACTGAAATGCATATTTCTTAACTTTATAAAGTGTGCATATATAATTGGTGGGTTAGGTTGACCTGAATTGATGGGATATGTAGTGAAATGATAAAATGATTAAATAGGTAGTGGTACTTGAAAAGCCATGGAAAATATGTCAGAAAGTGTAGGAAAGTGAGTGTATTCCAGGCAACTGAACAAAAGCTGTAATTGCACCACTATAAAAATAAAGGTAAAAGAAATGACTGTAAAAATTATACGATATAAGTCGTAAATATAACTGGAAAAGTAGATAGAAGAGTGTTGAAAGGGTAAACAATATTATGGTTCTTTTGTTGAAAATAAACAAGTTGGCTTTAGGAAAGGAAAAGGATGTGTTGATCAAGTGTTTGCAGTGAGACAGATGACTTGGAAGTTAAGCGATAAGAAGGAAAAGGTGTATACTATATAGCATTTATGGATTTAGAGAAGGCATTTGGCAAAATGAATACATTTGCCTTGTAACAAGGACATAGAATGTCTAATGTCAGTGATAAGTTGTTAAATATAGTGAGAATATTTTGTGTAAGAGTTGAGGTTGAGTTGAGTGACTGGTTTGGTATAATTGTTAGAGTAGAGCAGGATCATGTGATGTCTAGTGCTATTTTTTTAATTTAATTTAATTGAATAGCCTTTATTATTGTTAATAAAATAAATACAATTTTTACAATATTTGTTTTTGTTATAACAAATAATTGTGAAATTAGACTTATTTTATTTTTCCCATAAGCTTTAGGCTTTACTGGGCTCTTAATTATTAAAAATAAAAGGTATTATTAATATATAAATCATGAATTAGAATTATTATTAGAGTATATATTAATCTTAAGTTAGGTATTATTATAGATATAAAACAAATGCAAAGTCATTATTAAAGGTGTGACACCAATACTATTCCAAAGAAATTAATATTAGACATGAGAGATGAACAGTAACAAGTAATGTACATTTAATCCTAGATTACACATAAGAAATGAATAAATAGTAGTAATGTACATTAGTATTCCATTGTTAGTCGAGATTTCAACTTTGTTTTAAACCAATTTACATTCACGATATTTTTTATATCAGCATTTAAATCATTCCCTAGTTTGGCCAATGAAAATGGGTAATTTTTGAGGTGAAGACAATCTAAATTAAAGAATAACATGCTTTGATCCATTTCTGGTCTGATACGAGTAGATTTCTTAATGAGTTACAAAATATTTATTTACCCATTGTAAGTTGATGATTTTGTTCTTACACTCTTAAATAAAAATAAAATGTGCCACCTTGATTACATCTTTGAGCTTCAGTAGTTTTAGCTCTTTTAAATAATGCACTAGAATAATCATAGAAATTAGCATTAGATAATAACCTTGTTGCTCATTTTTGGATGACAAAGATACTGTTTAAAGCATTGTTAGTGGAGTTTCCTCAAACAAAGGTGCAGTATGTTATATAAGGAAGGAATAAAAGTATGATAGAGTTAATAAAACCTGTTTAGGGACTACATTTCAAAGTTTAAACATTATAGCAATGCTCCTTGAACTCCTCTTTGAAATATAATTTACATGACCCACTTTTACAAATTCTTGTCTAGCATTACACTAAGAAATTTTGTTAGAGTACACTCCTTTACAGCGAGTTCACCAACATTTAGTTTAAGATAGACATTTCGTTTATTAGTGAAAATCATGAAATTTGTTTTACTGGTATTTAATATGTATATGAACCCTCCGAGGTGTTGCTAAAGAAGAACAGATGGTATTAGGGTGTCTTGAGTCAGAAAAGGTTTGAACCACCACACTAGAGGTAGTGTTAGCCTTGACCTTTTTATAATAGGTAACGCTGGATCCTGAGATTGGAATGGTACCTTATTCCCAGTGGTAATCCCAATGTATCTTTGGGTGTTTGGTTGATTTCAATGTCATGGGTCCTTAGTTCAAGCATTTTGCCCACCTTATTGCGGCCTCCCAAGATATTCAATGATGAAGCTTATTGAATTTTTTAAAATCATCACATATGCTCCTCAACATATTGAATATGAAATGGTTTCCCAGTTAGACAATATAATGCCTCAAGTCCTCTATTTATTATTGCTTAAACACTTAATTATGAAATATTTTGTTTCATTCATTACCAAGGCAGTTGTTTTGTTCATCTGTATAAAATAAGTGTTGTAGAATACTTCTTATGGACATATTCTCTTTTGTGAATATTTTTCAGACAGAGACATTCAGCTGCCAAGGAAGAAGCCATTTCGAACCTTTGGGAAATTCATAATCGTGAGTGTGAAATGTATCGCAAGAATCCAGAAGCTCATCCTGACTATGAACGGGTGAAGCGTATGTGGTATGAAGTGATGACGAGTCAGGGGCTTAACCCTTATGATTTCAGTTTAGAAGTTCATTGGAGAGATTACTGGCTGAAGAAAATGGAAACAATCTTCAAAGAAAACTGGGAAGATAAAAAAGCCAAATGTCTTTCTCTTATCTCTTCGAAATCTCATCATTCAAGACGCTCATCTTCCAGCTCCAGTTCATCTTCATCCAGTAAAGATGATAAATACAGACATAAGAAGAAGAAATCTAAAAGCAAGAAATCTAAGTCTAAAAAGAAGTCCAGAAAGGAATCCCCATCTCAGTCAAGCTATAAAACCAAAAGTAGAAGTGGTGGGGAATCGTCCCATAAAGCTCGTGATACATCTGGCATAAAAGATCCAAGTCTCATATCAGTTGAAGAACTAGAAAGTCGGATTAATGTATTTATGATGAAGGCAAAGCAAGGATCAGGTCTGTCTTTGGCTCCAGTTAAGCCAAGTATGCGGGTATCATCCGTGAGTGAAGTGGTTCGTCCAACAACTAGTACTGCTACATTTTCAGGTTCAACGAAGAAGGAAAATGATAAGTTGTTAGATGTTACAACTATCCTCTCTCAAATCTCAGAGAGATTCGGAGCTCTTGGGATGTCATTGTCAGTTTTACATCGCAAAGTTTTTGAGGCTTTGAAGAGCGGACAAAATCCTTTGAAATGTATCGATGAAGACGCTAAAATGCTTCTCGAACTTATCGGTGATAAAATCAAAAGAATTTTGGAAGATAGTAATTTAACTCTTGTACAGAGAGCAATTATTCAAGAGGCGCACGATAGGCTGATGCCTTTCCTCGAATCGTTGGATAAAAAACCCGATTCTAATTTTGGCTTAGATTTAGATATTATAGCTAAAGCGACCCTTGGAATGCATGTTCCTGAAATTGTTAACTTCATAAAAACTGCTTTGACCTACAAAAGAGTGGAGAACGTTTCGAATGACGATCTCATGAAGATTTATCTGGAAGTCAAAGCTATTCAAATGAAACATGTGACACAAAAGCAAGGTTCATCTTCAGTGAATGCACCTAAGTCGAACGTTCAGAGTTCATACAAAAGGACGTCTTCCGCAGAGAATTTGCCTACTATTAGCAGTCTCTTCACCGGATTTCCATCGGGTGCGGCTGCGGCTGCTTCACAATCTCCCCATAGCTTCAAGTCATCTTTGGATACGAAAGTGGTTACTTCAAAATCGGCTCAAATAAAGAATAATTTTCTATCCCTTTCGTTGAATGAAAAGCTGAAAAAGTTTGCCGAGTTTCATTCTCTTCCATTTGAAGAGAAAAGCTTTTTGCTTTCCCATTTGGATGAGTTGGAGAAGACTGAAAAAGAACTCGCGCAGTCTCTGAGATATATGATATCGCGAAATAGGAGCAGCCAGTACTGAAGGAAGAGCCATTACGCTGAGTATCTTAGTTCTTTGCTCCAATTTGCATTAAAAGTGGTGCCAGTGAAATGGGATTTAGCGTTGAATATTAAATTAAGTAGCAGATAGTATTGAATTCTTGATTTACCCCTAATTGATTGCTTTATATTTAGATTTTAATTCTAATTCCACTGTATTAGAATGTTTGCTCTAAAACTCTTCGTTGTCCATTTACACAATATGCATTGCATTGTTTTTAATTGTAAACTGTTAATATGTACTCGTTTTGCCAGCGACCGTAGCTCAGTCAGTAACACCGTTTCCCAATAAGCGAAGTGAAGATACTGACGTCGGGGATTCGTCTCACAGTGGTGCTGGTATTAATGATCCAGGAGTTAGTGCAATGGGCCGCGTTAATTTAGCCTGAGCGCTGTGCCAATTTCTGGCCCTCCTGACTTATTATGTACTAATTTTAATGTAATGGTATTCTGTAATCAAATACACCTAGAAAAGAAGCCTCGTGTTATAGATGACCTTTCCAAATTATTAAAAAAGGACCTTGCTGATAAAAATTAGAAGTATTCACATAAGAAAATTATTTTGAACTTTATTTCAGAAAGGCCTATCAGTAGTTTATAGTTTATAAACGTATCTTAACTGTATTAGATTTGTTATTTTGCTTTAAAAAATTTAATGTCTGCTAATTTTCTTAACGAATTGTCAACGAATTCGCTTAACTTTGTTTTCATAATCAATTATTTGTTACCAGCAAGAAAAAAAACAGACAATATTATCAAGCTCAAAAGACTTCACACTCAGTTTTGTTTCATTTTGATCTAGTTTCTAGAGTAATTGTTAATTATTTAGCAAATGACCTTTGAGAGGTGAAGGCCTCCTTCAGAGGTTCTTGAGGTATGATATACAGAGGGTTGACAAAAGTAAATAGACACCTTTGGTTCCCCCCCCCCATAGTTTTTCATTTGATGATAAAAATCGATAAATAATAATAGAGTTATTGAATCAATATATTTAGAATCGTGTTGCTTTCCTCTTTGCATTATGTAAAGCTGACACACGTTCTAATATTTCATTGATGAGCTATACCATTTGTTCTTGACGACAATCATCATGGTGTCTATTTACTTTTGTCAACTTTCAGTACCAGTCTTACAGATCGTCTAAAAGTACATATTTTATTTCATGCTATACTTTTTTTAAGTTATAGTTATCCCTGTGAAATAACGAAAAAAAAATTTCAAATCACCAGTTCCAATTAATCCCTTAGATTTTTTCAGATTCGAGTAATGTACGGGCTCGTTTGTAGCCCCGGAAAGCGTATCGTGTTTTTGTTCATGTTTACTGGTAAGTCTAAAAACTCTCTGTTTGTAATGTGGTCAAAACGTCATTTCGTATTCGGGAAAAGGTGAAGTAAAAAGAGTTTAATTTTTTCCTTTCATTATTTGTTGCGTATAATGGTTACGTCTCTGCCTATCTCAATTGGTTGGTTAGTCATTTTTTAAACGAGAGGTTTTCAAGAAGTGGGTTTGGTGAGTGTGTTCATTATTTCAGAATAGTTGTGTACTTACACTTATTAGTTTCTTGTACATTTGCGTGGACTTTGCAACCCTCGAAAAAAGGTAACATCCAAGAAACTCATTTTCCCACGACCTCGTCGGGTGAGTGTGCCCCGAAGCAACCCTCGAATAATATAAATATTTATTTTTATTTATTTAATCTATATTATTTTGGGGCTACGTCGTAGCCAATGTCGTAACACTGCTTCCCGTCGATCAACGAAGTTAAGCGGCATTGGGTCCGGGTAGTAATAGTTGGATGGGAGACCGTCCTCCGCGTCCTGCGTCCAAATTATCATACATATGCGTTATGAAGTAGAGTAAGGGCATGAGAGATGTCGGTGATTTGCATGGTAAATTCGAAGGAACTTAAAAGTACATTCATTGTGGATTGAATACGAAAGAATTGGAATTAAGTATTTTGTGAAATAATACTTATGAGGAACAGGATGAGGACTCTCACAATTCACTAAGCAAATCATCGACATCCCCAATGCCGAAACTGCTTCATGGCCAATTTTGAGACCCAATCTCTACTTACTAACATCCCTCTATCTGGAGCCATAAATACCTGCATTAACCAGTTATTCGAATCTGATGGACCTGAGCAAAAAGGGGCTTCACCGCTTCAGTTAACCGCCTATGACACATTTCATATTAATCAGCATTTATTCAGACAAATTGATTCATTAACTGGAGTTACCCCAGCCACTGACTTACATATTCCTCTTTTATTACAAAAGGAAATGGCTACAAGATTGCCTAACCAAATTTAACCCTACTACAGGAGGTACGGTGATTAGGGTTGTAATATTCCTGGAAATTTTGGGAATTTTCAAGAACTTTCTTTTTCATAAAACGAAGAGGTGCATAGTCTTGAATCGGGGTAACCTGCGTATTTAATTTGAGGAAAGTGTAGAATAACGCAGCAAAGATTCAAAATGCAGTTGATGTTAGCATATGATTCGCTTCAGTATGTTACTGGTATATGACAGTAGCGTAGAGTTGATGTTAAAATAGGAAACCCCACTCCTTGGGATTACTTTTAATCTCCAATTATTTTACAAGAAGAAAATCCCCGGAATACTGAAGTGGAAACTTCCCATTTAATTAGTGAATATTAAAAACGTAAATTTCCTGCGTACTGATTTCAAATTCCTATTTTTACCCAGGTATATTCCCAGCAAATTCTCCTAACCTCAATAAAAACAATTTATATAAGAAGCCAGAATTTTTTGTTGGATCGAAAACACTTAAATGTCTTATATTTTACTGTGTGCTGCAGAAAAAAATAAATATAAAAATTACCTAAAATTGAAAATTCCTGTAAAGTTTCCATCCCTTTGCGACCCCTAACGATGGTAAGTTTCCTTTTTATAATCCTTTCCACTCCTAGAAATTATTGCAGTACTGTACTTCAGTGGCGCCCACAGTAGGGGACGCAGTATACGCACGTGCGTATACAAAATTTTCTCGTAATTACGATGTTTTAATGGAACGTGCGTATCTTTTTTTACCCGGGGAATGCAGAACACGTTAAAACATTTATTGATTTTTTTGTACATAAATCTTGTATAAAAAAAAAAAAAAATTTACATTTATCTAATTATTTAATAGCTTTACAATAATCTAATAACGTTCATCAGGATGTAAACATAAACATTGAATCAATTCTGCACGCGCTCGAAGCTTCAAGACATCGTTGTATTGCCCTTCTCTTAGAAAAATAGTAAATTTATAGTTGTAATAATTTCTCGTTTTGAAATGTGTGTAATGCTCGTATGCAATTTGTACCGTATTTCATTGATTTTATTGGAATATTATTTCGTTTTGTACAAAAAAAGTGCGTATCTTTTGGAGATCTGCGGGCGCCACTGCTGTACGTAACTAGTAATTTAAAAAATTAAAATCTTGACTATACTTCTTAACTAATAAAGGGTCCATTCACACACGTCCGCATTCGTCTTCGTCTACACTTAAAACTTGTCATTCATACCATCGTCACGAGTCCACCCTCTTATTGATTCTGCCATAACTGCAATAGTTTGAAAAAAAAAAAAATGTTACTGGTATCTTCTAAACTAACTAATAATTAACGAGGATACTGATGTATATAAGACGAAAAGTAAACTTTGAATGTTAGCTGAGTTAAGTACCTCATATCCTTGTCCTTGGTGTTAAGTTTAGTACCGTACAACATTTCCATCTCAAACATGACTGGTTGACGTACGCTTTATCTCGGATTGAAACATTCAAAGAATTTACAAGAGTGGATGATACAGTGTTCATCGGGTTAAAATCGAATAATCAGGCATCGTTTCCGTGGATTTGAGGTGTATTTGAGATGTAGAATGGCCCATAATAAAACGTGGCAAAATGCCGTTTGAGTCTATCCATATACATTGTACTTCCAAATTTGTAGTAGTAATGGTTTTCATAGGTGCCCTTAGTACTGTTGCAGCCATATCACTATTTTTATATATCTTATTCTGATAGTTCTTTTAATTGGCAAGACATTTGTATTGTTTGAGAAGTTTTCTGTGGTAACTGTTGTACCCAAATTAGATTTTTATTTTGTATCTTATTTGAATGGGACTAATCTAATAAAATAATACAATTTATTTTACTCTCGCTCATTGGTGGTCTGTTTTAAGAAAAAAAAATTAGGACTGCTTTTTTTTTTTTTTTTTAGGGGGTGCCCTTTTTTCTTTGGAGTTCCCCTTACTGAAATGCCTAGATCGGTCCTTTCAAAAATGAAAGGGTGTTTTTGGAGAGAGGAAATGCAGTTGGACAGGTGGAAGGTGGTGATAAGGTATGACTGGGAAAGTTGAAATGAGTCTGAAAGGTAGTGTTATGGCTATTTGGAGTACCAGGTGAAAGGTTGAATGAATGTTGTGTGTCGGGGTAACTTTTTCCTTAAGCACGAGGATGCACATAAGTATAAATGGTAAAGAACGAGTAAAATGAGACAAGAAAGAGAGTTGGTTAACATTATTCCTTGAAAGTGTGTATAGTGTATAATGCAGAGCTCCAGTGGTAGGCTTTTTAGATCATTATGGTTCTGTTATTTGAGTAAGCAAAAAGTAAGAGTAACTGGGGAGAGGAGATGTCTGAAGATAGAAAGGCTGAATGTGTGACTCAAGCGTCGGAGGTGGTGTGTGGTAGAAAGAATTTAGTAGGGGTCGAGAAGGGAAAATAGCATGGTGGAATGATCAGGTATGTGAAAAATGGGTAAGAGGAATTCAAGAGAGAATGAAAGTTCTTTAAAAGAAGGGTGAATGAAGCGCGTGTTGATAACAGGAAGTCAGAAAATGGGTGTTTTATTTTGAGGGTGGAACATAATTAAAGTGTCGATGGAAAAAGTACATACTTGAGAAAGATCACGTGAGTATTTTTTACAGTTGTTAGAGCAAATGAGAGGGAGACTGAGATTGCAGCTCCTAGAATGGAATGGGTGAGAAGTGATGATCTGGTGTAGACGAGAGTTTCAGAGTTGAAAGTAGAGAGCAATTAAAAAATTGATAAGGTAGCAGGTTACAGAATTTACATAATAACAAAGACCTAAGTTTATTGAGGTGGTTTGGTCACGTGGAGAGGATGGATGTATAGCGTTGTATGAAGGCGGCGGTGACTGCAGCCTGGTTTTTGTGGCGATCCAAACCGGACAATGAGGGAGTTATACCCGACTATCGGGAAATAAGGGCTCCAGTAATGCAGTGTAACTAACGTAATCTCCAATTTATTTAACTATTTTGAGGAACTACTTGAATGAATTTTATAATCCGAAACAACATTTACTTACTGTTAATATAGATTTACAATATATTAGTATACTAACTACAATACAATCGTGTAATAGCTAACAGTTATACAGAACAGTTTGTATCTTCAAAATTTTTGCCTCCGAGATTTTTTTTTCTGGGTGAAATCATCAATAACATCATCACATGAAATCTCCCTGCCAACGTCCTGGTTGATGCTTATAATGCCAAGGCCACTGAGGCGATCCTGCCCTATTGATGATCTGAGGTAGTTCTTGATTAGCTTCATCTTAGAGAAGCTCCTCTCTGCTGACGCTACTCAAATCGATTTAGATTCATATTCAATAAGTACATCATTTGATCCATATTTACCCACAAGGAAATGACGGGAGAAATGTGTTTATCAGTAGTACAAATTGATCAACGATGTTATCCGACGTTGGACGTGTTCAGATGTAGCGACCCATACATTGTTCAGATACTACGTAAAGTTGTAGGGCCCCTCTGTCATAAGTCCTTTATCGTTACGAACGAGATTAAACACGGTTTACTGACGTAAGAGAAACTTCTGTTTTTGTCGTTAATTAAAAGATTAATAAATTATGAGAAATATACGTGTTGATATAGAGGATATGTGGTTTGTGTATAATGACGGTTTTTTTATTTATGGTTATGTGCGATGGGGATCGCAAGAAAGCAACTCGCTCCTTTATCAGTCCAGCCCTTGAGGTGGGGCCACCAGCTTCACTTTCGTATGAAGAGAGACCGATGCATGGAATTTTTATCAGGTTTATAATTAGGATAAATTAGAATATTACATTATGATGAGCAAAGTTAGAAGATCATGTAGTTGGGTCTGAGGTAAACTGACTGAAGACGACTTGAGTGGTAAAGGTATGATCTTTATTGGCGAGATTTGATGGAGAAAACTGCAATAAGGAGTATAATTCTAAGGTTATAAATCTTAATTAATATAAATAATAGTTGTAAGATAAACTGCTTAATGATCAGCAAAGTTGGGAGATGTGTAGTTGGGTTTAATTTAGTAAAACTGAATAAGGTTGATGTATGTTATAAAAACGAGATCTTTCATGGCGAGACTCGATGAAACAGAAATTCGATGGAGAATTAAATTTTAAATTCAGCTAAAAAAAATTAAGCTAAATAATAATTTTTAAATTCACAGGCTTGTTTAAACAAAAGGTTTGAGATTTTTATTGGATTGAAGCGAATAATCTCTATTAATAATAAAATAAATAGATTGGTTTTACAATTTACAATAACATAAATAATTGTGAAGCTGAACTATTTCAGGTTGAGTATGAGATTACAAATGTTTGTAGCTTTTGGTCCCGTTTGTCTAGACTAGAGCATGCCTAAGATTGATACAGTTATATTGATGTCGCCTCAGAAAAGAAATACACACGCACATGGTGTACCTTGTTCCTAAGGAATCATACACCTCGACTGATAATAGCTGGGAGTATCTGCACTTCAAACTGATGAAAATGGCATAAAAGTGGATTTGTAACTAGGGATTTCATGTAAGGTTAAGTCGTGATAGCAGGGCCGTTCCTAGCCATTAGGGGGCCCTAAGCAGTATACCCATTTGAGGCCCCACCCCTTCATCCACCAACTCACGCCTTACTACATCACCTCAGCACACATACAAAAAATGGCTGTGTTAATAAAAAACAATTATGAAACAATTTTAATGAAACGTTTATGCCCAAAACAACAAATATGTACTTTCAGAAGACAAACAAAAAATACTCCATGAAATTCCTGAAAATTAGCTTATACATTATTTAGAATAAATGACACAAATATGTATAAAAAAATAATGCAATTATCAACTACCAAACAATTACTAACTACAATACAATCGTGTAATAGCTAACAGTTATACAGAACAGTTTGTATCTTCAAAATTTTTGCCTCCGAGATTTTTTTTTCTGGGTGAAATCATCAATAACATCATCACATGAAATCTCCCTGCCAACGTCCTGGTTGATGCTTATAATGCCAAGGCCACTGAGGCGATCCTGCCCTATTGATGATCTGAGGTAGTTCTTGATTAGCTTCATCTTAGAGAAGCTCCTCTCTGCTGACGCTACTATCACAGGTAGAGTGCAGGCAATTCTTAATGCAACCCACAGATTGGGGTAATGGGGTATAGTTCCTCCAGTTGCTTCTGATGAATGAGGGAGAGAAGCTCCAATGCAGTCATGTTATGTGAAGGTAAAGTCGGCAAGTTCTTAATTTCGAGGGCCAGTTCTCTTCCATCAATGTCAGAGTCAGCTCCAGAGCTCAGTATTTTAGAGAGCTTTTCACACGCAGGACAAGTCTTCCTTGTTCATTGTGGTGAAGTTTAGGAGAACCTCAAATATGTCCCTCATCATCTAATGTTTTGAATCTCTCATTTATTGACCCAATGGCACAATCCACCACCACATTGAAAAATTTGACTTCCAGCCTCTCTAAGGCTTCTGTAAATGGTTCGTCAGGAGCTTCGTAAGCAAAGTGCTTTTTTGTGGATCTGAGCCTCTTCTCCTTCAACACAGTCTCCACATTCATTTCCTCACATATGTCCCCTAGCTACGACCTGTGCTGCAACAAAACCTGTGTTTCTGTAGCTGGTGAGCGAGTCTTGTTTTTGTGAGGAGAATGACTGCCACATCAAACTACATTGTAGGAGACAGCAGAAGTTTGCTCACATGGTTAACTGCATGAAGAATGTCATACCATACTACTGTGCAAATCTGAAAGCGATAAGACCCTACCTCCTCTGCAAGTGCTTGTGCTTCAGTCCTGGCTATGGCATCTGTGGCATTGTTTCTGACTTCCAACAGGGCCTCTCTGATGTTGTGGCTCTGGTATCGCACACCCTTAATGCTCTTAAGCCGGCTCTCCCACCTGGTTTCACTCTAAGACTTGAGTGTTATGTTCACGTGCTTCTTTAGGATTGTCCATCTCTGTGTAGCTGCTGCAAAAAGTTTGTACAATTTTTGTACGTTGCCAAAGAAGCTGATGGCATCTGTGGAAGCTTTAGCTGCATCAGCCACTACAAGATTCAGAGTGTGAGCCCCACATGGAACATAGAGTGCACGACATTTCTTCTCTAATAACCTTGCCTGAACACCTTTGTTCTTGCCCTTCATGTTCGCTCCGTTGTCATATGACTGCCCTCTGCAGTCATCAAAGTGAATATTCAGTTCATCTAGTCTCTTCAGAATCAGAACTGATAAACTCAGGCCTGTACTTTCTGAAGCCTCAAGAAAGCCCAAGAAGTATTATTTGATAGCGTGGGGTAGACACCCCAGTTAGGTTACTTAGGTTCTAGCAAACAATCAAAAGCACTTACCGGTGCGTTGAATTAGGTATTCCTTGAAGCCTACCGTTTTATTCCTGTGTCCCACAACAGCCTACCTAACTCTCTCTTACATTACCAATTTAGAAGCTATAGACATTACCCCTAACTATACTTAAGTACGAACAACTTCCTACCCGATTTGTTACCTTAGATTCATCACCTAATTTTACTCAGCACCAAAGATTAGGTCAGATAGGAAAAAACATGTCTAGGCCAGACCGAAGCAATACGAACAGCCCGTTGGTTGTTTATGGCTTCGTCTTGCCATTCAGCTTAGATTTAGTGATATTTACTCTTTAGTGACTTTTAGACTACATACATATATATACATACACGTCACCTCACTCCTCCCCTACAAGTTTAGTCTGTCAGGGGGATGAGGAACCCTAGACGAC
Source organism: Bathynomus jamesi (assembly GCA_023014485.1). Lineage (NCBI taxonomy): Eukaryota > Metazoa > Arthropoda > Malacostraca > Isopoda > Cirolanidae > Bathynomus > Bathynomus jamesi. The sequence goes on from JAJOZX010000340.1 coordinate 657,437, forward strand.
CTGCGGAGCGGGGTTGATGTAGTAGGATCAGGTGCAACCTGTATAGGCGGGCAAGTTGAACCATTTTCCGGAGGATCAGTTCTCTCTTCCGGAAGACTCTGGTCCTTCTGCACTTCCCGTTCCCATATCTGGTCCTGATGGCGTTTAATAGAACGACCATCTTCTAGTTGGCACTTGAAGGAAACAGGGCCCGTTCTCTCCTGCACAGTTGCAGGAACCCATTTTGGTCCAGCCCCATAGTTGCGAATCACAACTGGATCATTAGGTTTCGCTTCTAGAACTCTCCCTCTTTTAGTGTCGTGGTACAACTTCTGTTTTTCCTGATGGCGTAAAACTCGTTGTTGTAACATTTCGTTTGGACGTAACAAATCAAAAACTGAACGAATTCCCCGGCCAATCAGAAGTTTAGAGGGAGACACCCCTGTCGTGGTGTGTGGTGTTATTCGATATTTAAACAAAAATTTATCCAACACCACTTGCATTTCCTCCCCACGAGAATGACGCAAGGCCGACTTGAAAGTACGGACCATGTTTCCGCGAGACCGTTAGTAGATGGGTGGAAAACACTAGACCGGACATGTCTAATGCCATTTAGGTGGACGAAGGAACGAAATTCCTCACTGGTAAAACAAGTACCATTGTCGGAAACCAGGACTACGGGTAAACCCCATCGAGCGAAAACTGAACGGAGTAAGCGAATCGTTACACCCGAAGTCGTGGAAGTGGTTGGAAAAATTTCCACCCACTTAGAGTAGGCGTCCACCATGACTAGGAAATAAATATTATTTATAGGACCTGCATAGTCAACATGGATCCTATGCCACGGTATAGTAGGCCATTCCCAAGGATGAAGTGGACTTTTCCTTGGGAGATCTCTGTTCTCTAGGCAGCTTTGACAAGAACGAACCAATGATTCGAGTTCTCCATCTAAACCAGGCCACTAGAAATAAGCTCTCGCCAGCTCTTTCATTTTTGTTGCGCCCATGTGTTCAGCGTGAAGTTCCTTCACTAAATTCGACCTGCCTTTATTTGGAATAATCACTCTGTGGCCCCATAAGAGACAGCCATTTTGAATAGAGAGGCCAGACTGACGCTGAATAAAAGGCTGTAATTCACTCTCAACCTTAGTAGGCCAACCAACTGAGCAGAAATGGATGACCCTAGACAGAATAGGGTCTGATTTTGTCCACTGCTCTATTTGTACTGCAGATACTGGAGTGGATTCCAAAAACTCCACCAAGTGAACCCATTCTGTAGGTATAGGTACACAATCATTTGGATTTTCTAAGGGCAACCTACTTAGCGCATCAGCCGTACCTAAAAGTTTACCTGACCGATGTACTAAGTCAAATTTATAGGCTTGTAGAATCAGTGCCCATCGTTGAATCCTACCTGAGGCCATAACTGGAATATTTTTATTAGGTGAAAATAAACCTAAAAGAGGCTTATGGTCAGTAATTAGTTTAAATTCATGACCCCATAGATAGAAATGAAATTTTTTTACTGCAAATACTAAGGCTAATGCTTCACGTTCCACTTGTGCATATCGTCTTTCCGTCTCAGTTAGTGTTCTAGAAGCAAAACAGATAGGCCTATCTACACCATCAATGTGGTGAGATAACACTGCCCCAATTCCATAAGAACTGCTGTCTGCTGAAACTACGAGAGGAAGTTTAGGATCATAATGCACTAGGAGAGTGGACTTTAGTAGTACGTCCTTGGAAGCCTCAAATGCTTCCTTTTGAGTTTTCTCCCATCTCCACTGTTCCCCAGATCGTAATAGCTTATTCAGGGGTTCAAGGAAAGTCGATGCATTAGGCAAAAATTTCCTATAAAAGTTTAGGAGACCTAAATAAGCTTGTAACTGTGTGATGTTTTGTGGAGGTGGTGCCTTTTCTATTGCTTCTAGTTTATCCACCGTTGGATGAATGCCTGAGGCATCTATGCGGAACCCTAAATATGAAACCTCATTAGTGACCCATGAACACTTTTCTCTCTTTAGCTTAAGTCCAGCATCCCGGAGTCTTTTTAGAACCGTGGTTAATCTAGTTAGGTGTTCTTTTTTAGTCGAACCTGAAATGAGGACATCATCTAGAAAGCAAAGTACCCCTGGAATGTGACCTAGAACTTGGTCCATTGTCCTCTGAAAAATACCTGGAGCCGATGCTATTCCATAGCATAGCCTATTGTACTTATATAGGCCTCGGTGCGTATTTATGATAGTTAATTCTTTAGAGTTTTCATCTAAACTTAGTTGAGCATAGGCTTGGGACATATCGAGTTTTGTGAAATATTTTCCCCAGCAAGAGAGCTAAATAATTCATCAGGCTTGGGTATAGGATAGCAATCTAGAAGGACGGCTCTATTTGCTGTTAAACGGTAATCCCCGCATAACCGCACGGACTTGTCCGGTTTTAGTACAGGAACTACTGGGGCAGCCCACTTAGCGTGTGTGACTGGTTCAATAATTTTATCTTTTAGCAGCCTGTCAATTTCTAAATCTACCTTCTCCCGCAGTGCATGCGCAATTGAACGAGCCTTACAAAATTTCGGAGTTACATTAGGATCTACTTCTATGCAGACCTGATGGCCTTTTAGGTTGCCTACTTCAGGCCCAAAAATAGAAGAAAACTCCCTTAACAATGAGTCTATGTCAGATGGATATGAAAGTGTATGCACATCTGCCTGACCCCTTGGCAAGATTTTGTCAATTGGCATTTCCAAAGCATCAATCCAATCACGGCCTAGTAGAGTAGGCCCTTGCTCATCCACCACTAAAAGGGTTAAGGGATGAGACAAAGTTTTCTGGTTAAGTGTAACTGTGACGTATGCTTCTCCACAAATAGGTATTTGTATGTCACCGTACTTCTTCAAAATCGTTTTAGATGCATGTAGTTTAGGTGTGTTTTTGAAAATCTTATCAAAAACTACCTTGGACATGACCGTCCGGGCAGCACCCGTATCCAATTCTAGAGGAACTGTAATTCCATCTAGGCCTACCTCTACAATATATGGGCCTGTATTTTCCCCACTTTGCTGCTCATAGAATAGGTACTCCACTCCAATGTTCGAAGTATTTCCCTTTTGAGGATTTATACTAGAAATGTTAAAATTAGAATTTTCACCCTTTGTTTTCTTTGAATAACACACTTTAGCTATGTGGCCTATTTTACTACAGTTTCGGCAAACTGCTTCTTTAAAAGGGCAATCTTTCTTCCAATGGTGTTTTCCACACCCTGTACATGGCTTGGAAGGCTTAGTAGAATTAGTAGGCTTAGTCATATTCGCCTCATACCTTTTATTTGCCTGTCTAGTAGGCTCGTTAGGTCTGCCAGGCCTAGAAGATTTAAAGCTATTTACGTGTTGGGCTTTACTACTATGATTTCCAAAAGCTCTAACATCTTTAGCAGCTGCTTCTCTAGCCGTAGCTATTTCTACAGCCTGACTAAAAGTTAGGTCCTGTATGGCTAATAGGGCTCTCTGGGTAGACTCCTCTTTGAGACCCATTACAAACCTATCTCTTAGCATTTCATCTAATTTGTCCCCAAATTTACACGTACGGCTATGGCTTTTTATTCCTGCAACAAACTCTGCAATGCTTTCATTTCCCATCTGATGCCTTGAATAAAATTTGAAACGTTCATAGATGAGAACTACTCGGGGTTTGTAGTGATCGGTTAGGGCCTGTACCAATTCATTATAGGTGCAAGTTTCCGGTGCTTTAGGAGAAACTAGGTCCATAACTAAACCAAACGTTTTAGGGCCTATTATAGTTAAAAAGGTAGGTACTTTCTTAGCATCCGGAATGGAATTTGCCTCGAAAAACAACCTCACCCTAGTGGCATAAGCTTCGAAGTCCTCCCCATTGTCTTCGTAGGGGCTTATATGGCCAATCACCGACATGCTAGAGCAAAACCGAATTAGACCAACTCACGTGAAGTAGGTTAGGTTAGGTTTAAATTTGGTCTAGTTACTGAATAGTGAATTTTATTAGAGTTAGTGCTGAATAGTGAATTGTATTAGAGTTAGGGCTGAATAGTGAATTGTATTAGAGTTAGGGCTGAGTAAGAATTAGTTTTAGAGTTAGGGCTGAGTAGGAATTAGTTTTAGAGTTAGGGCTGAGTAGGAATTAGTTTTAGAATTAGGGCGCGGGACCTACGCTATAGTACGGTAGCTTCCCCACACAAACAAACCAAATCGGACGACCCACTAGTCTGCATCCAATTTTCCAAACAACCACTTGAACCCAATAAGCCAAATTAACCCAATGAGCCAAATTTAACCCACTGAACAAAATTTAACCAAATGAGCCAAATCCCATCCTCGTCGCCAAATGTGATAGCGTGGGGTAGACACCCCAGTTAGGTTACTTAGGTTCTAGCAAACAATCAAAAGCACTTACCGGTGCGTTGAATTAGGTATTCCTTGAAGCCTACCGTTTTATTCCTGTGTCCCACAACAGCCTACCTAACTCTCTCTTACATTACCAATTTAGAAGCTATAGACATTACCCCTAACTATACTTAAGTACGAACAACTTCCTACCCGATTTGTTACCTTAGATTCATCACCTAATTTTACTCAGCACCAAAGATTAGGTCAGATAGGAAAAAACATGTCGAGGCCAGACCGAAGCAATACGAACAGCCCGTTGGTTGTTTATGGCTTCGTCTTGCCATTCAGCTTAGATTTAGTGATATTTACTCTTTAGTGACTTTTAGACTATATACATATATATACATACACGTCACCTCAGGTACTTCACCCATTTTAACAGTTCTGATAATAATCGACATCTGTTCTTGGTGGCTTATGTGTGGAGTGCAGTCTGAAATGAGTGAGTAATATTTAGCTTGTTTTATTTCTGCAACAATAGCATCCAAGATCTTCCCACTAATGGACCCAGTGAGCTCATTTTGAATGATGTTTCCTAGGTAACTTGAATGACTATATTGGCCACTTTTTCGACTCTGCTGATATGTTCCATCACTGGATCAAATTTGGCAAGCAGCTCAACCCCCTTGAAGAAGTTGCCATTGTTTCGATTGTATAATGTAGAGGAAGACCCCCTGAAAGCAAGGTTTCTGCCAGTGATTGGATTATACTTACAAGACGTGTGAGAACATCTCGCCAGCGTCTTCGCTCTACCTCCATTAATGACATTTCAGTTTGGTCAATGGTCCTCCCAGTTTTTAGCCGCAGTTCCAGATCCTTCCATGTTACCATGTTATCTGCATGTTCTGAACTATTTTCATGGCCTTTCAGAAGCGAACCAACGTTTATCCAGTCTGAAAGTCCATCCGTAATTAGTTTGTACGACTTCCTTGAAAACAACTTGCAGCCGAAGCAATAAGAGCATCATTCCTTCTAGAGTACATCAGCCAGCTTCGCTTTATTTTTTCCCCATTAATTAATGTTCTGTACATGTAATGGTGATGAACGCTTCTACCGTCCTCTCTTTTAAGGAATGTGAAATCTGGACTGATTTGAAATGGTCCTTGAGACACCAGATCTCTCTTTAAGGCATCTGACAGGACAACTGGCCAGTCATACGGATCAAGCGGTGGAGCAGATCTTGGTTCTTGTTGCTCAGTAGAAATGCCTGCGTGTGGTGTTTGAAGCTGAACAGATAATGGGCCACTTGTTGGTTCATCAGGCTCTACTTCTACTGGTGTTTGAGGTTGCATAGAGGATGGTCCTGCTGTTGGCTCATGATGCTCAACAGGCTTTGCTTAGGATGGCTTTTCCAAATATTTCAGTAGTGCTCTTGAGAAGAACATAACATTACATATTCTGTTAATTTTTGCTAAAATACTCTTTCTTATCTTGTTTGATAATTGATCTGTGTGAACAGAATTTGAGGCGATGTGATCCATTAAATTTCACATTTCGAAATATTATAAATATTACAGAGACTAGCTTACTCTACACGATTCCTGAGCACTTGCCTAGCTTGATGGTCTACCTAACCCAGTTGCCTGAACTGTAATCATAAGAATATACAAGTGACACATCTCACCTGTGCTCAGTGTTGCCATTTCTACAGATTTATCTGTGCATCTACAGATTTTATGCTTTGTTTCAGATTTTCAGATTTTTCCCCCAAAATGGGCGAAATCTACAGATTTCTAAAATTTATGATTTTTTTTATGCTTCTTTTCAGATTTTCTTTCAAAATGTGCAAAATTTGCCGATTTCTGAGATTGGGTTTTTTTTTACTAACCACTACGGACTACACTGGATATTACAGTAATATTACTGAGTTTCTCCATGAGAACCAACAAATTATTTTCGTGCGCCACCTGTCAGTAGAGAGTGGCAACATAACATAAACACGCCACACTCAGCTGACTGTGCGTCGGTTCTTACTTAGTCATCAACAAAACACACTGCTAAAGAAAGCAAAGGGTGGAATCTACAGTACAGATAAATAGCCCTGTTGTTGTTAATGATAATGTTCATTCCTTTATTCCAGTACAGCATAAAATTATGTATTTTATTGAATTCCTTTTTCCATTTTGTATATATGCATCCTTATTTTGTTGCTGTATACTTGTTCTTTCTATTTGCTGCTTTTTGTCTAGATCATTCTTAAACTGGCCTATAGACGTAGCTTGAATAGTATTCTGGTTTAAAATATTCAGTTTATCTACCTTTCATTCACTAAATTTCGTGTTTAATTGGCCATTTTTGTATTTCTGCTTGGAATTATAAATATTATTGTATATGTTACTTACAAAAATAAACTTTAAAATCAAATGGTAGTTTACAGATTTTGTTTACAGATATTTTTATTGAAACTACAGATTTCTACAGATATTTTGACACCAATCTTCAGATTTTCATTATTTTGGATGGCAACGCTGCAGGCTGTGCTACTGGAAAGCTTCTCCTCCTCTATTTTCTTCTTTTTCCGTTTTTCAGCTCCTGATGGATAATGTTTCATTTTCCAAGATGCACGAAATCACATCTAGTTAACCACAACTAATCTGCTAAATAATAATAATAATAATAATTGTTATAATTGTAACGTTACTCAAATACATTCAAATAATCAGACCATTTAGGTTTTAACCAACAAAATTCACATTATCTGAAAAGGATGAGAAAAGAATTAATAAACTTGAAAACATAACGAAAATAATCCTAGGTTTTAAAGTGTTACAAAATCTCTTAATAATTAATTAGTAAATTAGTGAAATAATATTTTACAATACTAGAAAAATTGGCCCTTTTCCGTTGTACCCCAGCAACAAAAAATGAAATTATATATTATTTTCTACTGTAGTTTTACTTGCTGAATTCAATAATATATATCTTATTTTGGAGAAATTAATAACAAAAGAGTTATAGTCCGTTTATTTTATTTAAAAGTAGAGATTGCATTTAAGATTTCAATAAAAATGACCTTTCCTTTTTGTCTTCACAGAAATTCACATAAATAAGAATCTATCATATTTCTAGATGTTCCCCAATGTCTCTTGTTCCTTTGTTTAGCTAAATCAACTGTACGCCCTTGACGAGTGGCAGAGCTGGGCAATAAATACATTGAATGTATTTAAATACTAAATACATTTTACGAATGTATTTAGATACTAAATACAAAATACATCAATTGTATTTAAATACATTTGTAAATACATTTTAAATACATACAAATTTTAACATATACATTCACTAATTCATGAGTAACAACAATATAAAATGCTTGATAAAGGATAAGGAAATAGTACAATCTAATTTCCGATTATATATTTCCCTTTTTAGAACAAAACAAAAACAAAAGAACTTAGAACTTAGAACTTACGATGTTCAACCAGTGACATATTATACTCATTATATCATTGCAAAATGAGTAACAATTAATGAGTAGATGAGACATAAACGTAAACATAAGACGTAAACATAAACATAAGGCACCTTACGAATTCTCTTTTATTTCACGGTTGCTGCGGATCAAAACCAATCTTTCAAAAGTTTTGTCTGAAAGAGAGTTTCTTTTGGGAGTCAAAGTGATTCCCGCGAATGAGAATATTCGTTCTACCGGTGCCGAAGATGGTAATGTCGTGTTATAGCGGATGAACAGTCTTTTTATGAGAGGATGTTTTCCCAAACTGTTGAAACATGAACCATGCTGTACTACACTGTCGACGTGTCGTACTCTGCTAGTACAGAACGTGTATTAAACCAGTAAAAGTATTTACATTTTTATATTTTGAGTATTTAAATACATTGTATTTAAATACTCATTAAAGTATTTAAATACTATATTTAAATACATGAAAAACAATGTATTTATAAATACAGTTCTAAATACACAAATGTATTTAAATACGTATTTAAATACAAATGTATTTAAATACTGCCCAGCTCTGACGAGTGGTTAGGTTAGGTCGTGATATTTTCGTTAGTTAGCCTTATAAGGTTAACTAAAGGAGGTTGGGGGTAGAACGTTATTTCCTTAACTATGTTTATGAAATTTCATTATCATCCATAACAATATCTACAAAAGAGAGAAAAAAATTAATAATTATAACCATAACTAATTAAAGCACGAATACTTTCTCCAAAATAATATATATATTATTGAATTCAGCAAATAAAACTACACTAGAAATTGTTGCTGGAGTAGAACGGAAAAGATCCGAAAAATTAAGCATTTAGGAAAGTATAAGCATATGGTAAGAATAAAGTTAAATAATATAGAAATAAGATCTTGCAATAGTTATTTACACATAACGACCAAAACGTTTCGTTTGTCTCCGTTTTATCACATTTGTCTCGTACAAAAACTTTAATTAATACGACAATAATAATAATAACTTCAGCTATATTCCTATTCTTGCCTACTGAGCTATGACCTGGGAGCCTGTTTATGGGCCCCCTAGTAGCAGCGGGGCCCTAAGCGGCCGCTTAGTCTGCTTATGCCAGAAAACGGCCCTGCGTGATAGTTTCGTTAAAACTAACGAAAATATTATTACTTAACCTTAATGAAATCCCGTTACACAGAGTCCCTGTAACAGATACATCTTTGGATAGCCTTTGGGCTATGATACATACAGCATTGTTTCTTTCACTAGTGATGAGGCACGTTTCTATTTGGAAACTACTGCGAAATGCTATAACCCTGAATGGTCTATCTAAATACAAGACTTTTCTTCCTCCTCCTTTTCAAACTATAGTTTAAATTGCCGAAGCATTGATTATATTATATAATGTTTGTACCTGTTGATTTTGAAATAAAGTGTTTGTTTGTATGTTTGAAAAACCCATAACTATCTATAAGCTCTATATAGACAATGACTGCCTGTCAACTTGGCGATCCGATGAAAATTGCATATCGGATGTACTGCCTTGGTCAACGATAAAAAGCCTACACCTTTTCCCTTTTCGTTATAAAAGTGGTTGTGTACAGTATGTGTAGGTCTTCAAAAGACTTTAAGTGGTTTTCAATTAAATTAGTTTGCTTTTGGTATGTAGCATAACTCATGGTAAAGAGCTAAAGTACTTGTAGGCAACTTATTTTTTGTTTTGTCGAATCTGCGTATGTTAGCTTAGGTCTTACAGTCCTTTGCGGTTGCCTACTTTCTCGTTTGTTGATGTAGTAGGGTGTGTCAATTTTGGGGGTGAAATGACTGATTTGAAAATCATGTGATTTGGTAGCAATTTAATGTAATCATTTGGCATACAAAATAATATCCTTGCTTCAATAAAAAATAACTCCTACCTACATCAATTTTAATTCAAAAATTCCATTTTTCCGTAAATTCGTAACAAAATAACAAATGTGCGCAAACATCCTATCAACATTTAAAGTGGCAATAAGATATCATTCAGAGTCTTTATTTGAAAGTAACCAATGCAGTCATGTCCTTTTTGCTGCGGTTCTTTGACATCAGCATTCGGCTTGCTACTTGCGCTTTGATGTAGCCTTCTCCCCTCTCGTGACTGTAAACTTGACTAGCTGCTTCTGTGACCATTTTCACACATCTCTCCACACTCTGAGTGTGAGAAGGCCACTTTGGCATTTGCATTGGGGCCTCTCTAAGTTGTGTTAAATCTTTGTTTGGGTTAATATTCGTTTTTTGACACAGTCACACCCAGCTATAACAGCAATATATATTGAATAACCAATCAAAACTGAATAAGAAAATATATATATTATCTTGTGCAAATTTGTATAAAATGTACTTTTTTTTTTAAATATTTTCTACTTTCTAATATGTATGTATATAAATTTCGGTGGGTTTGTTTATTTTGGCTACCTTTTTTGGACTTTTTTGGAGATTTTTCTTGGCTTTTTTTGGCTACTTTTTCTTGCTTTTGCCTACTTCTTTCTGTTTTTTGTTAGTGTGGTGATTTTCGTTCTACTGTTATGACGTGTCAATCTTGTGAACTTTATTTTGAAGACCTAATCCGCCTTGTTGGCCTCGATGAAGATAAAAGTTTAGATGTTTTTTCCAATCACGGCATAATTCCGACATCCGTGATTTGGCCTAAATGTAATACTGCCTGTATTTTAAGACAAGACTCGAAGGTGTTTAGGTGCCGTAAAAAAAATCCAAAAAATAAGCGTGAGTGTGGATTTACTGTTTCTATCTTTAAGGGCACATGGCTGGAACATTGCAACTTCTCGGTGAATAAAAACCTCCGGTTCATAAATATTTATTTGCGAAAATATTTTTCACAACGTTATGCCGAGACGATTCTACAGTTCTACATCACTTCCTTACTGCAATTGCAGAACTATATCCTCCAAAATAAGGTGACTGGTTAGGTTAAGTTAGGTTAGGCTGTGTTTAGCACGAATGCAAACTTTTCTGGTCGATTTTGAGGTGTTTTGCACGAATCTGCCATCCGTTTCCTGTGCAAATGCGTAGTTTTCGAGATGACGATATCTCGAAAACTACGCATTTGCACAGGAAACGGATGGCAGATTCGTGCAGAGCACCTCCAAATTGACCAGAAACGTTTGCTCTCATTATAAAAAGAGAGTGGGTCAAAAAACGAATAATTACCTTTGTTTGTTATACATGTTGTTGTTGTTGTTTAGCCGATCAGCCCACCCTGATCGAGCAAGCCGGCGGCACGCAGGTAACCGATCGCCCTCTCCGGAGTGGACCAGAGGTTCAGCGCACTCGTGATGTTGTGTTGTGTTCGTTGTTGTGCTAGAGCGGTACAGTCCGTCATAATGTGTTCAATTGTTTGTGGTGTGTCTTGGCACAGGTGGCAGGTGTCGTCTATGGAGTTGTCTAGTCTGTGTTTATATGTCCATAAGTTGGGGTGATGTCCACATTGGAATCGTGCTAAGTTAACTCGATCCGATCTGCTCAGGCTGATCTCTGACCTGTTAATGGGCGGCGGCTTCGCACCTAGGACCGCATTCGGACCGAGTCGTGTCAGTGCTTTGTGGGTTAGGTGTGTGTGTATGTGTTTTCTGTACTGTGTGATGTCTGTGGGGCGTGGTATGGAATGGAGTATTTCGTTATAATATCTCTCTGGTGTTACCTTAATGGTGCGAGGTGTTGGTGCATGATTGTACATGTAGTGGCAAGGGTGTTGTGGGTTAGTTGTCGCTGCTGCCATGAATTGTGTTCCCCTCATGTCTAAATGTTCCCTAACTTTTAGTATTTTTGTTTCTGTGTGCAGGTGTTCTATTGGTGTTGTTTGAGTGCATCCTGTAATGATACGAAGTGCGTTGTTTTGTATTGTTTGTAAGGTGTTTATGTGTGTGTTTGAGATAATGGGTGCCCAGCATGGGCTAGCATAGTCCATAACTGAGCGAATATATTGTTTGTAGATGAGTGATGTTGTTTCCTGCTGGTGTCCAAAGTTTGTGCCTGTTAGTACCCTAAGCGTGTTAAGTCTTGACGTACATTTGTTTTTAATGTCTTGAATGTGGTTTGCAAAAGATAATGATGTGTTGTATGTGACACCTAGTATTTTGGTTCTGTGAGTGTGTGGAATGTTGATGTTGTTTAGTGTAAGTTGTGGAATTACCTGGTGTTCTTTTGTGTTGCTTGTAAGCAAGGTGATGGTTGATTTTGTGGGCGCTACTTTGAGTCTATTGTGTGTGAGCCAGTCTTGTATACTGTTTATGTATGTTTGTAGGTTATTTGTAGCGGTGTCGATGTTGTTGTGGGTGGATGTTAGAGTGATATCATCTGCATATGATGATAAGGTAAGCTTGTTATCTATGGGTGTTGGAATGTCATGCATGTATAAGTTGAAGAGTGTTGGTGAGAGAACAGAGCCTTGAGGGACCCCGTTCGGAAAAAGCTTGTTTTTGGATGACTTGCCATTAAATGTGACATGTGAGTATCTTCCTGAGAGATAGTTGCTCAGCCACCTTTTGGTGTTATTGTGCATGTTTGTGTTGAGTATTTTGTTTATGAGAGGGAAGCGTGGGATAGCATCAAATGCTTTACTAATGTCTATTGTTGCTAATAGTGTTCGTTGAGCTGGTCTTCTAGAGTTGATGCCATCCATGATGTGCTGCGTCAGGTTAGTGAGTAATGTCGTGGTTGAGTGGTGAGGTCTGAATCCATGTTGAGTAGGCGATAGTGGTATGTGTGGGTTGGTGATTTGTAAGATTAGTCTTTCTGTTACTTTGGAAGGTGTGCATAGTAAAGTAATGGGTCTATAGGAAGCTGGTTCTGTTGGATTTTTGTTTGGTTTGAGTAGTGTAATAATTTTACCTTGTTTCCATATGTCAGGAATAATACAGTGTTGGTATGAATATGTGCTGATATTTGTGAGAGCTAGTATTCCTTGTGGGGCCCAAGTGTTTAAGGTGTATGTTAGATATGTTGTCTGGTCCAGTAGCCTTCGAATTTTTAATGTTTTTGATGATCTTGGTGGTCTGGTCTGTATTGAAGGGTGTAATGGTCGTGTCGAGTCTGTAGGTTTTCTTGTGTCTGGCTGTTTGTCTGCGTGTTTCTGGTTGTTGTCTCTGTTTAAGTGACTTATCTTTGCGTAGTGATTAACTAGAATGTTAGCTTGTTGTGTGTATGTTGGGATATTATTTTGGCTGCGACAGATAGCCGCGTGTGAGGTGTGAATGCCGCTGTTAGAGTGGGTAATGCTGTTTATAGTCTTGTATAGCCTGTATGTATCTGTGGAGTGGTTTAATGTTGTTATGAATTCCCTGAATGTTTCTGTTTGTTTTTCTTTGAGTTTGTTGTTTATTTCTGTGTTGAGCTGTTGTATCTGCTGCTTTATGGCTTCTGTGTGTGGTGTTTGTGTGTTATGTTTGAGGTTGTTACGTTGCCTTATGAGGTGGGCTATTTCTCTAGTGTAATTTGGGTTGTATTTCCTAATGTTGCCCTTGGGTATGTATTTGTTTGCATTATTGATAATCTGATTAAATGTCTTGAGTGTTGTATCGATGTTTATGATGGGTGTGCTGTTTAATGTGGTGAATTGTTCCTCAGTCTGTATTTTGAACTGTTCCCAATCAGCTTTCTTGTAATTTCTGTAAGTGTGCCTAAGGCTGTTGGGGCAGAGTGTAGAATGTGTTGTAATGATGATGGGCAGGTGGTCTGATGACAGTTGTTTTTCTGTTCTCCATTGTGTGTGTGTTGCTAGTGAGGGGGAACAGAACGTTATGTCTGGGGAGGAGTTTGAGTATCCTGCTTGATGTGGTATGTGTGTATGTTCTTCTGTATTGTTAAGAATGAAGAGGCTGTTTAGTTGTGTGGCTATGTTGGCGCCTCTGGTGTTGTTTTGGTTGTGCAGGTACCAACTAGTGTCTTTGGCGTTGAAGTCTCCTCCTAAGATGACATTAGTGAGAGAGGCAAGATTGTGTAACTGTGGATTGTAATTGGCTGGCACCTGAGGTGAACTATCTGGTGGGATGTAAATGTTGATTAGTGTGGTGTTGTTTTGCGCGTGTTTTAATGTTAACTGCCTGTATTTCTATCGTGTTATCTGCTTGGATTGTGTTTGTAATGTTTTGGGTAGCATCAGTGTAGCTAATGCTTTTACGTATGTAAGTGATGAGTCCACCCCCGTTACCCCCAGTACGATCTTGACGGATCGCCGTGAAGTCAGGGATGGTGGGTGTTTTGTGTGTGCGTTTTAGTTTTGTTTCTTGTATAAGTGCTATGTGAATGTTTTGTTTGTGTACGAATTCCCTAAGCTGCATGATTTTGTTTGTGAGGCCATCTACGTTGTACTGTAATATGTTAATATTATACTTCTGTATGTGTCTCATGGTGCTATTGTGTCTGTCTTTGTGTATGGTGACATGTGTAAGTTGTAGTGGGGCCTGGGTTAGTCTTAATGTCGCCAGAGAGTAAGAGTAGTTCGGGGAGCACGCAATTGTTCCCTGTAATTGAAAAATAGCACGCTGAGAATAGGTCCGGCCCCGGGAGCCGATCGGCACTCTGACCGTGCCACGCAACAGGCCGTCGACTGCCAGTCTGGCCAACCGTAGACAGCCCGCTGCACGGAGATTTGAGGAAGTTTGGCCACCAGCGCGTTGATGTTTTGGTTTGACGTCACCTCTTCGCGTTGACGTGTCCTGCGCTGGAGGATGCAGCCACTGTTTAGAAGCTTCCTCGTCAGCTGCTAACACTTTTTTCACGTTGTTCTCGCTACCTGTTCAGACGTTTTTTATAAACAAATCTCAGTTTTCTGCTCAACACGGCTCTTTCTAATTTTAAAATTGATTAGTCAAGGAAGGAAGATGTTGACTTCTATTTTGCAGCAACAGTTGATGATATTTATGTTACTTTACTGATTAATGAAAATGATTAGGCTCTTCAAGTTATAAATGAATTCTTTCGTAATAATTGATAAATACGAAACACAAAACGTATATGCAAACAGGATGTTGTCAGTGGTGGCTCCAAAACTTCCGAACTGAAGTTAACTAATTCTGACAATTTCGTTGGCATTGACGTTTATCGGAGGTACCTTCCTTGTCTGAACAGAGCAGTCTCCCAGCTGGTCATTATCTAGTGATGTTCCTTAGTCTAAGCTTTAGAATGATTTCCACAGCATCAGTTCGCTCTTTGGTATATTGGCTGCAGAGTATTGCTTGCAAAACTGCCTCTGGCCTAGCATACCAAGCGGACCTTCTCACCACAGGTAACACGATGTCCACCATTACTTTCCTTTGGGTTCTCAGTAGCTGTAATTGAAACAAGATGTGGTTGGGCCCCTCCATCCACATTGGATTAAGTTTTACATTGAACCAGTGAGGAAGATAAAACCCAATAATCAGGGCCGGATTAAGGCCAACTGATGCCCTAAGCACAGCCCAACAATGGTTCCCCCTCGACCCTTCCATTGTCTAACTGACAAGACATTAAGACTCAATAAGTGCTGAATGTGAAATAATAGATTAAAAATTCAGTTTTCTTCCAGGCCAGACCCCGCAACTATATTAAATATAACCTGTTTTTTAATTTTATTTATTTAACACTAAATAGCAGTAAGCAATATAAGCAAATTATTTACTTATAACTAGGGCAACAGGAAAAATGCAAATTTTCAAGACTTTTTTATTCATTTTTTAAAAAACTGTTATAAGGGAAAAATGCAAATACAAAAATTTATTGAAAACGATTCTTTCTACAGAAATCGATGTTGGTGGTCAATTTTTGAAAAAAGAAATTCTAATGAAGAAATATCATTATTTGTACGAAACAAAACATCTTTTATTCCATTGCTTTCTAACCTTGAAGATACATAGCATTTCAACATACATGGATCAAAAGATGCAAAATAATGCTTATTGTTGCCTACTTATAACTTTATTTATACTTTAAAAAGTTTTCTCTGTGGTGCCCCCTTCCCTTGGTGCCCTAAGCACGTGCTTATTTTGCTTAATGGTTAATCCAGGCCTGCCAATAATAAATTCAACAATCGACATCAAATTCTGTAGCATTTTGCCCTTCAGTGCATGTTTGGAAACCCAAATCCTGCAGAAACGAATCGCTGTAGTTAACCAACGACTGTGACTTACGGGTCCAATCTCCAAGAGAGCCAGATTTTGAGGCAACTCTCTTGATCTGATTGCTTGAACAATACGATAAGCATAAGATTGATCCGTGCTGAGGTCTTTGATAACTTCTTCAGACAACACTGGAAGGGGAGGGCCTACTTCGACCTTTGGAAATTTTGTATTTTCTAATTCCGTTGCTTCATCTAGCATATTGCCAAGGGGGCCTGACCACTTGTTGTTGCTCTTTGTAGGACCATCAAGTTCCTGGATGAGACGACGAAGAGGTAGTTCCCCTGTGTGCAAATCACATACAATCCAAACAAGCCTTCTTCCAAATTTTTTCTCTAAATGCGTCATAACACCTTCCTGCCATCCAGTGTTCACCGCAGTTGAGTCTCCACCAACGGCCTGCAGTGAACTGTCAAGTCTTCTTTCTTGAAGCCAACATATTATTTGATCAGCAATTGCCTCTGCATGTTTCTTGCCTTCTACTTCTGCTTCAGGAACAAAGTGAAACAAATAGCGGCCACTAGGTTCGGAACACACAGAGTAGTGTTCTTTGATGAGACCGGGAAACTTTCTGTCCATTCCCTCTACCTCTAGGAGAAATTTTGTGTCATCTCTTCTTCCATCAAACAAAAGGCAAGAGAGACCTTCCTCCTTCAAATCTTTTTCATGCTGATCAGATATTTCCTTCATTTTTTCTTGTGCTCTTCTCTTATTATGATCTATCACTAAGGATGTATCCTCTCGGCTGATGAGGCCTGCATCTATCCAAGCGGCAGCGGCAATCTCTGCAGTCTCTCGTAGCCCCATATGGTGGCGAATACTGGCAAGGGCAATGTTTGAGATGTCTTTAGTGTTGTATTTCATTCTCTTCGGCGAAGGTTCAGATGGCATTTTGGAGCTATCATCTGATGTTGTTTCTTTCTGTTCATCTGAAGAGCTTTCAAAGAAGTGAGAAACCTCTTTATAGAGCTCTTCATCTCTTTGGGTGGCTTCTTCACTCTTCTTTTTCTTCCTTTCTTCCCTCTCTCGGATTTTCTCTTTTTTCTTAGCAATAACAATCTGTTTTTTGGTTTCTGAATAATCTGTCGAACCAATCTGCATACTTCCTTGGCCTCCTGCCTTTGTTCTCTGCGCCTTTATGAAAGCCAGCTCCAAAACAGGTTTTCTTCTCACGAGGACAGCGACAATCAATGTGTGGGTGAGGTTCTCTTCTGCATGAGGGAGAACAAATGGCTTCAGAACACAACTCCATGGGACACTGGCAGTTAAAAATGTCAAGAAGAGTATCAAGTGTGTGCAGAAATTTATTTTTCTTTGCTAGTTTTCCTTTACCAAGTGATGTCTCAACTGCTTTGTGCCACAGCTTTGTTAATTTTAGCTCGATAGTTCTATACTGATTGAGTACAGGTGGTTTGAATAACACATTAGCTTTTTTCCACTGATGCAGAAGAGGGGAATCATGTCCCTTATGAGCTCTTTCTCTGTGTAGTTCCTTCTATCCTTTGTATTTTGTTCACGAAGGAGTAACCCTAGTCTCAGCATGTCTCGCACTGTTGGTAGTTCTGATACGAGAAGCTCCTTGCCTGTACCGATTAACAGGCTCAAGTGGCATGACGACTGACCTCTTGTCTTCAATTTTGGCATCTTAGGAATATCTGAAAAGAAAGAAAAACATTTAAGTATTTTATATCAATTACGATGTTTCAAAGTTTAGTCATTCGATGTTCTAAAATTCAATAAAAAAATATTTCATGGGATTACAACATAATTAGACAGAAGAATATGATAATAATAAATAATCGTAATAATCAATAATCCATACTTACAGTTAAACTGTAGTATTCGTCTAGTAGAATAACTATGAAGTAGGTACAAGAGCAATAACAGCAAACCACCGTCTATGACATCTAAGAGGCAACTGAGAGTGAGGGACAGTTCTATTCATGTTGTGACTTGTACATTGTACAACAACTATATGACCTTGAAAACACTCAATATGCGATCAGTGGGATAATTCTGTGACAGATGAATAGGTTATCAATTTGTCCTATTATTTAGTAAAAGAGTTAATTTCTGAAACTTTAAGGTAAAATTGATGTAGGTAAGGGTTATTTTATTTCATTTTGGTTGGCCAATTTCAAGTTTTGACATGAAAAGACTATATTTTCACTACCAAAATTGATTTGAAAAAAGTTGACAAAATTGACACACCCTATTGATGTCGGCTACGTAAGGCGTCTTTTGTTATAATCAATCAACGCAGGCAATTCACCATGCCCAATCATTTCACTGGGATAGGTCTATCCCATTCATTCGTTAATTTATTCACTCGGCGCTTGTAGGAAGATTAACGCAGCTTCCTCGCCGAAAGCAAAGTTAGCAGACAGAAAATCACCAGACGAATAATTATGTACAGTATTTTCGTTACTTTTCTTCTCGAAATGGTTTTAATGAAGTCGATGATGGAAAGTTTGGTGCAAAAAAATACGTTCTCTCACGTCTTATTTGTTGTCACTGTGTGCCTCATGGTCTGGTCTCTATGATAGTAGGCCCAATGCCGATATATTCTTTTGTTCTTTAGTTCCACCTATGTTAATTTTCTGTATTATCAATGAACTCCACCCCAGGCAGTTTGGAGTTACACAAGACAATAAATTAATATTGTGTATTAAATTGTGACAAAAGAAGAATATAATTTTTCGCTACTTTCTGAGGGGATATAAAGTTGTGTAGGGTATAGTAATTGTAAATAGTAGGCTAATCGTATATTCACTTTAGTATGGTAGCTCGTGAATGAGATGAGATTATGGTCTATGGTTTAACTCTTGAAGGACCAATGCTATAAACAAGATAGTACATCTTTATTGACATTTATATAACGACACAACATAATTACGACATTTATTACGGTTGAAACAGAAAAACAATAGTATAACAAACAAACAAAACATCTTCATTGCATATCATTCACAATCCATAGCCACTTAACCTAACATACAAGTACAATCTTTACGTATACATTGAACGTAATACGAAAATAAGGTCAACGTAGCCACTTACCCTAGCATACTGGTTGATTAATTATCTGACAATTTTATGTATATTGTTATTACATGAGACATCTTATAGCACTTATAACACTTATTATAACATAGCCACTTACTATAACACTTATTATAACAACTTAATATGCATATATAACCTTTGCTACATTACAAAAATAAGATATTGTAAACCAGCAGTTGTCTGAACAAAGACTGCCATATAGGTGAGAGATACACAGTATCAGAAGACAGGACATTTGTACAAAACACATTAGAGCTGTTTTGGACCCTAGTAATGAAATTATATATATTCTTCCAGATTAACATTTGGCTGGTAGGTAGGTTACGCGTAGTAAACACAAAACTGGCACTGCACCATTTTGGTTCCCTACATACCATACGAGAAGTGTTATTAAAAGCAAAATAGTTTATTCAGCAGTTTTCGTATAGTTCCACCACAGATGGGATGTATTCAATGCAGTACAGTAAGTTCTAAGCAGATAAATTTTAATTGATTCTGAACACATACCAAATTTCCTTACATGTTACCCTGTACATACAGCTTTTTACGTTGCCTCTCAATATCAAGTTCATCTCGCAGCGCGTGAGTAATTACATGACCGTAATTTACATGTCTTTGACAGGTGTAGTCTGACCATTCATTTCAAAAGACCCACATGATACATGTTTCAGTAGATTACACCTAAAACTCAAAATACAACTCTCTGCCCCATTATATGTGATCATTTTCTATACCATATTGTTCACATATCTCTAATAGTACTCTCAGCCCATGGGGAGAGGGTGACAGAAGAACAAGGTCATCAGCATACATTAAGTGATTAATTTTTTCTTTTCCAATGACACAGCCAGTACGTGCAGTTTTTAGTTCATTGGTAAGGTCATCCATGTATATACAGAAAAGATAGGGTGATAATATACCTCCTTGCCTAACACCATTAGTTACCTTAAAACCTGGTGATACAGTGCTTTTCTATCTTACAAACATGGTCTGCTCTATATACCAGAATGCAAGTATCCTAAGTAAAGGGCTCCAAAAAACCTTAGCCCCCCCCCAATTTGCAGCTTACATGTTTACTTATATCGAAATAGTTTTTAGTGATTATAAAAATATATAAAATTCTTTATTTATCGCAGATATTAAAATTACTCTAGCTGATAAAGTGATAATATAATGGCTTCTCAATTAATTGGTGATTCGGAGAGGCAACGTGTGATAGATCGCATACGAGCAATAACATTTCGGGAAGCTCGTGATGCCACCTTTATAACACGTTCATGGGTTGCCAAAAAGCTGCGAAGGAGTGAGGACTTCGTCAAAAGAAATTGGAATAAAACTTTGGATGAATGTGAAATGGATATAACCAAATCTGGGCGCCCAAATTTGCCACTCTTTCAGGAAACAAAGGATATCATTGAAAGCGGTACGCGTAAGCGGAAAAACAGCTGTGCTAAACTTTCTAGAGAGATCGAAGTGTTGAGAGGAAAGATCGTTAGTGGTGAGATCATTCGACTGTACCGTCATAGGCAAGGTTTAAAGCCTTGGCATGAACTTCCAAAGCCAAGAAAAACTCAACTTAACATCGATGACAGAATGTGGTTTACCCATTATCTTGAAGATTGGGATGTGGATGATTTCATGCATTTAGCTGTCTCCGATGAATTTTTTGTTTACGTAACACGTCGGCCTAACTACCAAAATGATTGAGTGTGGGCCACAACACCAGATGAAATCGATGACAATGAACATTATCGCGAATTATTAAAAAGTCCAGACCGTGTTGGTGTGTTTGTTTTGTTCACTGCAAAGAAGCTCATGTGGGTGCTGAAGCCAAATGGTCAGAGTTGGGATGGACAGTATTTTCGTGATATTATTCTATCCTAGC
Source organism: Bathynomus jamesi (assembly GCA_023014485.1). Lineage (NCBI taxonomy): Eukaryota > Metazoa > Arthropoda > Malacostraca > Isopoda > Cirolanidae > Bathynomus > Bathynomus jamesi. Next base: position 678,349 of record JAJOZX010000340.1, read on the forward strand.
ATGTCATTCCTTTTCTAAGAAACCCAAACAATGTTATGGATGTCGATCAGGTCACACTTCTGCACGATAAGGCCCCCTGCTTTAAGGCATTAGCTACTCAACAGTTGTTGCGTGTTAATTTATTTATTTGTTGGGTTCAAAATCCCAGCTGAGCCGTGAACGGCCAAATTCTAAAGGGCCAGTGCTACCTACAGCCCAAGTTAAGCTAAAATTAAAACTTACGGATTTGAGATCCTATTAGGTCCTACCTCAGGGTTGCTGACTCGATGCGGGCCTACCTTAGACCTTTGTTACATGAATTTAATATAAACAAAAGGGGTACTATTTATGGTCTTCTTTCTCAACCTTGCAACAACAACGCAACCTGGACTATTGCACGATGCAACAATCTTGTATCTAAACAACCAAACTGAATTGCAAGAGAGCTCTCTAACAGACCACACCCTGTACGTACGACATCCCACAAACGAGTAGAAAGGACGCGCAACGCCCCAAAATGATGCCACAAGAGCCCAAAAATGCTAGCTCTAAATTAAGTGAATTTTTCACTAACCTTACAATTATGAGATGGATATATATACACCTTAACTTAATATATACAAGCAATGCTGCATCAATCAGCTTAGTCATCATATCGCCTTGGGACAACAATGGTTCTTCCTCTTCTAGATTTTCTAACACTCCCCACCGAAGAGGCATTGTTGTCGTTACCTTCTGCAAGGTTGGCCAAGCCTTCTCCATGAGGCTGTAACTCAAATGTTTCATCTTGACTATCTGTGTTTTTGCTGATTTCTAAAGCATAGAGTTTTTGTATAGGTCTCTTTAACTTTCCTCCTGAAGTCTTTACCAGTGCAGACCTAACTAAATTGTCTTTGCCAACAAACAACTCTTCAATTATGCCAAGCTTCCAGCATTGCCTTGGTCTTTCATCCCCAATCATTACCACTTCTCCCACCTTGATACAATTTGCATTGGAGCCCTTTACCTTGCCTGATGGGTAATAATTGAGTTCTGGCAAGTATTCCATCTGCCACCTCTTCCATAACTGATCTTGTAGCTCTTCAAGGTACCTGAACCGTCTGGTTAACTCTCCTTGAGTGCTCTGGATAGGCTGCAAGTCTTCTGGCACACTGGGGCTTGATGTTAATCGTTTACCACAAAGAAAATGATTTGGTGTCAATGGCTCTGCATCCTGCATACTGTTGTAAACAAAAGTGATAGGCCTGCTGTTCACCATTGCTTCTACTTCACATAAAACAGTGCAGAATTCTTTGCTCAAATGAGCATTAGCTAAAAGTTTCTTTAAAGGACACTTTACACTTCTCACTAGCCTTTCCCAAAATCCTCCCCACCATGGTGCTCTCTCAACAATAAACTCCCACTGTACCCCTTGGTGTGAAAAGTAGGATTGGAATCCTTCCTCTTTTAGCAAGGACCAAATTTCTTGGAGTTCCTTTGCAGCCTTTTTGAAGGTTTTTGCATTATCCGATATGATTTTATTTGGGAAACCCCTTCTGTTCACAAACCTTTTAAAGGCCAAAAGAAATACATCACTACTTAAGTTGCTTACCAACTCCAAATGGATTGCTCTGGTGGTAGCACAGGTGAAAAGACATATATAACCTTTGTTAGACTCCCCTCGCTCATACACATAGACTGGCCCTGCAAAGTCTACTCCCACTACATCAAATGGGGCAGTATAGACACACCGTTCTCTTGGAAGTGGGGCCACCTTTTCATAATAAGGCTTTGCACTCCAACGCTTGCAAACCACACATTTATGCAAGACCTTTTTTACTACTTGTCTAATTTTGGGAATCCAAAATTGTTGTCTAATCTCTATTATCACTTCTCTAACTCCAGCATGTAACAGCTTATGATGAGTATCCAGGATCAAAAGGCCCACAAAGTGCCCCCCAGAAGGTAGCAAAATTGGATGTCTTTTCTCCTCTGGAAGCCCAGAAAACTGTAGTCTACCTCCTACTCTCAATAAATCCTGATCCAAAAACACATCCAAACCCTTGAGCGCAAAATGTGTTGGCAGAACCTGTAATGGATGGCTGGTGAGCAATTCTCTCTCTTCACCAAATTTTTCCTTCTGCATATATACCACCCAGTATTTCCTGGCTTGCTGAATCTCGTTACTATTCAGAATTCCTTCCCTTCTTGTTTCTCCCTTAATATTGTTGGTAAATCTATATACCCATGCTGTCACTCTTAACAATCTTTTCAGACTGCTAATGTCCTCAAGCCTCAATATGGGGTCTTGCTGCATAACTTGACAACTGTTCACAGCACATTTTCTCACCTCACTCACCCATGCTTCTTCAGCCTGGCATTCTCCTACAATAGGCTGATTAGAAGGCCAGTTTTCACTTCCAAGTTTTAGCCACTCTGGCCCATTCCACCACAAACTTGACTGTGCAAGATCTTTCACTGAAATTCCTCGTGTTGGTAAATCAGCGGGGTTTTGGGTGCCTGGACAATGCTTCCATTGCTTGGGATCTGTGTGCGCTTGAATTTCCTCCACCCTATTGGCAACAAATGGTTTCCATTTCCTTGCCTGACTTCTTAACCAGTGCCAAACTATAGTGGAGTCTGTCCAATAATAGCTTGGAATTTCATAGAGGGCCAAAGACTTTTGCACTATAACTGCAAGCCGACTAGCAATAACTGCACCCATCAATTCCAACCTTGGAACAGAAAGCCTTTTCAAAGGTGCTACTCTGCTCTTTGCAGCAACCAACCTGCAACTTACTTCCTCTTGCAATGCGCCTCTTATATAAATACAAGTTGCATAGGCTTCCTCACTTGCATCACAAAAGATGTGCAGCTCCAAATTGTCTGGACTATTGTTCAACTCTCCAAAGTACCATCTTGGGATTTCAATGTCTCCAAGATGTGCCAATTCTTTGAACCAATATTTCCACCTTACCACCATATGATCAGGTAACTCTTGGTCCCAACCAAGTCCAATTTCCCAGAGGCTCTGAAACCAAATTTTTGACTTTATCACAAATGGAGCCAGGAATCCAAGAGGATCAAAGACCTTTGAAGCCAAACTAAGAGCTGTACGTTTGTCCACCTTGTCTCATTCTCAGCCAGCTCTACTAAAGATTTCCCATTGAAGGTAAACAAATCATCATCTTGCTGCCAAACAATGCCTAGCACCTTTGCGTCTATTGCCCACAACTCCTTAATACCAGAATCCTCAATACTTTCTGCTGCATCAGGTACTACACAGGAATGACTCATAAACTCTTGTAATTGCGAATGATTGGTCTGCCATTTTCTAAGCTCCATGCCAGCCTCCCTCATTATAGCTCTAGCCTCCATGAATATCTGTTTAGCCATTTCTGTATTATCCACGGAACACAGCAAATCATCAACATAAAAATTTTTCCTTACGTGTTCAATAGTGTTAGGATAGACTTCAGAATATTTCTTAAAATGGTACTGCATAGTAGCTGCCAACAGAAATGGACTAGAGCTGAGGCCAAACAACACTGACTTCATTCTATATGCTTGAACCTTAGGTTCATTTTCCAACAAGTCTTTCGTATCCACCCACAGATACCTTACTGCATCTCTGTCCTCTGGTTTTAACTTTATCCGCAAAAAGGCTTGCTTCACATCTGCAGTCAATGCTACTCTACCAAACCTGAATCTCAGTAACAAGGAAAATAAATCTGCATTTAAATTTGGCCCAGCATCCAAACAGTCATTCAAGGACACACCACCTTTGTCCTTGGCTGAGCCATCAAAAACTACCCTCAGTTTGGTGGTAGTTTTGTCTCGCCGTACCACTGCATGGTGTAGCAGATAATGTGCCTCCTGGCTCACCAGCTCACCTTGCACCCTTTCAGCATAGCCCTCCCTTACATAACTTAGGATGGCCTCATTGTATTCAATTAACAACTCATTTTTTCTTAGCCTGTACAATGAAGTCTCCAACCTCCGATTAGCTAGCTGAAGGTTTGAACCGGGTTTGCAAGAATCCTTCCATGGTAGGCCAACTTCATAGCAACCATCTCTAAACCCAATCCCTTTTTCAAATTGCTCTAAAACATCATTGTTCACTGTACTTGCCTGTTTGTCCTTTATGCCAATAGATTCAAGTTCCCAAAACGCCTTCAAATGCCTTTCCAGACCATGGATGTTCTCCTCAATCTTAACAAAAAGAGCCTTAACTTCTATTTCATTGCAATAACTACCATGTAGCATCCAGGCTAGCTTACTTTCAATAGCTACCGGGCCTTGAGATGTACGGACAATATTACCAGTGATGAAGTCCCAATAATAGTCAGCTCCAATCAAAAGACTAATATCTTCTGTTCCTTCAAACTTATTATTGCCCAAATTAATTCCTTTAACTTGCAATTCTTGGACACATGCCATATCTAAACAAGTAGTGACTGGAGCACAAAGTTCCTCAATCTCTACAGCTTGGACTTTGATAGTGGGACTTTGCGGTAACAACCCTGTGGTGCCGCATTTGTTAGTGGGCTAGAGATAAAGTAAAGGCCAATTTGAGGCTTTATTCAACATAAACATAGCATAGATCTGAAACACAGAAAACAATAATTAGTAAGGACTTGTTACACAGAAAACAATAATTAGTAAAGACTCATTACATTCCTCTCTTCTTTTATAATACGTGATACATTGCACGGTAAGAAACAAAACGACAAGTTCAAGATATTTTGGAAGAAAGAAGAGTCTACAAGTTTAGGCGTTGAGCTGGGTATCTGATTCGAGTGCTTCTTCTCAGAGGGGGACTCGTCTCGGAGGTTACTGACACAGGTGGGCCTCTCTCGACTTCGACTGGAGTCGCTTCGACGGGAGCTGTTGGGACCGTGTGTCGGCGGATCTCAGCGGGTTCTGAGTCGTCCGTTAGCGGGGTGGAATTGATTGGCGGACTGGGTACGGGGGGTTCATAGTGATTCGTGTCATCCGTATTGCTACGTCCCGCCGGTGCCAGGTCCCTGATGGATACGGTATCTTCTCTCCCATTCGGATGCCGTATAAACGCGTAGTTGGGGTTTGCCTCAATTAACTCAACTTCCTCGACGAGGGGGTCGTTCTTGGATCGGCGAATGAATTGGCGAAGGAGTACAGTTCCCGGAGAAGACAGCCACGTCGGTAGTGCAGAACCGGTAGAAGTACGCCGCGGGTGCGTGAATAGACGCTCGTGAGGAGTTTCGTTCGTGGCCGTACACAGCAGCGATCTAATCGAGTGCAGCGCGTCTGGTAGGACGGACTCCCATTGCGACATCGGCAACCCGCGATCTTCTATGGCTAGTTTGATGGTGTTCATGATGATTCCATTGTAACGTTCGCATTGCCCGTTTCCTTGGGGGTGATACGGCGTTGTGCGACTAGTCGCGATACCATGTTTAGTTAGGAACAGTTTTAGTTCCGAAGACATAAACGATGTCCCTCGATCTGTGTGGATGTAAGAGGGAGTTCCGAAGGTAGAAAATAACTCGGTGAGACGGGCGATAACGGTTGACGTGTTCGTATCACGGCACGGGAAGGCAAAAGGAAAGCGTGAATACTCGTCGATTACTGTTAGGATGTAAGGTCGCGAAGTTGCGCTCGGAAGCGGGCCTTTAAAGTCGATGTTAAGTCGGTCAAACGGGGACATGGCCCGTATTAAGTGACTAACTTCTGGTTTATAGTACTGTGGCTTACATTTAGCGCATGTTTGGCATTCCGACGTAACTCGTTTGATGTCATCCACTGAGAATGGTAGGTTCCTAGCTCTCACAAAATGAGTCATTCGGCGGACTCCTGGGTGTATCAGATTAACATGCAGCTGGGCGAGGGATATTCTTGGAGTAGCAGCGCAAAAGGATCGCGACAATGCGTCTGCGGCTCGGTTCTCGGGGCCCGGTCTGTATTTTATTGTGAATGAGTAGCCGGCTAGTTCTACACGCCAACGGAGAATCTTATCGTTCTTAATACGACCAGTAGCTTTTCCATCGAACATGAAAGATACGCTCCGCTGGTCGGTGACGACAGTAAAGTGTCGATAAGCTAAGAAGTGCTTCCACTTGCGAATGGATTCGATTACAGCGTATGCCTCCTTTTCAACGATGTGATGGCGACGTTCTGTGTTATTCAGAGCGCGAGAAAAGAACGCCACCGGGCGGCCGTTCTGGGTGAGGGTGGCTCCGATTGCTGAAGAGGAAGCGTCCGTCTCCACAGTGAACGGCAGTTCTTCATCGATTGAACCGACGACAGCTTTCGAGATATCATCTTTGAGTGTTTGGATCGTTGATACTTCCTCGCGAGTTAATGGGAATGATGAAACGTTGAGCAGAGGTTTGATCTTGAGGGAATAGTTCTGAATCCATTTAGCATAGTATGCGAATAGTCCGATTACGCGTTGTAGAGACGACTTGTTGCGAGGAGTTTGAAGTTCTTGTAGTGGCCGGAGGCGTTCGGGATCGGGCCGCAATACGCCATGAGAGATAGAATATCCGAGCAGGTGCACTGATGTCATCGAAAGCTTGCATTTTTCCTTGTTTAGACTCAGATTTACTCGTTTAGCGGCTTCCCAGAAATGTCGAAGGTTCTCATCGTGCTCTTCCCAAGTGGTTCCGCAGATGGTGAGATCGTCGAGGTAGGCGTATGTTGATGATAAGTTGTTCGAGGATATGAATTCGTTCATGACGCGCTGGAAGGCCGCGGCTCCGTTAGTTACTCCCATAGGGATCCTTCTGAATTGGTATAGATTTCCGTCAGCCTCGAATGCTGTGAAAGGTCGTTCAGACGGATCGATTTCTACCTGGTAGTATGCGCTTGACAGATCAATTACGCTGTAGTATTTGTGTTGTGAGACTTTGTTGGCTATATCATCGATTCGCGGAAGAGGATATGCATCTAGCATGGTAAATCGGTTGACGGTTTGAGAGAAATCGATTACCATGCGTTTTTTTTTTGTTTCGGTAGATGTGATGACTACTTGAGCACGCCAGGGTGAGTTACTGGGTTCAATTATCTCATCCCTGAGTAGCTTTTCGATTTCTTTCCCAATGAAAATTTTGTCCTCAGAGCAAAATCGTCTGGACTTCGTGGCGATGGGACGACAATCGGCAGTTAAGTTGCCGAATAGTGGTGGGGCTGAAATTCTTGATCGAGTAAGGCCGCATATATGGAGTGCTGGCTCCGGACCTCCGAAATTGATGTTCAATTCCTTGTGTCTGATTAAGAATGGGGTACCGAGTATTATGTCAGCGCACAGATCCGACAAGACGGATAGTTCGAGCTTTTCGTAGTCGCGGTCTCCCATCGTAACCTTCACTGTACATCGACCTGAGATGGCTGCGGATAGATTAGGCGAAGCCATTGATACGACGCCCGAGTGCGGAAGAATGGGCAGCTCTAAGTGTTTGGCTAGATCCTCACGAATGAAGTTGTCCGAGCTGCCAGTATCCAACAAGGCGAGACACGAACGGCCGTTGACGAGGATATCGACTGTTGAGTTGGTAGGCATGGAGGAGCTACACGATAGAGTGGTACTAATGGTCGCTAATGCTGCGGCTGAATGAGACGCTGTGGTTTTATCCTGTTTTTGACGTGCCGAGGAAGTACTTGAGCGGCAGACTTTGGCCCAGTGGCCGGTCTTTTCACATTTCGCACAGATAGAATCCTTTGCTGGACACCTGCTTCGTGGGTGGCGTCGAGACCCGCAGAAGAAGCACAGAGCGGCTTTGTTGTCGAAATTCGTAGCGGCTGAAGAGTTTGGGAGATCGTCTTCTTGGACGCAGGCAGGCCGGGCAGAGTCAGTAGTCGGCGACGGTTCGTGGCGAGAGCCAGTGGCTGCAACAGCACCGTAATGAGTGAGGTACGATTCTGAGTTTTTCTGGGCCTGATCTAATGTTCGAGCCTGGACGATAGCCTTTTCCAGTGAGAGTGTGTCATTTTCGAGTAAGCGGGTACGGATGGCGCTATCTCTAATTCCTCGGATGAAAGCGTCTCTCACAGATGAACTCCTGTTTTCGTCGGCGGAAACCGATTTGAAGTTGCAGTCATTGGCTAGTTGTTGAAGAATTTGCAAGTACTCATCGAGGGTTTCCTCGGGCTTTTGGTGACGGGTGGACAACAGGTGGCGAGCGCATACCTCGTTTGGCTTCTTGACGTAGGTGGCCTCTAAGGCTGCCATGGCATCCTCATAAGTAGAGCAGTCTTGAATGATATCAGCGACATCGGGGCCGATATGTATGAATAGAACCTCCAATTTATTGGGGTTGTGTTCGGCGATAGTACTCAAGAAATATTTGAATCCGCGCGACCATAATTTCCATAGTTTCCCAGCTTGGGGAGAATTCGGAGAAGTAATAAATTTATCCGGGCGAATCACCTTCTCCATGATATAGTAAGATTACTGGATGAATATTTGCTTGCTGTATCTGAAAGGCCGACTGAATGGCTGATTGAAATGTTGAATAAATTGTGGTGCCGCATTTGTTAGCGGGCTAGAGATAAAGTAAAGGCCAATTTGAGGCTTTATTCAACATAAACATAGCATAGATCTGAAACACAGAAAACAATAATTAGTAAAGACTCATTACAAACCCTTTAACCAGAACTTCTACCTTCTTAAATTTGGTTCGGTTTTGAACGGAACCCCCAAACCCAGAAATTCTTAAATTTTCCCTCTTAATTTCTTTAAACTTCAATTTTCTGGAAATTCTGGTCTTAATAAAACTACAGTACACTGGCTACCACTATCAAACAACACTCTTACAGTAGCTTCTCCCTCATTCCCAATTAATAAGGCTGCAGTTGTTTGCAATAATCCCCCTTTACTTTTACTCCCTTGCATAGCAGTGGCATGTGCCACTGATGTCTCTACTTCTGGGGTAGGCCTACTAGGAGTGTGTTCACACAATAATGGCTGATGCCTACCATGACATTTTTTGCACAAAATTTTAAACTTACAAAACCTTGCTCTGTGACCTTTCAAAAAACATTTAAAACATGCTGTGGACTTAGTTACCCTGTCCTTTCTCTCCTCAAAGGGTAATGCCTCAGCCACTTCACATTTATATGACTTGTGGTTGCCTTCGCAAAATATGCATTCCTTGATTCCCTTTAATTTATTCTCAAAGGATGCATGTAGAGATGACACTGTACCTGGGTTATTCCTTTTTGTGGAAACTTTGGTGCTGTGCCTGCCTTTGTCCCTTTGTTTACCATCCCACTGTGCAAACTCAATTCCCTCTCGTCTTGCTAATTCTGTGCCTAAAAGACTTAACATCTGCTGAAGGGGGACGTACACATGTTCTGTAGAGTGTCCCCTACTTAATTCAAGCAAAATTGAGCTAGGCAATTTAGACTCCAGTGTAGGAACCAACATTATACCATACCTTTCCATTCCTACACCCAAGTTATCCAGGGACCTAGTTCTAATTTCAAATTCATCATATAACTGCCGTAACTCCTTGACACTATTAGGATTATTAACAGGAGGTATAGCTAAAAGTGCACCGAGGTGGCTTTTAATTAAGATCTCTGGCTTACCAAACCGTTTCTTTAATATATCCCAAGCCACATTATAATTAGCCTCTGTTAATGCTAATCCTGCTATAGTCTTTGCTGCCTCCCCTTCCAAGAGGGACTGCAAATAATTAAACTTCTCCACGGCACTTAACACTTGACTAGAATGAACTGCTGATTGAAAACTGTCTGCCCATCCTTGCCATTCCTGAATACTCCCAGAAAATGGTTTGAGTACAAGCCTCGGTAATTGAACTACAGATCTGTTAACCTTAACTTCACAAACATCATTTGTTGAGTGTTGTGTTTCATTATTAGACCTGGTCTCTAACTGTACTGAGCTGCTAAACTCTTTTGCTCGGAGGCCTACTTTAATTATATCATCAATAATCTCTTCAAAGTAAATTATGTTATTTTCTATTTCATCCTCTTCTATAAGAGCCTCAATTTTAACATTTACCTCACTTAGAGCAACCTTTTTAGTTTCTAATATGGAAAGCTGCGCAGTCACTAAGCGTAAATCCTCTTGCTCTATGGCAGAATCTATAGTGGCAATGACCTTTGTAATTAGACCTTTGTAGGCGCTTCTCCTTTTTATAAATTTGTTCAATTCAGATGCAGTCATCTTCAATGCAAACAACAATTGGGCTCAATGCCAAATGAGCTGAATTGGCAGAAATACTTAACCAAACTGATCAAACGCAAATTTTACTTCCAAATAAACTGAATTGCTGGGTGGGGTACTAACCAAACACCAGTATGGAATACCAAATTTTCCACCCCAGGACCTTAATTCAATAATAACCCAAAATTAACCAAACCGGTAAAATGTAGGCCAAAAACAACGACAGATGACTGGCCAAGTTTCGCAATTGGGCAACCAAACTTTCTACCCTGAGACTTAATTCAATAATAACCCAAAATTAACCAAACCGGTAAAATGTAAGCCAAAACAACAACAGACGACTGGCCAAGTTTCGCAATTGGGCGACCAAACTTTCTACCCTGGGACCTTAATTCAATAATAACCCAAAATTAACCAAACCGGTAAAATGTAGGCCAAAAACAACGACAGACGACTGGCCAAGTTTCGCAATTGGGCAACCAAACTTTCTACCCTGGGACCTTAATTCAATAATAACCCAAAATTAACCAAACCGGTAAAATGTAAGCCAAAACAACAACAGACGACTGGCCAAGTTTCGCAATTGGGCGACCAAACTTTCTACCCTGGGACCTTAATTCAATAATAACCCAAAATTAACCAAACCGGTAAAATGTAGGCCAAAAACAACGACAGACGACTGGCCAAGTTTCGCAATTGGGCAACCAAACTTTCTACCCTGGGACCTTAATTCAATAATAACCCAAAATTAACCAAACCGGTAAAATGTAGGTCAAAACAACGACAGACGACTGGCCAAGTTTCGCAATTGGGCGACCAAACTTTCTACCCTGGGACCTTAATTCAATAATAACCCAAAATTAACCAAACCGGTAAAATGTAGGCCAAAAACAACGACAGACGACTGGCCAAGTTTCGCAATTGGGCGACCAAACTTTCTACCCTGGAACCTTAATTCAATAATAACCCAAAATTAACCAAACCGGTAAAATGTAGGCCAAAAACGACGACAGACGACTGGCCAAGTTTCGCAATTGGGCGACCAAACTGTCTACCCTGGGACCTTAACTCAATAATACTCAACCCGTCTAGGCCTAACTTGGGATACAATTTGCACAATCAGAACTTTGCCGAAAAATAGTCCCTGACTCAGTCTTGGGCTAGAATCCGGTTCTGAAGGACCATGTTATTTTATTTATTTGTTGGGTTCAAAATCCCAGCTGAGCCGTGAACGGCCAAATTCTAAAGGGCCAGTTCTACCTACAGCCCAAGTTAAGCTAAAATTAAAACTTACGGATTTGAGATCCTATTAGGTCCTACCTCAGGGTTGCTGACTCGATGCGGGCCTACCTTAGACCTTAGTTACATGAATTTAATATAAAAACAAAGGGGTACTATTTATGGTCTTCTTTCTCAACCTTGCAACAACAACGCAACCTGGACTATTGCACGATGCAACAATCTTGTATCTAAACAACCAAACTGAATTGCAAGAGAGCTCTCTATCAAACCACACCCTGTACGTACGACATCCCACAAACGAGTAGAAAGGACGCGCAGCGCCCCAAAATGATGCCACCAGAGTCCCAAACACTGATGCCACAAGAGCCCAAAAATGCTAGCTCTAAATTAAGTGAATTTTTCACTAACCTTACAATTATGAGATGGATATATATACACCTTAACTTAATATATACAAGCAATGCTGCATCAATCAGCTTAGTCATCATATCGCCTTGGGACAACAATGGTTCTTCCTCTTCTAGATTTTCTAACATTGCGGAACCATGAGATCTATTTCTTTGGAAATGAAGAATGGCTAGGAAATTCTCCTGACCTGAACGTCTGTGAACATATTGGATCAGTTATAAAGGACAAGGTTGAATGTCTCTTGTTTCAAGAACCTGCAGCAAATCGATTTTCGAAGGATACAATGACACAACACATTGAAACTGTTTTAGCAAATTTGCGTAACGATCAAGATCTATTCACGTCACTTTTGGCAAGCTACCCAAAGCGAATTCAGGCTGTCTTGGAAGCCAATGGCGGGAACACCAAGTTTTAATTGTTTCTCATTAAATGCAGGATTAAATTCTCTTTTGTAAGGTATGTTTAGTTTTACTGTACCTCTAATGGTTTAGGCCATGGGCGGGGGGGCTAAGGTTTATTGGAGCCCCGTATATATTTAGGTACCCCTCGACACAAGAGTTTCTTGAAAAGTTTGTGATGGTTAACTCTATCAAATGCTTTTGATGCATCCAAAAAACAGGAATATACATTGCTATTTGACATCTTGTACTTTAGGACGGCTTCCTTTAGCATATAAATACACAAGTCAGTACCGTGTTTCACTCTAAAGCCAAACTGATTGTCATAAGTCTGCAAGTAAGTACTTATCCTATTATAAATGACATATTCTAACACCTTAGAAAGTATACTGGCGGGTGCTATTGGCCTATAATTATTCTTACAAAATGGACTGTGGCAAGTACATGTGTATCATACAGCTTGTGAAGCACATTGCAAACATAGGTATTATACGAGGGCTACAACATTTTAAATGTTCTGCTTGTATGCCATCTAGGTCACAACTTTTGTTATCATCATGAATAGCTTGCCAGATTTCTGAGTCATTAATTAGTAGCTCCTCAGAGCGTTCTGCATTTAGCTCCCCCGAGACAATTAAATCGTGTTTCATAATGATTTTTCCACAGTTCTGCAATGTTTTTTGCACTATGTACACCCTCTACTACATTTGGCAAGGTAAGATTACTATTGTTAATTTTATTAACCTCCTTCCAGAATTCCCTACTGGAAGTATTGCTATTGCCTAATTTTCTGGCTAGAGATTCTCTTCATTTTTCCTTATAAGTCTAAGAGCACCCTTGAATCTAGCATGAGTTCTATTTTTAAGTTGAAAGAGTTCCCCCTGCCTAGGTTTCCCCAAAGCAACCCATTCCACGAATACATTTTTTGCTACATCATACAAATCAGCACAGTATTCTGCCCACCCTGGATTGACATTTGCTTTTCCCCATTTTTTATTCTTAAAACTACTTCCACTTGCATCCTTAATGGCGTGTTCAAGCTCATCGTAGTACTTATTTAAGAGATCTATATGGTTTACATCATCAGAGGAGGGATTCCTACAAACCAAAGCTTCTGCAGGAATCCTGGATAGTAATCAGCATTATCACATTGTCTCAGTCAGGTGCTACCATACAATCAAGCTCTACTACAAATGGGATATGATCAGATTCAAATACATCATAAAGTATGGACATGCTGTTGATTATATTATAACCATCGTGGGAGGCTATACAGTGGTCTAGCCACGAGTGAGTCTCCCATGCTTCACTAACATATGTAAATAAGTCATTAGAGAGTAGCAATTTACTGGCAAGTTTGTAGTCGCATGCTTCACAGTAATTGATAAGAAGCTTAACAAAATCCGAACCAGGTTTAGTGATATTGCTGTTAAAATCACCAACCACTACAACACAATCAACACATGAAGAGTCCACCTCCTCTAGCAATATATTTAGCTTACAGAGTCTATCTAAATGTACCTCCTCATTTTCAGCATACTCATAAGGCATATAAACATTGAATATATACAGTATTTTGTTGTCAATAGTTAGTTTTATGGCTACAACCCACTCATATTCATAACTAATGGCCTCTATAAACCTATCCAGCTGTGAGTGCTACATTATAGCTACACCTTCCTTCCTATTCTGTCTGCCCACAGTAATAACTTCACTATCATCATTGGGTGAGTTAGCTATTCCCCTGTAGTTAGGCTTAATATTGTTTAAATCTTTGAACTTGTTTAGAGAGCCAAGTTTCCTGAAAACAAGAAATGTCATGTGCAGATAAAAGTTTATTGATCTCACTGTCAGCATTGACTTTGAGGCCTCTACAGTTATAGCTACTAACACTGAGTTTGTGAAACTGGCCCATTATTTTTATACACACTATCACTGTTCTCACTGGGTGTCTCCCCTGGGATTGCATGGTGGAGTCTGCTTACGTGTATTTTCGTGGACTGAGTTTTTCCTGAAGTTCACGTTATACCAATTATAGTAGATTCCTTCAGGCCAGACTTCTGGCCCCATAAATACAGATGGGTCCTCACATTCTGTCTTAATGTAGGAAGAGCTATAGGTATCTGGTCGTTTACTGGTTAATTTGGAGCAGGTAGTCCCAATTTTCGTCATTTCACGCAGGTATTCTTCTAGTTCTGAAGCAGATTGGCCAGGTGGGAAACGGGAGGTAAATACATGGGCCTGCCGAGATATTTTCACTGCCTTAATTGTTGTATTCATTGCTAGCCCTAGCCGTGGTTTTCTTTTGGATGGAGAGGGGTTCCCAGAGTCCTGTTTCTTTTTCTGACGCAAACCCCTTTTACTAACTGTTGTCCACCCATGCCCTACATTCTGCTCACCATGGTGACTAGCTGCCAAGCAGGTTTGAATAGTCCCTTGAGGCATGGCCACATTACTAATGGTTTCAGTAGCATTGCCTTCTGTTGCAGTTAATTTGTTGTTTGTTTGTGTTGGAGATTCATTATATGTCAGACTATGCAGTTCAGGGTAGATACGTACTATCTGCTGCCCACTGTTAGGATGGTTGTTCGTGTTCGTACAAGTTTTATGTCGTTGGACTTCTCTCAGAACTTGAGAGTAAAGTACCTTACCGTTTCTCCCTCCTCTAGTTTTGATATACAGCTCTGCTGAGCTGTGAGAGAAGATGGTGTGAGAATAGGAGCGGCAGGCCTCCTGTCCTGAGGCTCACATCAATAGAGTCCAAACGTATGGGTGGTAAGTCCAGGTTCTCACTTGCAAATATGGGCCTATCGTTAGTAGCCTTTATTTCCAAAATCTTTTTAACGATGTCTTCAAGGTTGAGCACATTTTTCTTTTCACCTTTGCGATGGATATAGATATATAATTTTTTAATAAATTATTTATTAAAAAATTATATATCTCTACTATTGTTTTGCTGTTTGAACCGTAATAAATGTCGTAATTATGTTGTCGTTATGTAAATGTCAATGAAGATGATGTACTATCTTTATAGCATTGGTCCTTCAGAAGTTAAGCCATAGACCATAGTCCGATTACTGAGTCTAATCTCATTCAGGAGCTATCATACTAAAGTGAATACACAATTACTATTTACAATTACTATACCCTACACAACTTTATATCCCTCAGAAAGTAGTGAAAGTAGTTTTTCTTGTAAAAATTACATTTTGAAAGATGTAATCATCGACTTGTCGTAACAGTACGATTTATTGCTTATATACAGTATTAACAGTAATCACGATTTTTAGTTTATAAAATAATAATAAAACTAAAATAAGTAAATGGAAAAATTATTTACATATGTATCATTACTAACTTATTTACTTTTTACTTCAGCTCCCAGGTAGGCTGGTTAGCCTGTCAGTGGAGCCAGCCTCCTTCGCCACTCCGCCCTGTTCACTGTAGGGTGTGACCGTTGCCCTCCAAAAATCAAAAAATGGTCCTACAATGCTGTTCAAAGTTTTAGTGGTGTGTATTTATCTAAGAAACACCCCTGTAAATTTTCTTGGAGATCGGTGCATGTTTGAGCTAGCACCGTCGACCGTCGTACCAGCAAGTATTGCTATTTCAGCTTATGAACTTCATAAATAAGTGTGAAAATAGCACATTTTATCAGATTTTCATTTCCGGCTCTGGAACGCTGACCCACAAATTTTCCACGTATTATTTTATTGCATTTAATTTTAATGATGCTCTTTTCTTTTCCCTTGACAGTGATTTGATGTTGTGAATAGAGAATTTAATCATGGATACACGGCAAGATGATGAGTATGTCAGAATGTTATTGGGCACCGTACCCCGAGAAGAAGAAAAGGAAATGAAGGGCTGCAAACTGCCAACTAATAGGCAGGTCTTACTATGTATGTTAGCAAACCTTCGGGATATGCATTGGGACCAGGCTTTATCTGCCACCATTGACAATGTGCTTTTGCATTACCAGAAGGCGAATGTCCCGACCATTACAGGCAGGAACAATATTGGCCGAGTGATTAAAACTTACTATGACAAAGACTACATGATGCTTATGAAAAAGAATGAGGATAGAAGACGGGCTGATGAACCTGGAATTATGAAGTTTAAATCAGAATTGAGCCTGACGATGAAATTTTATAAGAACACAGTGTTGAAAGACATGGCGGCTGCGAAAAAGGGGAAAACTCAGGCCGAACAAGATGCCATCGATACTGACATACTCTTTATGAAAAGCATGCTAAGTGACAGAGTAGCTACCTACTCTGGGGTAAACAAAGTACTCACAGAAAAGGTTCAGAAAAGGCAGATGCGAGAAGAGAAGCGACAAGAGAGAGAGCAATGTGATCATGCTGAGAATGTACAGGCTGATATTGATTCACCTATTAGCTCTGATGAGGACGATGACATTGATGAGGCCAGCACTGCTGAACCAAAGAGAAAACATCGGAGAACAGTGAAAGAGGGAGTTTCAATTTTTGTGCCCCATGATATTCTGAAGTCGGCAGAACTTGTTTCATGCAGTGTTCGAAACAACATCTCGCCGACCCAGCTGAGTGCAATTGTGTACTCCCTTGTATCTGCATGTGGTGGAGATACATCAAAGCTGAGTCTAAATGCAAGGACGGCCCACCGATACCGAGCTTCCATCGTGTCAGAAATAAGTTTAAAAATCATGGATGAATGGCAACTATCAGACAAAGTACTGGTGCACTGGGATGGTAAACTTATGGACACGCTGGATTCCAAAGGCACTGATGACCGCCTGCCCATTCTTGTGTCTGGTGTCAATGGCACAAAGCTTCTTGGAGTCCCACCTCTTCCGCATTTGACTAAAAAAGCTGGCCTGGTTCAAGGAGACTTGATATCAACAGCAACCAAACAACTTCTGGTCGATTGGGAGTGTGAACAGAATGTCGTTGGTATGGTTTTCGACACAACTTCATCCAATACAGGTAAACCTATTTCAAACATCAGCGTGAATTTATCACGACATTAATACCAAAATACAGTGAATGATTTAACAGAAATCTGCAAAAAGCACGTGCCTGAAATGGTGGCCTTAAACTACAATTACATTTTTTTTTCAGGACAAAAAACAGCTGCTTGCGTCTCCCTCCAAAAGGAATTAGAGCGTGCCGTATTCTGGTGCGCCTGTCGCAGGCATGTGGGCGAAGTCATCCTAGGTGTTTGCTGGGATTGCTTGAAAGTGGAGGGCTCTTCAAGTCCAAACATAATGGTTTTCCAGAGGTGAGTCATAAGCTTTACAAAATAACAAGGAATATTATTATCTAATGAACAAATTTAGTGGAATTTCTTTTATTAGACTTATAAGATATACTAACACCAAGCAAATGATCGATCATATCAATCTTAATACCCCTAAAACAATATTATAGATTAGTACAAAATACAATAATCCCAATAATTGCATTTCTAGGTTCAAGAACCATTTCTCTCAACTGGCGTACAATGAAAAAAAGAAATACTACTACCCCGCAATGCCTGGAGTGTTTGAGGAGCGCCAGCAGGAGATGGCTGACTTCTTCCGTGAATCTCTAGCCCAACCATTTACACGTGGCGACTACAAGGAGCTGGTAGAGCTTTGTCTGCTGCTTGTAACTAAAGGATCCGAGCCAGTGAACTTCACAATGGTCTACCCCGGCGCACTTCACAAAGCAAGGTGGATGGCTAAACTGCTCTATACCCTCAAGATTGTTCTTTTGTCAGGCCAGATCAAAGAGCAGTTTCCCAAAGCCGAGGTTGTGACTAAAAGTCAAATCAGCAAGCTAGAACGGTTTGCTGTTTTCGCAGTCGCTGTTTATGTCCCATGGTGGATTGTTTGCCCCGTTCCAGCAAGTGCGCCACTGAATGACTTGAATTTGGTCGAAACCTTGGCTGAATTTGCCCCATATGACGCCACAATAGTTGACAAAGCACGTGTGGCACTCGGTAGACACACTTGGTACCTAACTGAAGAGTTGGCCCCACTGGCTTTGTTCTCGTCCCAAGTACAAGAAAGGACAAAAGAGGAGATGAGGAAGGCCCTTCTTTGCCATGAAGGCACTGAAGTTACTAAGAGAGTGGGGCTCAATCATGGGGGGCATGGAAAGCCATATCTTCCCCCTGTCCCAGAAAGTGGCACTGCCCTGGTGGACCTAATTGGGCCTGACTCAAGCCGGTTCTTCACCATTTTAGGCATGCCCTATCAGTTTCTCCACAGTCCAGCCAGTGAATGGGCGGATCATGACGACTACCTGAACATGAAACGGGTTGTGGACAAGCTTCAGGTCGTCAATGAGGCTGCAGAGCGTGGTGTAAAACTTTGCCATGACTTTCTTAATGTTGCCAGGGATGAGGAGCGCTTTCAAGAAGTCCTTCAAGTAGTTGAAAATGACAGACTCCGCGTTCCTAATCAGCGCAAACGATCATCTGTTTCCGAACAGAAATCATGGTTTCTTGCTCTAGAGAAATAATACCTTGTGAATATATGATAAAACCCCTTAATGTACCATGAGAGAATAAGAATGATTAACTTTTTTGTGTTAGTGATAACATCTTTTAATTAAGACAGGCAAATGATTTGTGTTAATATCCCTTATGATGGTTGTGTAATCTCATATATAGGCGCGTATGCCGTATAAGCAAAATCGCTATTTTTCAAATTGCTGGTGCTCACTCGAATATGCATGAATCTTCAAAAAATTGCACGTGGGTATTTTGTATGTCAATATGCAACACCAAAATTTTGAACAGCATTGTAGGACAAAGTTGGGGCAACTGTCACACCCTACTGTCCAGCAGCACTTCCATTTCCCCGAGCTCTTGCATGCTGGGCAAGTCGTATCTTCGCAAGCTCTCCTCCACTTCGTCCCTCCATCTTCTTCTCGGTCTCCCCCACGGTCTTCTGTCATTTCCTGGTCTCCACTCCCAGCATCTCCTCGCAGTTCTCCCCTCCTCCATTCTCTCCAAGTGGCCCAACCATCTCAGTTTGGCAGCGTCGATTTTTCTCAAAATCGGCGTTACTCCCACATTGGCTCTTATTTCTTCATTTCTTATCCTATCTCTTCGCGTCTTTCTCAGAATAGTCCTCAGCGGTCTGATTTCTGCTACTAATTACTTCTTCCGGCAAACTATTCCAGCTATTTACTATTCTATGGCCCTATGCATAAAAAAGTTTTTCGCAACTGCTGTCTCGAACCTTCTACTCGTCAACTTACACCCGTTATTTCTAGTCCTATTATATTGAGATATTTCGAAAAAGCTATCTCTATCTACGTTATCGAACCCATTCATAATTTTGAAAACCTGGATTAGATCACCCCTTAGCCTCCTAGTCTCGAGTGTTGTCAGTTTTAACTCCTTAAGCCTATCCTCGTACGACTTTGACCTAAGCGACGGAATCATCTTAGTTGCCCGTCTTTGAACTCTTTCGATTTTGTTTATATCTTTGCGCATATGCGGATTCCAAAATTGGACCGCGTACTTCAAATGGGGTCTAACTAATGATTTATAAAGAGGAACTATAATATCGCGCGATTTCTACTCAAAATTTCGAGCTATAAAACCTAACACTTTGTTCGCCTTATTGACCGCTGCTGTACTTTGTTTCGCTACTTTTAAATCACCAGTGACTATCACTCCTAAATCTTTTTCCTGCTCTACGCTTGTTAAATCTTTCCCTGACATACTATACGCAAAATTACCGTTACGCGAACCTATATGCAAATTTGCACTTATCAACGTTAAATCTCATTTGCCATGTGACTGACCAATCAACGATTTTATTCAGATCTTCCTGGATTTTACCTCTATCTTCGTCATTAATCGCCCTACCACCCAGCTTCGTGTCATCCGCAAACTTTGGAACTGTACTGACTAGGCCGACATCTAAATCGTTAATATATATAAGAAAAAGCAAGGGGCCCAATACAGAACCCTGAGGAACGCCACTCGCTACATTAGCCCAACATGACTCCGCTACATCAACGACCACCCTCTGTTTCCTACCTCGCAACCATTCTTCTAGCCAATTTATTACTACACCCCTGATTCCATGAGACTTAGTTTTTTCAATGAGTCTTTTGTGCGGCACGGTGTCAAACGCTTTTTGAAAATCTAAATACACTACATCAACCGCCCGATGACTGTCGTAAACGTCAACCACGCTTTGGAAAAATTCTAAAAGATTAGTTAAGCAAGATTTGTTTCGCCTAAAACCGTGCTGCGTATTTCTAACTAGTTTATGCAATTCTAAGTGTTCGACTATACGATCCCTAATTACACTAGGCAACAAAGATTTTGTTACAGAAGACCAAATAGGTGCTCCTAGCTAATTTCGGTATGCTGATTTCAAATCTATAATTAGATTTTTTCTATCACGTCTAGATTTTGTGTAAAATGCAAATCACTTTTAGTAAAATTTTCTACCACGTCCAGATTTTGGTTTTAATCGGCTTAATGCCAGTAATATGAAACTTGCTTTTCAAGGTTAAAGCAATTTTTTTTGCCAACTATATACAAATTCGAACAATTTTGATAAATAAAATTTATCCCGAGTTGGCAACACTGAGTCAAGAGCATAGTAACGGGCAACGGCCCAACGGTCAGTCGCTACGTGACAGTCAAGCAGAACGGTTGTTGAAGCTCTCTGCTGATGAGCAAGTGACAGGTTGTGGTGACTTGTGTGTTTTTATAGCATTTGTTTTGTACTACGGTGTGTATTTCTTTTTATTTTGCACATCGTAATAATTACTTTCTACGTTTTTTCAGATATTGTATGGTAATTCAAAATGGCATCAAATAGACGTGCTTGTGTAAATCACCCAGACAACTTCTGCTTTGTCTGTGGACAATATACACCTAAGCCACAACGTAGAAACATAACAACAAAGATTAAACTTGCCTACAAGTGTTATTTTGACTGTAAGTTAGGAGACCAACAGAGGGACTGGGCACCACATATTTGCTGTGCACAGTGCAATGCAATGTTAATAGCTTGGATGAATGGTAAAAGAAAAGCTATGCCGTTCTCAGTCCCCATGGTTTGGCGTGAGCCGAAAAATCACTTCAATGATTGTTATTTTTGTTTGACAAAGATTGCTGGTTTCACAAAGAAAAACAAATCAAAGATCACGTACCCAAACTGCGAATCAGCAATGAAACCAGTACCACATGATGAAACAAATCCACCACCAGTTCCACCAGCAACGATAACAGACAGCAGTTCATCTGAAGATTCTGCTAGTGATACAGAAACAGGGAAAGATGGCATATATGTTCCAGATGCAAATATTTCCCCACATTTGTTAAGTCAAGCGGAGTTAAATGACTTAGTGCGCGATTTGGAATTACCAAAAGAAAAGGAGAGTTGCTTGGTTCAAGACTTCAAGAATTTAATCTTCTCCAACCAAACACCAAAGTTTCCCATTTCCGCCATCGCCATTTGCAGTTTTCATCATTTTACTTACAGGAAGAAAACGTTTGTTTCTGCCACGATATCAGTGGTCTGATGCAAGGGATTGGCTGTCGCTATGATCCAAAAGAATGGAGACTGTTCATTGACTCTAGTAAAGCTAGCCTTAAAGCTGTATTACTGCACAACGGCAATGAAAAACCTTCAATACCTGTAGCACATGCCACTGGCCTTAATGAGACTTATGAATCGATGAAACTGCTGCTAAGACTCATCAAATATAAGGACCACACATGGAATATTTGTGGCGACCTTAAAGTTGTATCATTACTTCTTGGGTTACAGTTGGGCTACACAAAGCATATGTGCTTTTTGTGTCTATGGAACAGCAGAGATGACAAGACCACTACAAAAAACATGATTGGCCATCTAGAACTGAACATGTTGTTGGTAAATACAATGTGAAACACCCAGCACTTATTGACCCTCAGAAAGTACATCTTCCACCACTTCACATTAAACTTGGCCTTATGAAAAATTTCGTGAAGGGTATGGATCATCAAGGTAGTGGTTTCCAATATTTAAAGGATAAATTCAAAGGAATATTGACAGATGCTAAGCTAGAAGCTGGAGTTTTCACTGGACCACAGATCCGCAGTGTCATCCACGACTCATCGTTTCCATCTAACCTAAATGAGAATGAACTAGGAGCATGGACATCTTTCGTTGAAGTTGTCAAAAATTTTCTTGGAAACCACAAAGCTGAAAACCACCGTAAACTCGTAGAAAACATGCTTAAATCTTATGAAATAATGGGATGCAGAATGTCTTTGAAAATTCATTTTTTACATTCTCATCTTGACTTCTTCCCGGCCAACCTTGGGGCTGTAAGTGACGAGCATGGTGAGCGCTTCCACCAACAGATCTCAGTTATGGAAAACAGATACCAAGGTAATTTCAACCCAAATATGATGGGAGATTATTGTTGGTTCCTGCAGAAGGAGAGCTCGTCATCCTACAAGCGACAAAGGAAGAGGACACACCAAAGTTTCACTTAAGAACAGGAATTTGCCTTTCAGTAGTAACAACAAAATACTAACGCGCTTTGGGTGGATGGTTGGGCGCAGGGGTGGTAACTCCGCCAGCGGAATTCCGCTGTCTGTCTTAAGCCAGAATAAAGGAGGAAAGACATCCCTGTTCACTAATTATTTAAGTATGCTTAACATAAAACGTGGCACGGAAAAGTAGCTTAGACG
Source organism: Bathynomus jamesi (assembly GCA_023014485.1). Classification (NCBI taxonomy): domain Eukaryota; kingdom Metazoa; phylum Arthropoda; class Malacostraca; order Isopoda; family Cirolanidae; genus Bathynomus; species Bathynomus jamesi. The sequence continues at coordinate 701,212 of JAJOZX010000340.1, forward strand.
GCTTTCGTAATAGAAGCGGGTGAGAAAAAAAATGAAAAATAGGGGTTTTCGGTTACACAAAATCTGGACGTGATAGAGAAATTTTGATATCAGATCTGAAATCAGCATCACCGCTTTAGTAGGAATCAGTAGTTCACGTGTCTGTAACAAAAAAAAAGTTGAAATTTGTTGTCTAGTGTTATTGATTCCAGTAGCTTACCTACAACAGACGTTAAACTGATTGGCCTATAATTTCCCGCCGCACCTTTATCGCCTTTCTTAAAGATAGGTGTTACGTTTGCTAACTTGAAATTATCTGGTACGCACCCCTCAGAAATAGACGCATTAAAAATCTTTGTTAGCGGCACAACAATGCTATCTTTTAATTCTTTTAGTTGTATGGGATATATGGAATCCGGCCCCGGTGATTTACGCGTTTTCATTTTTATCAATATAGGGCATTACCTCCCCTACACTAACGACAATATTATCCAAAATATTGCCATTATCAAAAGGTATTATGTCTATGACCGTAGGGATATTCGTTACATCTTCTATAGTAAAAACTGACGTAAAAAGTTCGTTTAGCAAGGTAGCCATTTCCTTGTTTTCAGAAACTAGATCTCCGTTAACATTTTTCAACGGCCCTAAGACACTTTTTACTGGATTTCTATTGTTGACGTATTGAAAGAATCGCTTGGGGTTTTCTTTACCGTCACGAGCTATGGAGATTTCAAATTCGCGCTTGGACTTTTTTATTACACTTTTCGCTTCACGCCTTAGAGATATGTAGTTGTTTCGTAACCACAAATTGTCTTTATCGCACTTATGTAGCCTATAAGCCCTGTCTCTACTCTTTATAATGTCTCCTACTCTAGAAGTAAACCACAAGGGCTTGTTGTTTACTTTCGCACGCTTAATTTTGTACGGTACACATTCCTCATTTATAGTCCTAAATACTGTTTCGAACGATTCACACATTAGTTTTGCGTTGGAGTTCCCCATTACGTTTTCCCAATTGACGTGTGACAATTTATTTCGAAATTTACTAAAGTCTGCGTGCTGGAAGTTAGGAATTTTAGTCGAGTTAGCTGGTTTCGAGTGACTTACTGAGAGGACAAACTCTACCATATTGTGATCGCTATTGCTTAACGGTTCTATTACTTAAAGATCAGTAATTAGCCTATCATCCGTAGTTATTACTAAATCTAAAATACTATCCAACCTCGTAGGTTCCCCAACCTTTTGAATAAGAAAGCTATCCTCGATAAAATTAACTAAACGATTACCTACCGCGTCTCCCTGCATTGTATCGTAATTCACGTTGGCGCACTTAAAGTCACCCATAACTAAAGCCTGCTCACTACCGATTATTCTCTTTAGTTCACGATATAACGCTTCGTCCGTATCAGCTGTTTGATTAGGGGGGCCTATATATAACCGCAACAAGAAGTTTGAAATCGTTCAATTTAAGTTCTGCTATAGTCGAATCTATCGGTTCCGGAATTGTGTGCTTTACTTCTATAACGTTCGCAATATTATCTTTGATATACAACAACACCGCCTCCTCGCCTACCTATTCTGTTTTTAACAAAAAGTCTATAACCTTTAATTTGATACTCCCCTACAAAGTCACGAGTTTCAGTGCTAAGCCACGATTCATTTATCGCAATTATATCATAGTCTTTACAAACAATTAGAGAAAAAAAATCGTTTCTTTTATTTCGTAGTCTACGAGCATTTAAGGATAAAACCTTCAAATTGTTTGTAATTGCGACACCTTCGCGAGCGCAGGGGAAATTTGTGGACTTTACGCTGGGACCGTTCGAGTTACGACAGCTTGGAAAGAAGAGACAGTATTATGAAATAGTCTTCCTAAACGCGCAGCTCCAACGTCATTAAGATGAAGTCCATCTCCGAGGAACAAGTCCCTCCTGCCTTAGAAATTGTTCCAAAAATTCGCAAAATGCACTCCTTCTTGTTGGCAAAGAGACTTTAGGTTATTATTAATATAGGTCGCCTTGCTGTAGAAATCGTTACGTTGGATAATTCGAGGAAGTATACCTGTTAAAACAATCTTATCAGTTTTTTTCCTTTAATCGCTCCAGTAAGTCTCTGTACCTAGCCAGCAGTTCTTCCGATCTAGAATTTAAAACGTTATTAGTACCGACATGAATAACATACGTTGTGTCCTCGGAGGTACCGTCTGTAAATTGGTCAACTATATTAGTTATATCCTCCACCCTTGCACACAGGGTAGCAGTAACGGCGCCTACGACGAGGGTTTCTACACAGAATTCCTCGAGCTGCCCTCGAACAATGAATCGCCAACGAGTCGTATTTCCGGTTCATCAGCTCATCGAACCTAAAACAGAAACTTATGTTGTTATTACTGGTAAATGTCTTAGGTTTTCTCAGTGGGGCTCCATTACGCACTCGAACGAAGGGTTGAGAACTAGGGGAAGAGAGAGGGCTATTAATACTATTTATATTATTAGTAGAAACTGAGGCAGGAGGGTTCTTAATTGGAGTCTCAAGGGATTGTAATTTTGCCGTCAGGAGCATCACGCTTTCTTCAAGCCTCACCCTAACCTCTCTCTCACGTTCTAACTCGTTCCTCAGCACTTCCATGCTTGAGCACCACCTGCAAACTAACTGTTCATTATTATTAGCCATTGTAAACGCGTAAGGGCCAAATTTTCCTTCACAGCGACTGCAAGTACTTGACGGGGGTGTCATGCTTTTAATTAGTTAAAAAACAAAAAACGCAAAAAAAACAAAAAAGCAAAAAAAACGAGCGTTTGGGAATTAATAAATTACAACGTAGGTCTACCGCGTTCTTGAAACACAGAAACAGGTTCTTGTAACACAAATTTATACTAAATGAATATAGAATTAAGCTACCGACAAAAGATCTGTAAAAGAAGAGTATTTATAATACTTATCTGTCCGCAATTCGACCCAACTTTTTTCCTTTTTTTCACATGGTGTGTGACCACACTCTACCTGACCTCTCGAAGGAAGGAAAAATGAACCCTATGACTCCACGTTTTCTGATAGATTTGAAAAACAAACAAGGCAAGCCACGTGCAGTAGCCTTGGTTTACTCAAATAATATAGTACTGAATAACGTCAATAAATGAAATATATTCGTTAATGAATGATTAGTAGCACGAAGTAAGTTAGTTAAGAATGCACCGAACACTATTTTTTTTAAAACACTTCAACGAAAACCACTTATTCAATTGATAACACTGGACACTCGATAAAACACGTCTGTTCACAAGGAAAGACTGATCATATATGAGAAAGACTGATCACATATGAGAAAGACTGATCACATATGTCCAACAATATGTCCAACAATATGTCCCAGGAATCTACAGTAATTTGGTTTCGTTATGTAGATGATATTTTCTCATTTTGGCCTGACCACTGGAACAACTTTGACACTTTCTTTCAGTCATTAAATAATCTTGTTCCCTCTATTAAATTTAAATATGAATGAGAGAATGACAAACAATTACCTTTTCTATATGTTTTGGTCATTAACGAAAGCGGAAAGCCCAATTTCACGGTCTATAGAAAACCTACCCATTGTAATTCGTACATTCATTATTTTTCATATCATGATGAAGGGGTTAAAAGCTCAATTATTTCTTCCATGTTTCTAAGAGCACTCAGGATTTGTAGTCCACATTTGCTAGACACGGAAAATTCTAAGATTTGGAACATTTTTAAGGATTTAAAATATTCAGAGTGGTTTATCAGAAAGGCGTATTTTAAAGCCAGAAAAACTTTTTATGCCCCTCGGGAACCGTCAGTTAACCAAAAACAATATATGAGTTTGCCTTACACTGCCGGCTTAGAAAGAGTTAAACCGTTGACGAAAGATTTTAAGTTTGCTTTGGCGTTCAAATATTCATCCACCGTGAAAAGTAAATTGGTTAGGAATAACGTTGCAAAACAGGAACAAGCCTGTGTCTACAGCATTCCCTGTAAAAGTTGTGATTTAGTATACGTAGGAGAAACTGGAAGAAATATTGCAACCCGTATTAAGGAACACAAATATGCCTTCAGAAGTTGTAACACCAATAACGCTATTTTTCATCACGCCAGCCAAAATAATCATGCTATAGATTGGGAATCAAGTAAAGTACTTTATCAATGTAATAATTATGTCAAAAGAAAAATAATAGAATTTGTGTGTATAGAACAAGCAGATAATTTTAATTTGTACGAGGGTACCTATAAGTTAGACCCTTTAATGAGATTCTTGGTCAAAAAATTCCTTACGGAGTCGGGTGAACGGGTTCTAACATAAATGTAATTAGTGTAAAGGTAATAATAATAAATGATTAAAAAAAAAAATGTAAATGCAATAATTATGTCAAAATAGTAGAATCTGTATGTATGAACAGGAAGATAGTTTTAATTTGAGTGTATGTACTTATAAGCGGGACCCTGTAATAAAATGCCCTTCCGGTTTCAGTTTACAATTTCTGTATAATAAATAACAATAATAATCAATAAATAATCAATGTAATAATAAATTTACAATTTCTGTATTAAATAACAATGCAATATTAAATGTAATAAATTGAATAATAAATGTATAGAACAAGTATATAGTTTAAATTCATGCGAATGTACCTATAAGCGGGTCCCTTTAATAAAAAATGCCCTTCCTGTGTCGGAAGGACCTAATCTATGTGCGAATTTCTTAAAGGCTCTGGACTGTTTTCTCTCTTGTTTTTGGTTCATTCGTTTTTCTGTATCCACCCGAAGAGGATGCCAGTGGGCATCAAAACTGTTGTGGAAATAAACTCTGCCTATTAGAGTGGGTTTTTATTATCATATTGTGACTTTCACGTAGAAAAAGAAGTTTTTTTTCACTTTTTAGAACTGTTGTTAATCTAGTTAGGTGTTCTTTTTTAGATGAACCTGAAATGAGGACCATGTAGAAAACAAAGTATACCCGGAATGTGACCTAGAACTTGGTCCATTGTTCTCTGAAAAATATCCGGAGCCGATGCTATTCCATAGCATAGCCTATTGTAGCTATATTGGCCTCGGTGCATATTTAAGATAAGATTTAAGATAATTCTTTAGAATTTTCATCTAAACTTAGGTGAGCATAAGCTTGGGACATATCTAGTTTTGTGAAATATTTACTCCCACAAAAGAACTAAATAACTCATCAGGCTTGGGTATACGGTAGCAATCTAGAAGAACTGCTCTATTTGCTGTTAAACGGTAATCCTCACATAACCGCGCTGATTTGTCAGGTTTTAGTACAGGAACTACCGGGGCAGCCCACTTAGCGTGTGTAACTGGTTCGATAATTTTATCATTGAGCAGCCTATCAATTTTTAAATTTACCTTCTCCCGCAGTGCATGTGCAATTGAACGAGCCTTACAAAATTTTGAAGTTACATTAGGGTCTACCTCTACACAGGCCTGATGGTCTTTTAGTTTGCCTACTTCAGGCCCAAAAAGAGAAGAAAACTCCATTAACAATGAGTCTATGTCAGATGGATATGCGAGTGTATGCACATCTGCCCAACCCTTTGGCAAAATTTTGTCAACGGGCAATTTCAAAGCATCAATCCAATCACGGCCTAGTAGAGTAGGGCCTTCCTCATCCCCCACTAAAAGAGTTAAGGGATGAGACAAAGTTTTCTTGTTGAGTGTAACTGTGATGGATGCTTCTCCACAAATAGGTATTTTACTATTTGTATGTTACCATATTTTTTTAGTATTGTTTTAGATGCATGTAGTTTAGGTGTATTTTTGAAAGTTTTGTCAAAAACGATCTTTCTCCAAACTGGCTCGAATTAAAAATAAAACGAGCTACAGTGGACCAGGAACGGCTGAATTCTTTGAGCATTTGTGTAGCTGAATATAACATTGGTAGAAGCCTGGACTTCACAAACATTATTGTCCAATTTACTGCTAAATAACACGCAAGTGGATGTTGTAAATAATAAAACAAATAACCTGTTTTTAGTATTATACTATTGTTTTTATTACTTTAATTAAAAATGTGTGTTGTAAGTAATTTAACAATAAACCCGGTTTTCAGTATTATATTAATGTTTTTTATTACTTTAAAAACTAAACGAAGGGGACCCCCCAAAGTCTTGGTGCCTAGAACTCCAGATGGTCTTAATCCGCCACTGGGACCCCTCCCTGGTTGCGCCTCTGCACAAGGCCACAATGCTTTCTGTATCATGTGATCTCTCAGTGTTGCCAGAGGGGCCAGCTCAATTGTTAGGTCGGGTACGGTGGGAAACCAGGTGTAGTGCACCTCCGGCACCCCACTAAAACGGCCCTGCACAGTTAACAATGTGAAACTACAACAAAAGAACATATGAAATGCTTCAAAGCTGCTACTTGCTCCAGGCGTCTCGTGGTCGAGTGTATAACGCGCCGACTCTTAGGACTCGGGTTTTATGTGGCAGAGTTTGATCCCACCAGGTAAGAAATATTTATTTGTCTATTTAATGCTGAAACATTAACAAGTTAAGTAGCTGTTGAGTATGTTGCTTTGGGTTGATATAAAATAATTAATATCAGGGCCGGCCTTAGCAATTGCGGGGTCCAATTTGGACCATTTTGGTGGGGCCTCCTGGACTTAAGATTATTTCAAATTAGGTATCAGGAATATATGCTATTACGTTGTATTAAAAATAAAACAATATATTTATTAGCTTATATTTTGACATAAAACGTGTTAAAACAAAACTATACTTATAAAGAAATCTTTCTTGCTTTCTGTTCTGCAAACTCTTTCAAAATTTTGTTGAAGTTTAAGTTTTTTGCTTCATCACATTCTATGGATAATATTGCAAGGCTGTTGAGTCTATCTTGGAGCATGTTTGACCTTAGATGAGATTTGATCAATTTTAATTTGGAAAAGCTCCTTTCCCCTGACGCCACTGTGACTGGAATTGTCAAAAATATGCGTAGAACAATAAAAAATTTGGAAATCCAGTAGCTCTCTCATTCAAAGCAAGGAATTCCAGGATTTTCAAAGGCTTCCCAAAGTATGAAGAAGGAAGAATTGACTTCAGTGCTTCCATTTCCTCGACCAGCATATGACCATCTAAATCTGTTACCTTTACAGAGTTGACAAGTTCGTTTTCCTGAATGAGCTTGACATCTGTTAGCGCAATTTCCAAATCTGCAACATATTTTTGTAATTCCTCCTTTGGAATTTGTTGAAATTTACTCAAAAAGCCAAATAAATCAACATGTTTTTTCAACTGTTTAAACCGCGGCTCCAAAGACTGCATTCCTTACTTTTCAAAGCTGGAGGTAGCAACCCTAGTGCGGGGCCCATGTGAGCGCAGGGCCAAATTTAGTCAAATAGGTTCAACTGGCCTAAGGCCGGCCCTGATTAATATGCATATAATTAATAAGGAAAAGAATGTAAAGGGAATACATTGAAACTTCCTCCAATAGGTGGCGACACCCATTCAAATAATTTTTCGATGATGAACCTCTCGTATGATTATCGTACCTTAAATCGACACGATAAAGGGGACTAAAACTCTTAACATTATGGAACGCTAACAGGATACTATTAGTTGCTACATCGTACGATGTACTGTATATTGGCTATCACTCCCACTTCCAGCCCACATCCACCAGGTCGGCTCTCAATGGCCCAGGAAACTGTGTTACTTGGGGAAATGTCAGCTACACGTGAGAAATGTCACGTCAAACTCCTTGGAGTGTCCAGTATTTTAAACATAGGAGTCTTTTATTGTAGTGTATTATATGCATGGGCGTCCGCAGGATTGTTTCCTTATTCGAGCAAAAGATTTTGGAAGTGAAGTCGGGCCTCTGAGCTGTTTCTCACGGCGCCAAATTGTTTATTATTTGTTATATAAAACTAGTTATATTTACATTTATATATTTATAGGAAAAAAAATGGCGATTTTTTTCGAATTTTTAGTAAAAAATTTGTCCAATTTAGCTCCAATTTTGCTGAATATACAGTATATACGAATTTCAAGTTAATATAATCGTATGTCTGCCGTTGTCACATATATTATTTTACACACTTTGAAGAGTGATTTAAAAAAAAATTAAAAAAAAAAAAAATTTGTCGATTTGTTTATACCAGTTTCCCTTTATTAACTTTGTCCAGAGCCAGGGACGGGCAACTGCCCCTCTTTGCTTCCATTCCCGCTGCGGACGCCCATCATTACATGACATTACACTCGCACAACATGAAGCCTCTCAGGCCTGTCAAGGTTATCCAAGTCAAATAAGCAGTCTAAAGCTATATCTTAATACTACAAAATATCAATTTCAAGTAGGTTAATTATCATTATATTACACAGGCCTACGATGGTTTTGTTGTCCGAAATATTTTATCATTTATATAGTAATTTTTGCACGCTGATTCCGAAAATAATATTCATTTTTCGCCATCACGTACAGATTTTTCACAAAATGTCATATGTCATATTACATATGTAAATAATTCTCATTAAATTTGACTCACTTAAATTTTGATTAAAAACTACTACCTATAAATGCTTGGTTTCGCCAAGACATCAAAGAAATAGAGAAGAGATATCAGGGAAGGTGAGACATCAGCATGATGGCTGATTACTGCTGGATGTTGAAACGGGATACTCCAGAATTATTACATAAAAGAAAAGGAACATCGCGTACATTCGAGGCTAAAAGGCATAGCTCTCACAAGAAAACTCAGGACAAATAAAGATGAATATGTAATTGACGTTAATAGTCTTCTTTCTTTTTAAAGTTGTTTGCATTTGTAATGAGTATAACAAAGCGAAATAGGTACCTAATGTAAATTGAAATGAATAATATTTATTTATGTTGTTGTTCTTTCCCTTCCAGTTTGCAGAAAATCCTTACGTGATAGAAAAAAAGGGACACAATTTTACTCGAAATCAGCATAGTTGAATTATATAAAATCAGTTATTTGTAAGAAAACAACTCTTACCAAGTTCTCATTCGCAGGCCTGTGTTATTTACAAAACAGTAATCTTGTAGTTTAACGTCACAAATTTGTCCAGGAAATTTAGTGTCGCAAATTATTGAAATAAAAAAGCCCTGATTTTTTAGACAACATATTGTTAGGTTAGATTAAGTGAGGTGTACTTTTAAGTTGTTTATTTTATTTTCCTTTGATTGAGTTCGGAATCCCAGTTGAGCCTTGAACGGCCAAGCTCTAAGGGGCTACTTTAACTTATAACCAAAGTTAAGCTAGACTAAAACAGGTTCTGTGGACTTGGAGGTCCTATTCGGTCCTACCCCAGGGTTGTCGACTCGATGTGGCCTTACGTTAGATCTCAGTAGCATAAAAATAAAAAAGGGCACCATTTATGGTCTTTCTAAACCTTACAACAACAACACAACTTGCGCCATTGCATAGTGCAACAATCTTGTATCTAAATTACCAAACTGAATTGCAAGAGAGCTCTTTATAAGACCATGCCCTAGCAGTGCCACATTCAACAAAAGAGTTAAAAGGACGTTACCAGTATCCCCCCCCCCCCCACGAAAAAAAAATGCCATAATAGCCCAAACAAGTTGGCTCTAAAATGAGTGACAGTTTTTCACTAACTTTACAATTATTTGATGGATATATGTACCTTAACATAATATATACAAGCAATGCTACATTAATCATCCCAGTCATCATATCGCTTTGGGATAGGCTGACCATACGTACCGTTTTGAACGGGACAGTACCGTTTTGTATAGGTTTTTGTATGGGTTCTGTCACTGAAGAATAATTGTAAGCTCAATATGTTTATGTACTTACTTTTTCATGAATACAGAATATTACATAACCCCCGTCCCTTTTTTGCCATCCCAATGTCCTGTTTTTGTCTCAAGGAAATATGGTCAGCCTACTTTGGGATAATAATGGTTCTTCATCTTCCAGATGGTTTAAGTGTTTAAACGTCCCAAATTAATTGTATTTTTATTGTAGAGGTCATTTTTAAACATGGCAGTACACCTAACCTAACTTAACTTAACCTAACTTTTAACTTAACTTAACTTGCCATGTTTAAAAGGACCTCTACAATGAAAATAAAACAAAATTAATTTGCGACGTTTAAAAATAATTTAAAAGTACATCTACTTAATTTGCAGTGTTAACCTACAAGATTACGTACAAAACTACTTAATTAGCCTGCATTATTAAAGTCTTAGTTAAAATATACACTTACACAATTTATAAACTGTCTCATTTGTGAAAGCATCTAAATTAATATACATTTACATAATTTATAAAATGTCTCACTTGTGAAAACGACTGAAAATATATATTCGTAGAGCCAGCCTACAAATCCGTTTTCATATTTTCTTATTATGCCTTAAAGTTTTTCGATCAGATCTGATAAGACGACTGAAAATATATATTCGTAGAGCCAGCCTACAAATCCGTTTTCATATTTTCTTATTATGCCTTAAAGTTTTTCGATCAGATCTGATAAGAAAACGTTATTTAAATTATTTAAACCTGGAGATATAGTCTATCTCCTCTCAAACAAAGTCTCTTAACCCCATTGTACGGTACTTAAAATTTCGATGTGAAGTATTGTAGGTATTTCAAATTTTGGTGTGAGGCATTTGTACGGTTTTGAAAAATTCAACGAATTGGGAACGGAAGGTAACTTTACACCCATGATATGTTTTTATATTTTTATTGGCATTGTTGCAGGTTTGAGATCATTCTTGAAATAGAAACGTTAAGGTATTATAACTTCAGTGAAAAGACCGACCAGGTTTATTCAATTTTCTGGCGAACTTCATTTGGTTATGCCGCTGTTTGTGTCCGGTAACTCTCGACTAAGTTAAATTAGGTTGGGGTTTGTTGTACCTGGTCAGAAGGTTGCTGGTGTGGTTAAAAATGACATGAGAAATTTAAAATACATACATTATTTTTTGCGGATGATGGATTACTGCTATCAATGTCACTAGATGAGGCAAGTGACAATATCAAGAAAGTAATATAAATAGGGAGGGCATGTGGCCCGAAGATTAACAAAAATAAGAGTAATTTTATGATATTCAACAAAAAAGAAGCACCAGAGCAGATAGAGGGAATTAAAGTCGTAGATTCAATAAAATATCAGGGCATAACAATTAATAATAGAAGGAATTGTTTCCAAAAGCAAAAAGAACTAATTGACATATAAGGAAAGACTGGCGTATCTAAGCATGTTCTCATTAAAAAGGAGGTTAAGGGGTGATATGATGCAGGTGTATAAAATGATAAAAGGGTTGGATAAGATAGATTTTGAGTCTTTTCATTAAAGATCATAATAATCAGACTAGAGGTCATAGTATGAAATTAGGTAATTATTCGTTTTAGTGCTTTTTCTCCTTTCTGAACCAAAACATATTTTTCTGGTGTTTTTTGGTGTGATTTGTTCAAATCTGAACTTCGTTTCTTTGGGAAATTAGCCATTTTTGAGAAATTTTAAAATTGAAAATTTCTCAAAAATGGCTCATTTCCCAAAGAAACGAAGTTCAGATTTGAGCAAATCACACCAAAAACACCAGAAAAATGTGTGTTGGTTCAGACCTAACCTAACCTAACCCGCGTTTTTTCGTAATTTCTTACCTTAAATAGCACCATTGGGGTGTTTATACAAATCCGCAGCGACCAACATGAATTTGTGGAGATGTTGTTGAGATGGATATTCACGGTTAAACAAGTACCATGCAAGATACTTTGAATAGGATAATTACACTCACGACCACACTGCGGACAAATAACACGACACGGTAAAACACAGTGACTCGTAAAGAAAGCTTCAGCACTGGCTTTCTTATAAATATCTTGTATTAATTGATAGTAATCCAAATCATAACCTCCGCAAACCATAATGAAAACCAGACTGAGAAAATGAGTATGCATTATGAGAGATTCAAAATGTACGTCTCTGATTGGTTGGATAAGGTCACGTGAAACAAAAACCAGATTTAATTGGTGGTTTTGACTTATGTTTCCTAATTTTGCCACGAGATGTCTCCCCATAAAACTGGAGAGGGCGATGTTCGTTAAAATTTTAATAGCGTTAAGAGCTAAATACTCGGTCAATGGCCTATAATAGCTGCTTTTTACGTCTAAATTTATTTTTTTTCCATAAAAAATAATTATTATATTTCCTTGATTTTTATCAGTTTCCCTAAGGTTTCAAGGTGTCCTGAATACGAATTTATATGTTAAATTGTCATAGAATGTCTCCTCCTATCGAAAACGAATAAAGCATTAAAACGAATATTAACCTGAAATTATTTAAGCTAAGATGTAGAACAAATTTAAGAAAACATAGTTTTACAAATGGAGTAATTAAGTTTTGGAATAGTCTGACAGAAGTAGTGACTTCAGATACGCTTGATTCTTTCAAAAGAAGGTTGGATAGTTTGATGTCTGCAAGGGATATCTGGTGATGGTGTTTAAGCCCATTTTTATTGCATGAATAGTACTAGTTTATTTCATATATATTATGTGCATTTGGGTGATAGATCCCACAGCTCAACACAGGTGTTGTGGGATATAGGGAGGCAGCATCTTGGGTTAGGGGATACTCTCTGTCCTTACACACCCTATTTAAAGAGATTTCTCTGCCAAGCAGTGCCTCCCATAGTACTGTGAGGTATTGAAAAACTCATGATCTTCACTTGCTCCACAAACACCTTTAAATGGGAGACCCAAAATGGGTGCACACACATTTCTACATTACTGTACAGTCTTTACAGCCATACCTACACTTTTCCTCTTAAGTATATATATTGTAATGTATATGGATGTAAATTGTGACTTGGTCTGCAATTTTTATGGACTGTGACTTATTTTTGGTTGGTGTGGTACTGGTATTGATGGGTACCATAATGAAATTGACTGGGTTCTTTGGATCTGATATATTTGCATGTCAGTTATAAATAGATATAGTGTGTAACATATTTGTGGATAGTAGCCTATAATTATGACACTGATCCTCTGGATCCAGAGATTCTATCTTTAGTTTTAAATTGATAATTAATTAGTTTTAAATTGATACTTAATTAGTTTTGTAAAAATTGGTTATTGCCAATGTACAGGCAGTTTTTACATAGTGGAGCCACCTCGATGGGCTGAAGTGGCCCCTAGTGTGCCCACTATAAAAATTTCTTATGTTCCAAAAGGCACAGAAAATGGTAAATATGACCTACTCAGTAATAGAAAAGAGTTGTAACAAATTGGTTGTAAGTAAGGCATTTTGGAAGGGCTTGGCGCTGCCATCAATACTATATGGAACAAATATATATGGTAATATTAGTTTTAATGCTTTGTTCATTTTCGATAGGAGGAGAATATTCTATGACAATTTAACATATAAATTTGTATTCAGGACACCTTGAAACCTCAGGGAAACTGATAAAATCAAGGAAATGTAATAATTATTTTTTATAGAAAAAAAAAAAAATTTAGATGTAAAAAGCAGTTATTATAGGCTATTGACTGAGTGTTTACCTCTTTCCACTATTAAAATTTTGCTGGTCCTCCTCTCCAGTTTTATGGGGAGACATCTCGTGGCAAAATTAGGAAATATAGGTCAAATCAGCCAATTAAATCTGGTTTTTGTTTCATGTTACCTTATCCGACCAATCAGAGACGTGTATTTTGAATCTCTAATAATGCATACTCATTCTAAAATCCTTATTCAGTTCGGTTTTTGCTATGGTTTGTCTCAGGTGTGATTTGGATTACTTATAAAAAAGAAGACGGTGCTGAAGTTTTCTTTACCAGTCATGGTGTTTTACCTACTCATGTTATTTGTCCACAGTATGGTCATGAGTGTAATTATGAAGAAGTTGCTGACCAATATTATTGCAGAAGATTGACTAGGGACGAGCGTGGCAGAAAAAAAAAGTGTTCTTTCTCTGTTTCCTGTTGAAAGGGCATGTGGGTTGAAAAATCCCACCTCAAACTGTGGCAAAACTTATTGTACATTGGGTTATTCTTGACAAAGCGTTTGGCACAGCTAGATGCACAGCTCTCTTTAGTGTTGGCTTCCGAGAGTGTGGTTAATTAGAGGAGTTTTTGCTTCGACATCTGAGAGTATTGGCTAGGCCAACAAGTTCAAATTGGTGGGCCTGGTGAAATCATCTATTTATTCCTATTGGTCGCCACTGATTTGTACAAACATCCCAACGCTGCTATTTAAGGTAAGAAATTGCGAAAAAATCAGGGCTGTGGAGTCGGTGATAAAATTTGCTGACTCCAAAAATTTTAACACTCTGACTCCAGAAATCTGACTTGTATAATTATGACTCCGACTCCGATGGAATGTTAAGGCCAAATTGATTACGATTAGCTTTATTAGGCCAATGGAGATTCATAAACAAGGCATTTCGTCACCACCACATGACTCATCAGGTTACTTAGTGGCTGTAACTATGCCTTAATAGCTTTTTTTCTCTATTAAAAAATTATAATAAATCCCAAAATACAAACTGATTGAAACTTAAACAAAATAAGATTATTATTGGTTTAGCAAATTAATAAGATGTTTTTGTATTATTATAAACATCCGTAACAAAATGTACTAACCTAAACTGAATTTTTTCTTAAAAAAGGGATCGCTTCCATTAAATCTTCTTTCAGTGATGCTTATCAAAATTATCAAATTGAAATCTAAAAATCTGAAAAAGATTTAGGGTTGCTAGTACAAAATTTTTAAATTTCCTTATTAATTATGTTAATTAATTAATTATAATCCTTATTAATTATAAGCAACTATATTTATATTTTATTTATATTTATATGTTATATATTATATATATATTAAAACATTAAGTTAAATCTATTTTATTCATAAAATTGAGCTAGGCCTAGGCTGCTATGGTTATAATTGAAGGATTTGCTCCGACTCCGACTCCATCCAACTATGCACTTCCGACTCCATCCAACTATGCACTTCCGACTCCATCCAACTATGCACTTCCGACTCCATCCAACTATGCACTTCCGACTCCATCCAACTATGCACTTCCGACTCCATCCAACTATGCACTTCCGACTCCATCCAACTATGCACTTCCGACTCCATCCAACTATGCACTTCCGACTCCATCCAACTATGCACTTCCGACTCCATCCAACTATGCACTTCCGACTCCATCCAACTATGCACTTCCGACTCCATCCAACTATGCACTTCCGACTCCACCCAGCTATGCACTTCCGACTCCACCCAGCTATGCACTTCCGACTCCACCCAGCTATGCACTTCCGACTCCACCAGCTATGCACTTCCGACTCCACCCAGCTATGCACTTCCGACTCCACCCAGCTATGCACTTCCGACTCCACCCAGCTATGCACTTCCGACTCCACCCAGCTATGCACTTCCGACTCCACCCAGCTATGCACTTCCGACTCCACCCAGCTATGCACTTCCGACTCCACCCAGCTATGCACTTCCGACTCCACCCAGCTATGCACTTCCGACTCCACCCAGCTATGCACTTCCGACTCCACCCAGCTATGCACTTCCGACTCCACCCAGCTATGCACTTCCGACTCCACCCAGCTATGCACTTCCGACTCCACCCATCTATGCACTTCCGACTCCACCCATCTATGCACTTCCGACTCCACCCAGCTATGCACTTCCGACTCCACCCAGCTATGCACTTCCGACTCCACCCAGCTATGCACTTCCGACTCCACCCAGCTATGCACTTCCGACTCCACCCAGCTATGCACTTCCGACTCCACCCAGCTATGCACTTCCGACTCCACCCAGCTATGCACTTCCGACTCCACCCAGCTATGCACTTCCGACTCCACCCAGCTATGCACTTCCGACTCCACCCAGCTATGCACTTCCGACTCCAGATTCCTGGGATCTTGGGAGCATTGCTCCAGTAAATTTGACCATGAGAAAAAGTAAATTTGGGTTTGGGTTTTGTTCATCCGCTAGACGTTATGCCATTTTTTTGTGTATACGTTCTTGTACAAACCAATTTTTTTAAATTACAAATTTAGTTATTTTAAGTTTAGTTGGTAATTCCATATTTAACAATTATTTTTATTTTTTGTTAAGCTTCAATGTTTTGATAATTAAAATTTTATTAAAACGTATATTTTTTTAATATAAAATTATCAGGATTGGACTATGTTCCATTGATCTTGGCCAGGTTTGATAAATTGGCCAGATAATTACTTATGTGGTTTTAAGTAATCCACCATGACTCTAGAATTGAAAAGTTTAGTTAAGTTTAAACTTACTTTTACTTACTTTCTTACCTACTTTTACTTACTCTTCCTTACTTTTACTAAGTTTAAAGCACTTACTTTTACTTACTTTCATTGTACTATATTTACTTACTTTTACTCACTTTTACCATACTATATTTATTAACTTTTACTTATTTTGTATTTTTTCAGGTAGTCAATAATCAATAATGGATCCTAATATTGATGAAGTTGGAGAGAAAAGTGAGGGTGTTAAAAGGGGTTACTTTTGTGGTCAATGTAAGAACAAATATTCAAAGAAGCAAAACTGGGAGGAACATTTTAATTCCAAAAAAAATATTTGTTACAATACAGGAGGTCCCAGAGTTTGGGCCCACAGCTTAGATATTGCAGTAAAGAAATACCAGGATGAAGTGCAGCAAAGAGATACGGCAAAGCAGTCATTTAGTTTGTTCACAAAATGTGCTAGTGCTAGACCTCAGAAAAATGAACCAACTTCATCAACTGCTAATCTAGAAAATGAAACTTTTTCACTAGATGTTTCACAGACTGAAGAAATGCTTCTCCTCCACCTAAGAAACAAAAGGTAAGTGAGGAATCTGCGCATCAGACTAACAAAACTGCTTTAGAGGAATTTGAAAATTTCCAAATCCAGAAGACATTGAATGCAATTTGCGCCTAACAAAAGAAACTCACCAAGCTGTTGTGGTTAATAAAGAGAAGAGTCAAAATATGCCTTCAAGTTCAAGTGTTGCATCCAAATCTAATAAAGCAAAAAGCAACAAATTTGACATTTCCATAGCCCATTTAAGCAAGTGTAAATCAATACAAGAAATCCTGAACAATGATTTGATCAAATCTACATTCAAATTGGTGGAAAAGAAGGATCTAGGGCATGCTGATGATTCATTTTCAGTACCAAGTGATATAATGGAAAACATTGCAAATAGTGACACTATATGCCTGATGTAGATATAGCTGTTGAGGATGATGATGATGATAATCAAGAAGATATTGATGATGCTTCTGATGATAAAATGTTTACATTATATTGCATGGCTTGCACAGACCCCAAAGCATGTGCTTCAGACGAACATTCTAACATAAAAGGTTACTTCAATGTTAAAGATTTAACCTATGTATGCAAACAAGGAGAAAATCAAGAGAGATGGTTTAGAAATCTGAAAACCCACCTGAAGAGACATTTAATTAAACTTCAGCATCATCAAAGAGCTGCTGTTTATGAAGTGATGAAAACATCTTCTCGGAACACTACTAAACACATAGAAGACTTATGTGACAACATCTTATACAGGAATACCCCGCTTTACGATGCTTCGTTTTACGAAACCCCGGGTTTACGAAATTGTATTTGCGCTAAATAAAAAATTAAATGAAGAAATATAAGACAAAAATAAAATGCGTACGTCGCGCATACCACAATCTAATATTCTGCATTACAGCAGTGCTTAGTTAGCTCGATTTTAAGACAAAAATAATATGTTTACGTCGCGCATACCATACTGTACTGTACTCTATTACGTATTCTTTTCGTACATTGCAATTACAGTACCCATCATCAATTATGCCAAAACGAAAGTGATAGTAAAGACTGTGACGTTAATCAGAAGAAACGAATCCAAAAGCATGTCTACTGACGTATCTATTAATGAAAACTAAATTTGCATATGTAATGTTTTGTACTATTTCTTTGTTCATTGCTTACATTTTCATTGTATTTTTGTTCATTGCTTTCATTTCTATGTTAATAAACATTTTTTTCTGCAAAATTTGCTGTTTTATAACTTTTTTTTTCGATTTTTTAAGAAAAAAATGTAACCCAAAATATAACATTATATGTATTGGAAATAATGCTCTGCTTTACGAACACCTGCTTTACGAACGGGCGCTAGGAACAGAATAATTCGTAAAGTGGGGTATTCCTGTACTACATAATGAAAACAAACACTGCATGGGCTCTATATCCAGTACTTCTAGCTGTATTACATAGGTCAGGTTGTGAGGTTGGAAATTTGAATCATAGCACACATGCGTGCGAGACAATTTGTGAGCTATTAGATAATCAACTTAAAGAACAAACTGTAAAGTGGTTCTTAGAACAAACTTCAGTAACAATAACAGCTGACATTGGAACAATTTTGGGATTAAGCATGCTAGTTGTATTAGTTATGAGTGAAGAAGATAAGACTGTAAAACTTGCTGGGATAAATTTAGTACGCAGCAAATCAGGAGTTTATTTGGCCAATGAAATTTTTGATGTGTTGAAGTCTCCTAATCACTTGAAACTATCTGAAGAAGCAATTAAATCCAAGGTATCTGGAATGGTTGGAGATGGGGCTTTTTGTAAGGACAATGAGCCATTTAAAAACAAAATGAAAAAGTTGTTTGGAGAAAATTTCAAATTTCGATGGGACTTAATGCATCTTGTGAACAGAGCCCACGTTGATGCATTGAAGAAAATTTGTAAACTAAGTGAGCTTTTAGACTTTATTCAGAATCACTCTTCAAATCTGAGATCAGGCCTTGACTATACCAATATGGTTCTTGACAATATCATTGGTTTTAAGAGACCAAAACTCAAATCTGATACTCGCATGGTTAATTACAAATTTGATCAATTTGACAGATTTGTGGAAAATTGTTTTTTTTTATCATCCACAAGAGAAAGAAATTAGTGCCAAGTTCTATGTATTGATTTCCTATGTAACAAAGATTATGTTGCAAGTAGCTGAAAAAACCACAGTTAGTGCAGAATTTGTAGAAAATATATTTTATAAAGAAGGAGGGAAAACTGTTATGTTAAGAGTGATGGAAACAATTTCCAAATTAGCTAATGGAGGAAATGCAAATGATGTAGTTTCTGAATTTAAGCACGATACCACAGGGGGCAGCAAAAGGAACTAACAGCTGAGGATTACATCCTAAATGAAGTTTACAAATACATCAAGAAACATTCTGATTACTACCAGGTTGCTGAAGTTGCTAGACCATCCAGAACCAGATCTGAAAGTAGTTTTACAAAAGACTCGGTGATAAATTGGCTGACAGAATATATAGAACAGCTGTGGAAAGGAATCAGAGAGATTAAAGCATTTTGATAAAGATGGATCAACTGCCTGGAGTGAAGCACCAGCTGAAGGGACATTCTCCATTCTTGGTTACATTGTTGAACACAAAGGATCCATTAAGCCATCTCATTTGACTAAGTTGTGCAGAATTGTGAAGGAGGGTCCAGCTCCAGGCACTAGATCTGCTGTAATGATCACACAGAAAGCCATTGATCAGTGGCCAAGCATACATGGCGGTAAATTCACAACAAATGCCTACATGCAAGGTCTAACATCGTCCACTGTTGCTGCTGCAATGAATAAATAAACTTAAGGTGAGTTATAAACTGTACATTATTGTATTATTATGTTTAGCTAAAACAATTTGTAATTGGTATGTCATCAATTCAAGAGTTTACTATCATTAACCTATCTAGTGGTGTAAGGGGAAAAAAAGTAAATTCAGAGCTGTGCTCCAGTAAATTTTTTCAAATATGGAGTCATGGACTCCATCTAACTATGCACTTCCGACTCCATCCAACTATGCACTTCCGACTCCATCCAACTATGCACTTCCGACTCCATCCAACTATGCACTTCCGACTCCATCCAACTATGCACTTCCGACTCCATCCAACTATGCACTTCCGACTCCATCCAACTATGCACTTCTGACTCCATCCAACTATGCACTTCCGACTCCATCCAACTATGCACTTCCGACTCCATCCAACTATGCACTTCCGACTCCATCCAACTATGCACTTCCGACTCCATCCAACTATGCACTTCCGACTCCATCCAACTATGCACTTCCGACTCCATCCAACTATGCACTTCCGACTCCATCCAACTATGCACTTCCGACTCCATCCAACTATGCACTTCCGACTCCATCCAACTATGCACTTCCGACTCCATCCAACTATGCACTTCCGACTCCATCCAACTATGCACTTCCGACTCCATCCAACTATGCACTTCCGACTCCATCCAACTATGCACTTCCGACTCCATCCAACTATGCACTTCCGACTCCATCCAACTATGCACTTCCGACTCCATCCAACTATGCACTTCCGACTCCATCCAACTATGCACTTCCGACTCCATCCAACTATGCACTTCCGACTCCATCCAACTATGCACTTCCGACTCCATCCAACTATGCACTTCCGACTCCATCCAACTATGCACTTCCGACTCCATCCAACTATGCACTTCCGACTCCATCCAACTATGCACTTCCGACTCCATCCAACTATGCACTTCCGACTCCATCCAACTATGCACTTCCGACTCCATCCAACTATGCACTTCCGACTCCACAGCCCTGGAAAAAATGCAGGTTAGGTTAAGTTAGGTTAGGTCTGAACCAAAACATTTTTCTGGTGTTTTTTGGTGTGATTTGTTCAAATCTGGGTTATTATTCGTTTTTTGACCCAGTCACACCCAGCTATAACAGCAATATATATTGAATAACCAATCAAAACTGAAAAAGAAAATATATATATATATATTATCTTGTACAAATTTGTATAAAATATATTTTTTTATTAAAATATATTTTCTATTTTTGGTATTTTTTTCAATATATATATATCGACTATTTGGTGAATATTTCTTAGTGTTGGTGATTCTGGTTACTTCTGCATAATTCAATTTGTCCTGTTTTACAAATAAATAATTTTTAGCAATTGTTTGTTTGTTCAGTTCAATTTTTTTGTGACTAAGTATGACGTGTCAGTTATGCATATTTGATTTTGAAGACGTGATCTGCCATATTGCCCTCGATGAAGATAAGAGTTTAGACTTTTTTTCAATCACAGAATAATTAAGATATCCGTGACCTGCCCTAAATGCAATAGTGCTTGTATTTTAAGAAAAGATCAGAAGGTCTTTAGATGCCGTAAAAAAAAATCCTAAAAATAAACGTGTCATTTCAGTTTAAGGGCAGGCGAAATTTAGCGGACTACCCATGCAAGGTTGGCACATGTTATTACATTATCATTTGTAGAATTTAGGTCTTGGGGGGTACGGGGGTGGAGCCCCCGTAAAGATCACGCATCACAAATTGATCGGTCCTAATGTTTTGCAGACAGTTCAGTATGTGACACCGGTTAGGTCAACTGTACGCCCTTGATGATTGGTTAGGTTGTCATGATATTTTTGTTTAAATTCGTTAGTTTAAACGAAAATGATGAGTGCAAACTTTTTTGGTTAATTTTGAGGTGTTTTGTATGAAATTGCCATCTGTTTCCTGTGCAAATGCGTAGTTTTCAAGATGATGATATCTCAAAAACTACGCATTTGCACAGGAAATGGATGGCAGATTCGTTTAGAACAGCTCAAAATTGACCAGAAAAGTTTGCTCTCATTATAAAAAGAGACTGGGTAAAAAAACGAATAATTACCCAAATCTGAACTTTGTTTCTTTGGGAAATGAGCCATTTTGAGAAATTTTCAATTTTAAAATTTCTCAAATGGCTCATTTCCCAAAGAAACTAAGTTCAGATTTTAACAAATCACACCAATAAACACCAGAAAAATGTTTTGGTTCAGAAAGGAGAAAAAGCACTAAAACGAAAAATTACCTAAATATTATGGAACTAAACAAAATAGAAATTCAACAGCTCCAGAAATATGAGTGGAGTATACAGAACAATACTATCAGCAGGAAGAAGCGTGGCTGCGAGTGGTTTGAGGGGAGAAATAGGGGCATCAATGATGAGAGAGAATAATGAAAGGAAAGCTCAACTATGTAAAAAGTATCTTGAAAAATGGCACAGGAAGGTTGGTAGGTGAAATATTTAGTAAAGTAAAAGAAGAAACAAGAGGGAAGTTGATGAAGGAGGTTGGGGGATATATGATTGACTTGAGAATAAATATAAAATACCTAAAAGATTGCCAAAAACAGGAACTGGCAAACAAAATATATACCTGGGATGAAGACCAATGGAGGAAAGATATGGATGGAAAAGAAGCATAGGAGGCACGGAGGATATATATGATAACACCCCAGCCTCAACCATATTGTACAGATGTAGGGCAGATAATTTGGAACTTAATGACAGAAATAGATATGGGAGGGGACACCAAATGCCCCCATGTGTGCATATGAAAAAGAAGACCTGGAGCATTTCTTGTTGAACTGTAGTGCATACAGGGAGGAGCGAGTAAAAGCCATCAAATTACAACAGCCATTTAAGGCAGACAAAGAGGAGATTATTGGGGGGTTTATCTTTGGGAAGGAAAATATAGACCACAAAAAACAATATAAATTTTGGAAAATATGATACCAAATGGTTAGAGCACAGCATAGAGGATGAAGGTATCAGGAGGCGCCATTGAAAAGGCTTAGGCCTCTGACATTTCATCATGATCATCATCAGACCAAAATATTAAGTTGAACTAGAACCCCAAATATGTTAATTTATGTTAATTCCTCTAGGCTGATTTTTACGTAGCCCTAGTTAAGGAGTATATCAGTTTTTCATAGAGAAAAGCTAGAAAAAAAATGGAGAATCCAGATGCAGTCCAGTCCAGTCACAGCCATAGGTCCAAATTTCTTTCAACCTATTAGCGATACTCAAGAATTGTTACCACTAGGGTTGCCAGATTTTTCAAATGCCCATGTGGGACAGTTTTTTTTCTGAGGTTTTTTTTTTAAGATCAAATTTGCTTAAAAAATATTTTTTGTGGGACATTTTGAATGTGGGATTTTGATGCAGGATTTTTGGATCAAATATGGGATGTCTGGCAACCCTAGTTGCTACCAACTTCAGTATTTTCATCTCCACTATTATTATCATTCATATATTTCTACATTTGAGTGAAACAAGTACATACACTACAAATTGTAAGGCTTACTAAATACAAATTATTTACACACTGACGCTCAAATAATTTGTAAATGAAATAAAAAGAATGGAAAACCTTGCTATCCAGACAGTAGTAATGTCAGATATTTCTTCCATTTACCAAGCTGCTTACATACATCATTCAATTATTTATAGGATTTTTGTATATTATAATTTCAGATATGGGTAATTATTCGTTTTAGTGCTCCCTCTCCTTTCTGGACCAAAACATATTTTTCTGGTGTTTTTTGGTGTGATTTGTTCAGATCTGAACCTTGTTTCTTTGGGAAATGAGCCATTTTTTAAAAAATTTCAATTTTAAAATTTCTCAAAAATGCTCATATTCCAAAGAAATGAAGGCTAAATTTAAATGAAAAACACCAGAAAAATGTGTTTTACCTAACTTAACGTAACCTCACCTAACCTAACCCATATTTTTTCGCAATTTCTTACCTTAAATAGCAGCATTGGGATGTTTGTACATATCAGTGGCAACCAACATGAATTTATGGAGACGACGTTGAGAGGGATATTCACAGTTAAACAAGTATCATGCAAGATACTTTGGATAGGATGGGGTTTTGTTGCCAGACTGTAATATCCAGCTCTTCATGTCTTTCCAACAATGCTTAATGTTTTGAGTGTGAATGATGTCTTCCATGAACCACTGTGAATGGTTGACTGTCCTGTGAATATACCCTAGATTTCTGAGTTGAGAATATGCATGACACTCGTCGGAATAGATTGTAGTCCCAGGCCTAGTATGTTGCTGGATCAGGCCAACAAGAGTTGTTGCATCTCTCTGAGGAACATCAAACAATAGTAGTTTTTTGGAACTGCATTCCAAGGCCCCAAAAACCCAGGTACTGACAATATTTCTTCCCCATCCGTATTCCGTATTTAGACCTGCCAAATTTTGACTTGTTGATCTCGACGATTTCGCCAGGCCCACCAATTTGAACTTGTTGACCTAGCCAATGCTAAATACAGCTGTACATTTAGCTGTATCAAATGCTTTGTCAAGAATAACTCACTGTACAATAAGTTTTGCCACAGTTTGATGTGGGATTTTTCAACCCACATGCCCTTTCAATGGGAAATGGAGGAGGAACACTTTTTTTTTTTCTGCTGCGCTCATCTCTAGTCACTCTTTTGCAATAATATTGGTCAGCAACTTGTCTATAATTACACTCCTGACCACACTATGGACAAATACATGAGTAGGTAAAACACTGTGACTGGTAAAGAAAACTTTAGCAGCATCTTTTTTATAAATATCTTGTGTATTAATTGATAGTAATCCAAATCACAACCTTCACAAGCCATAGCAAAAAGTGAACTGAAGGAGCATTTTGAGATGAGTATGCATTATGGGAGATTCAAAATGCGCATCTGATTGGTTGGATAAGGTCACATTAAACAAAAACCAGATTTAATTGGCTGATATGTTTCCAAATGTTGCTCTGAGATGTCTCCCCATAAAACCTGGAGAAGGACGGAGAGCATCAAAATTTTAACTGAGGAAAGAGAGAAACACTGGGTCAGTGGCCTGTAATGGCTGGTTATTGATGTCTAGATTTTTTTTTTTCGTAAAAAATAATTATTACATTTCCTTGATTTTTATCAGTTTCCCAGAGGTTTCAAGGTGTCAAATTGTCATAGAATGTCTCCTATTGAAAATGAAGGGAGCATTAAAATGAATATTAACCCAGATATGTGATTTGAGTATGTTTGTCTCAACATTAAATAACTTAGACATTCTCTGAAGAAGTTGATCTATTTTCTCACTACCTTTTCCTATAGGTTTCATTTTTGGCTCTTTTTTGGTATTTCTCTATAATTTTTTATTATTTTTCTGCTATTATATATATCTTTTTGGTACTTTCCTGTTATCCCAGATAACTTAAAACTTTATATTTGTTATCATCTATCAACTGCGACCTCTGTGCCAGACCCAAGGGGACATTGACATTCTTCTTTTGACAGCCAAGTCATGGGATTTAAGACTGAACATTGAGAAATGTTGCATTTTGCAATTTCATAGCTCCTCAGTTGCTGGGCAGGCATTGGGTGCTTGCTCACAGTACCGTATAGATGGCCACCCTGTTAAGTTTGTTGACTCCTCTTCTGATCTTGGAATTATAGTTGATACTTCCTTGAAATTTCACCTTCATATCAACTCTATTGTTAACAAAGCAAGTGGCTTGGCTTCAAATCTGCTAAGATCTACCTTGTGCAGAGAGGTTGGATTTATGAAATCCTTGTTTATTTCAAATTTTATATAAGACCTTTATTGGACTTTTCATCCTGTATATGGAATACTGGCTATTTGGGTGATTCAAAAAAGCTTGAAGATGGACCAAGCAGGTTCAGGGACTAAGATTATTCTTATATAGACAGACTGAAATATCTCAATTATACTCAATACAAGGTAGACTCCTCTGTGCAGACATGATTCAGTGCTGGAAAATATTCCATAACCAGTCTCCAATAGTGCCTGATGATGTTTTTCAAATATTGAACCCTTATACTACTAGAGGTCATCCATTTAAAATCCACTTTCCTCTCACCAATTGTGATGTCTATAAGAGATCTTTCTCAGTTAGTTAGAAGGAATGGAATGCCTTGCCTGCAAATATTTTGTTGTCCCCATCAGTAACATCTTTTAAGAGTGCCTTGACTAATTATTTGGGTGATACTTTTTTTTTACCAATTGTGATTCTCTCAAGCTATTATATTATCAGCTCACAACACACTTCCCGGTCCTTCTTTTAAATTAACTTTAATTGTATGGTATGGTCTTGGACTGGTGTGTTGGCTGCTATGGGGTTCTCGGGTGTAATCCATGGGAACCCAACCAGGTAAGAATCCCAGACCCCAGACTTTTTTAATTAACCATTGGTTAGGTTTAGTCATGATATTTTTGTTAAAACACAAAAATATTACAACTTAACCTAACCAATCATATATATATATATATATATATATATATATATATATATATATATATATATATATACCACACACACACACACACAAACTCAGAATGGTCCCCTGAGAAATTTATATGTTAAACACAGACCATGCATGGAACAAGGAACTCTTCTGGGAAAATTAAATCCACTATAGTCCGAATAAGTAATGGTAAATGACAAATACCATAGTTTTTCTTTTTCATGATGCTAGCCCGACGTGGGCAATGGGTCTCTCGCAAAGAGATCCCATAAATATAGCTTCCCTCACAAGCTATCTGCAAAGCAGACAGGATCCAGCTTTGGGACATGGACCTAGGGTTTAAAGCAAGCCTAGTCCCTACATTCAGAACCTCTATATAAGTAAAAGACTCGTTGCATTCACGTCGGATTGAATAAACAAAGAAAAAGGGGTAACTATTGTATTTTTAGCCAAAAAAAAACCAAAACTTAAACCTCAACCGGGACATTGAGCATCTACTTTTCAAGGCACGTAACACGTGCTTTGCAGATAGCTGGTGAGGGAAGCTATATTTATGGGATCTCTTTGCGAGAGACCCGTTGCCCACGTCGGGCTAGCATCATGAAAAAGAAAAACTATGGTATTTGTCATTTACCATTACTTATTCAGACTATAGTGGATTTAATTTTCCCAGAAGAGTTCCTTGTTCCATGCACGGTCTGTGTTTAACATATAAATTTCTCAGGGGACCATTCTGAGTGTGTGTATATTAAATGGACGTGTTATGTGCCTTGAAAAGTGGACGCTCAATGTCCCGGTTGAGGTTTAAGTTTTGTTTTTTTTTGGCTAAAAATACAATAGTTACCCCTTTTTCTTTGTTTATTCAATCCGACGTGAATGCAACGAGTCTTTTACTTATATAGAGGTTCTAAATGTAGGGACTAGGCTTGCTTTAAACCCTAGGTCCATGTCCCAAAGCTGGATCCTGTCTGCTTTGCAGATAGCTGGTGAGGGAAGCTATATTTATGGGATCTCTTTGCGAGAGACCCGTTGCCCACGTCGGGCTAGCATCATGAAAAAGAAAAACTATGGTATTTGTCATTTACCATTACTTATTCGGACTATAGTGGATTTAATTTTCCCAGAAGAGTTCCTTGTTCCATGCACGGTCTGTGTTTAACATATAAATTTCTCAGGGCAGCCACACACAACATTTCATCACCATCACATGATTCATCAGGCTACTTTTTAAAATTTAGACCAAAGCCTGTTGCAGCTATTAATCTAAATTCTAATGACTATAGCTATGCCTTTGTGGCTTTTTTTTATCATTTATTAATAATAATATTACCTACACCGTTCATGACAAAAAAAAAATTTTACAAAAAGACAAAAAAAAAAACCTTATTCGTTTGTATTATAGAATGTTTATTTGGAAAATGTAGCCTTTTAAAAAAATTAAAATAATTTTTATTACTTTTTATACATCTTCATTACATGCCTGTCCTCAGAAATAAAATGGCTTCTGCTAAGTCATCCTTCATTGATGCTCTTAAATCAGATTTCACTATTCTCAGTGCTGAAAAGAGGCATTCTACACTGACTTGTGTGGGTGGTAGAGCTGATACAATACTAGCTACATTCCTTATAATCTTTGGATATAAAGGTATGACATCATCAACTGTCAGTTTAGAGGAGCGGTTGTATTTTTCTACTTCCTTTAATTCAGCATAGAATTCTTGCTTGAATTTGGTTATTTTCATCTGTGGAGGATTCTTTAATTCTACTTTGAGACATTTTGCATTTGATCTATCTATTCTGTCCAAATATTTTGTGAAATCTTCCTCATCATTTGAAGAGGATGATTGGTTGGTAATGCTGCTATCTTCATTCTGGGCATCTGGTTTTTCAGATACCAGCTTTTCCATGCGCAATGCAATGTCATAGAGGGCCTCTTTTCCTTTAGCTTTTTGATCTTCATTTAATAGAACTCTGTTCATTGGGTCTATGTAAACAGCAGCTAATACAATTGCATTTTCTAATAGTAATACCTCTCTTTTCTTCATCGAAGAAACAATTCCCTCAGCAAGTAGTCCTCCTGTTTGATTGAGACGAAATATTAATTCTTTCCATGCCAACAAGAATTCACCAGAAGTTAATTCTTCTGTTTGAAACTTTTCAGTGACAGCAAAAGGGTAACGAAGCAGAACTTCTAATTGGGTCAATTGCATCCATTCATTTTCAGTTAATGAGACATTTTGATTTGCCAGGTCTTCAAGATGTGGTTTCAGATCAAGCAAACGCTTAATCATCAAATAGGTGCTGCCCCACTGAGTATCTTGATCTAAAATAGCTCCCATACCTGAATGTTTCTTCACAATGGAGTCTATTTTTAGTGTTCTGGCTGCAGTGGCTACCTGTCTGAACTTGCTGATCATAGTTGCTACATGTCGTTCTTTTATTCCATCCCTTATCGCTAACTGCAATGTATGCACAACACAGCGCATGTGTTGAATATGAGATAGCATAGTGGCTTCTTCAGCAATATCATCTAGAACTTCATCATCATGTTCTGTCACTATCATTTCATTTGCAGAATCAATTTCAGAAACGTCATCTTCATTTTCCATTATTTCCTTAGTAACTGTCCCTTTATTTAGTTTTTCAATAGTGCTTAGCATATTCGAAGCATTGTCAATGACAATACATAGAACTTGTTCTTTTTTTATTTTAAAATCTTGTAAGACAGTTTTGATTAACTTAGAAAGATATTCACTAGTGTGATGTGCATGTGTATTCCTTACTGCCAGTGTCCGAGTCACCTTTTTATTGTTGTCATCTATATATCTCTCATTAATGGCAAAATAATTAACTCTATGGCGAGTGCATCCATCCATTTTGAGGAACACAAAGCGCTCCTTAAGAGTTCTTTGAAGTTCCTCCTTTTTGTGTGTGGCATCTTCAATCACAATCTTTCTAATGCTATTTCTATCCAAAGGAACTTGGAGTTTACTGGCCATTTCTCCATTAAGACCTAAAAAAGCTGGTGTTGAGAAAAAAGATGAAGGTATACTATTTTTTACCACCATTTCTATGATGTACTACTTGAATTTATCTGAGGTCATATTTACAGTAACTTTATTACTAGGAAAGAAACTTGTTAATGGTGACATTTGCAATTGTCCCCCAGGACAAATTTTACTTTTAGTTGAGGTGGATGCTTGACTTGCTTCACTGTCTTTCTTATTAACAATTTCTAAAATTTTTGGATGAAATCGTTGTAGATGTCTTTTTAAATTTGATGTCTTGCCAGTCTGGGTTGGTACTTTTGTATCATAGCTTGTACAAGAACTAATTTTAGTTTCACATAATTGTTCATCATTATTTTCTTTCTTACAGTGACAAATGAAATATTTTCCATCTGTAGAAACTGTGAAGTATTCAAATAAAGCGGACTTTGTTTGACTTTGAGATCTAGTTGTCATTATGAAAGGGCTCAAAAAAAGAAGAATGAAACTTAATATTTTCAATTTTTAAAAATTAAGCTTACTAGTTTGTTTCTAAAAATTAACACATTTCCTGAAAAAAATTAAGTCCAATTAGAAATCATTCAAAATAAAAAAAAAATAGCATAAAAAAGTTTGTATCTAAATACGAACTCTTTGTATTGGGCTGGAGCTGGAGCTGACAAATTTTTTATCAGCTCCAGCTCCAGCTCCAGCTCCAGCTTCCCAAAAATAACTGGCTCCAGCTCCACTCACCAAAATTGCTTCAAGCTCCAGCTCCTGGCTCCAGCTCCAGCTCCAGCTCCACACCCCTGGATAGAAGTAAGAGGTTCACTCAGACATTTTTGCAAAGAAAGCTCTACATCTACAACTTCTGCCTCAGAGACATAAAAAAAGTCAATAGTGGTTAGGAATTCTTGAGAGCAGAAATTGTAGAAGTCCTCAGCTGTTAAGATTTGATGGTCGAGAGGCTGTCGTAAGCTTTCTCTGGCAACTGCTCTTTTTACCATTCTGCCAATACCGTCGCAGGCATTCTTCCCGTGGGATGTTGCGAAAAAATTCCACTCGGCAGGAATTTTGAAGTCTTCGAAATGATGGCATAAATTTAGGAAATTTGTTTTATTCTTATACTGAGCTGTGCATCCATCTGTGAAATAATGAATTTTAGTTAGGTTTGAATTTTGTTGTTGGATGCACAGGATTAATTTTTTGAGAAAACTATGAACCAGAATTGTATCATGCCTGCGACGGTTTGAAACAAAGCAGTAACTTTTGCAAATTAGTTTTCCTGCATTGTTTTTGGAATAATAAACGAATGGGTGCACTGTACATTGCGAGTTCTCCCAATGAAACCCCTGGGCACAATCTTGTACGATGAATGAGAAGTTTTCCGCGAAATTGCCCACCAAAACACCTTCATTTTCAGGCAGTTTCTTTTAGATTTTTGAAGTAACTCGACTGACATTTATTCGTGAAGTGGTGTCTTGTCAGTTGTGCAATTTTTTTGGTGAGCGATTCCACGTATTCCTCTGGAGTTTCGGTGATATCTTTTAACATAGTGATTGACGGACACCCATTGTTTATATTTTCTCTCTTCCATCGCCATGAAGTCCAACCTTTCCAAATAATTTTTCATTCTGACCTCTCACTGGCATCTTTTGCATCGGTGCATCATACAATCATCTTTGTCCATGCCGCAGATGGATAAAGACATTAATTTTTTGTAGTCTAAATCTTTAATGCCTAATGCTGATATTTGTAGTTTCGGATTTTGGTGATGCGTACATACGCAGACACTGTGAGTTCCGCTTTGTCCCACAAGCACGCACCACGACGGTCGAAGATGAGCAAAGGTACTAAAGCCTATTTTGGGATTTTCATCATTTTTTGCATATTCAGCGTATAACTCTTTCAAGTTACATAATACCAGTCTTCTTTGTTTTTTTTATTTTTTCACCCTCTTCATTTATTGCAAACTTATAATCTTTGATTCCTGGGCACATCCTACTATATTCATCATTTTCATAAAACTCCTGAATGATTTTTTTTTCATTTCAGCTGTGATGACCTTCTCTTTCGTCATGTTTGGAATGTTAGGAAGAATCCTAAACTGTTTTTGAAGATTGCGGCTCTTACGCACCATATACTTTGTTGTTCCAAAGAAGTCAGCAGTTTTTTCAATGGGATAGGGATACAATGATATTGATAGTATTTGTAACCTAAGATTGTGATCGTTACTTGCTTGAAATTTCTCCTTTAATTCTCCCATAACCTTTTGATACCTGAAATAAAGTGTTTGACATTAAGTTTAATTAGTATATTTTTAATTAAACTTTTCATAAAATATATGTATTATATTGTCCGATTATAAAAATGTAAACAGATAAAACTTAATTTAGTATATACTTCAATGACTGTATTAAATTTAATTTAAAATGTCAAATTTCAATAACTATGTCCGAAAAGTAGTCTTGCCTCTAAATCATCTTCCAAACAACTTTTTTTGGACAGACCAGCTTCAGAATAGTCAATAGGAGCCCCATAAGCAGCTTCAAAACTTCGTTTAACTTTTTCCATTGTCGATCTGAATTTCGTAGAAGCCTTTATCTGTTTTTGTCCCGGCTTCAATCCAGCTGTAAAACAAATTCATAAATTTAGGTTGCGTGAAATAATCAAATATCAAATATTTTGTATATATGTATTCAAGTGCTGATGCTAATATTTAAAAACAGAAAACTACAAATTTGGCATTAAGAAACAAATGTCCTGAACGGAGTCTCTATTGTTTTATTACCTGTTTTAATAGGGCTTTCATCAAATAAAGGTAAAATATTGTCGCTGAGCAAATCTTTATTGAATTGCGTCTTGAACGACAAATTCTTCCAATGGTGGTGGATTCGTGGAATCGCTACTGCTTCGCTCCATACATTCGTTAAGTATGTCTGGCTCAGGTATTGGTGCAGGTTCCGGCTCTCTGGATGAACGTTGAACATGTTCTAATACAATTGGCTTCTTTTTAATTGTGACATAGTAATTGATTTTCTTCCAAAATTCCATAGCTTGCAGCTGCTATGGCAGAGTTTACTTTTTTGATGTTACGGTACAGAAAATTCTTCTTGTGTGTTTTTTCATAGGATCGCGACAAAATTTTGTGTTTTGAAGCATTTTAAGGGTTAGGTAAATTTACGTATACTAGAAAATTAGGTATATACTGAAAATCTGGAAAGAGAGCAAAAAATTGTTAAAATTTGGAGGATTTTTTTTTTTTTTTTTTTCATAATAGTCGTCGATAAGCTGACTTTTTATTACTTATTATGGTGTACATACATCAAATAAACATTTTTTATTCCTGGTCTTTTTTTCAAAAAATGATATCTTCGCTGCCAAATAAAAAAAATAAAAAAACTTTCCAAAAAATTATAATTTTATTTTTGTTACCCTAAAAAAATGATACATATTTAGAAACTACAGTTAATTTTACATATTTTATCATTTAAGACTTACTACACTACCACAATTAGGAGCTGAGATATTTATGTTTGAAAATTATTGGTTTTTTCATTTGACCAAAATTTGGTCAAGCCATAAAATTTGACCAACTTGGCCAATTTTCAAAAAAATTCAGAAATTTGTAATTTGGACCTAAACCAACCCTCACACCAAGTTTCATGAATTTTGAAGAGGTTACTGTGTACTTCATTTGTCTATTTCTCGTAGAATTACCCATCTACAACTTTCTCAGAGAATGTCTGCAGGTCATCAAAATTCAAGGTATATCATCATCAGAAGTACGCAGCTCAGTACCACAAGGGACAGTACTGGCCCCACTCCTGTTCATTATCATGCTAACAGACATAGACAGTGGAGTAAACAGCAACAGTATAGTAACATCCTTTGCAGATGATACAAAGATCAACAGAAAAATTGGCAATGTACATGATGTGGAGGCCTTGCAGAGGGACACGAACAAAATATACAAATGGTCAGAAGACATGTCATTTAACACCAAGAAATTTCAGCTCCTGAGATATGGTAGAAAAGAAGAACTTAAACAGCCTGCATATTATGCTCCAGATAGACAGGAAATTCAGAGAAGCACAAAAGTGATCGATCTTGGGATAATAATGACAGATGATGCGAAATTTGAAATACAAAATCAGATAGTGATAAATAAAGCAAAAAGAGTCGCTGGACATGTACTAAGAAGGTTCAAGAGAAGGGATAGGACAGTAATGATTCCCTTGCTAAAATCAATGATTATACCAAAACTTAAATACTATTCACTTTTGATGTCCCCATATAAAAAAGAAGAAACTAATAAACTAGAAGAAACGCAAAGGCATTTCACAGCCAAGATTGATGGCTGCAAAGAACTCAACTACTGGGAAAGACTACGTAAACTAAATCTATACTCCCTGGAAAGAAGAGGAGGTATACCATAATCTACATATGGAAAATGATTGAAAAACTGGTACCAAACCTAAAACTAAACCCAATTACCATTCAAACAACACTGGAAAATAGGAAAGGCAGAATGTGTAGTGTTCCCAAATTAAAAGCTCAACAAGGGACCTCCTCAACTCTGAAGGAAAATAGCTTGGTTGTCAGGGGGCCAAGACTTTTCAACTAGCTTCCAAAGGACCTCAGAAACGTAATTGGGGTCAAAGTTGAAGTCTTCAAGAGAAGACTGGATGCCTGGCTCAGGATGGTACCAGATGAGCTGGGCATGCCTGGCTATGTATGGTGGAGAGCGCAAGAAAGCAACTTGCTCCTCCACCAAGCCAGACCTAGAGGCGGGGCCACCAGCTTGACCTCCATGTGAAGAGAGACCAACACACAAAACAACATAAGGTTCAAAGGTTGTGTGTGTATGTATATGTATATATATATATATATATATATATATATATATATATATATATATATATTCCTTGTAATTTTCATTGTAATTGGAACTCCTTTGGTCATAATTTTTAGTTTGTTTTTTAATATATTATTGTTTGAGTTATCTTACTGCTTATTACCTTCAAGAATATTGTACTATGTTATGGAATTTATATCCTGCCAGTAAAACTTATCAAATAGATCAAATAATGCAGGAAACCCACCTTTGGCCATATTCTAGGACTGTACCTATTTACTGGAGTTAATGATGATAAAGTAATTTATTCATTTAATTTATATTATTACATATTGCTCTGCTCCTAACTCTTAAAAATGTAGAACAATAACAAACAACAGAGTCCTTTATTTTTCTGCAATAGGAAGGTATTAAACATGAAGTAATACATCAAATGTTCTTAAAAGAATGAAATTAAGCATGATAAATTCATAAAAGAATAAAACAAACATTAGTTAATCAGCATGAACATTATATAAAAAATGTATTGGAATTGGGAGGGAAACACTGGCAAGTATAAGAATATCTGAAGAGCTTACAAATTTAGTATGAAATTAAATAGTGAAAATTGCATATCTGTATGATAAAATACAGTGTGTATTCACTACCAAATAGCTACTATACATATGCTTCAAAATTATAATCACTGAATGGTCGCATGATAGGCAAAGATTATGTAACATTCAGAGTAGTGAAGATTGTTCTTCTCTGGTTTTAGGATTAAGATATGTATGTAGCTACATGTTGTAATAGTGTAGTGCTAAGATTACCAAGTGTTCTATTTAAACCAGTTGTGGAAAATTTGGGAGTACCGAAATGGAATTGGGTTTCACATGCAACTTTTCCTTCTTGGCTGGCCCCAATGTGTGGAAAATTTGGGAGTACCAAAATGGAAGACCCACCTAATCTTGGATAAGTCACATTGACATTCAAAAATAATAACAATAAAAGTAAATCAGAAGGAGAACTTGAACTCTTGCGGAGAAAAATTAAAAAGACACCAATGAAGAAACAAATATGGGAAGAAGAAAAAATTGCAATAATAATAATAACAACAATGAGAGGGGCTAGAGACGAAGAAGCCGGAATAAAAAGTTCATTATTGGTGTCAAAAAATTAAATTTGGGATTTTATATCATTTCAAGGTAAGAAGTTCATAAATTTCCCTTCGGTTATTAAATTTAGGTTAAATAAGCTGACATTTCAGCTGTAATTGTTTAACAATAGAGTATGGAAGTCCAGTTTATGGACACACAGCTAGGCTGGTTCATCTTTAGCCTTGGTCTTCCATCTTCAACGTAGGTAGCCTAGGCTGTGTTTAGGCTATTCTAGTTGGAGCAGGACCTATTTTTTCCATAACTACAATGGTGGCCCATGTGGGGAAGGGTTATTTGCTGTGAAAACCTTAACCTTGAATAAAATAACAAAACCAAATTAAAACAAACAAACCAAAAAAAAAAAAGAGAAAAAAAATTACTCATCAAACATTTTGACATCTGAACAGAATTTATTCCATGTTTGGCTTTTTCAGATATTTACTAAATATAAATAATAATAATAAATTATGAAACCCTAACTAAAAATAAAAATAAGAAATAATTCAAATACCTTAAAACTTATCATTTGGGCATAAATGTGGTAAAATTCTAGACTAAGGGTAATCCGAAGCCTAGCCTATTTAACCAAGCTTAAAGCTTAAGTATTGTATACATAATATAAAATAAAGCTTATTTATAAAGTTGAAAGGGTTTTTAGGATTTTGGAAAAAAAACAAAAAACAAAATATGGCTGAAGGTGAAGCAATTGAGGCAAAGATTAAATCATTAAAAAGGAAGAGATCAGCAAGGAAGGGAGTCATTACCAGGCTTTTAACTAGCTTTAATAACAAAGAAAATCCAAATAAAAGGGATTATGATACTATTTTGGGTGGTTTAAATAGAATTAAACAGGAAATAATAATTATAGACGAGGAAATTGTTACAGAAACTGATGGATTAAATGTTGGTTAAGAGACATATACAGCACTTTTGTGTGAATAAGAACAGAATATTTTTTTAAATAGATTCTCATAAATGAATTATACGCTGCTTTAGATAATCTACCAAATAATTTAGAAGCTGAAAATTGAAGTTTGATTGATGCCTTCAGAAATGCATCCATTTCTAATGATGACAATAAACAACTAAAAGCCAAGTTACCAACGTTATAAGTACCAATATTTGAGGGTGATTGAACAAAATTTCAGTCTTTTCTGGAAAAATTTGATAGTTTAATTGGCAACAAAGATTACACTGGTCTGCGTTTGAAAAAATTTCCTGAGGTTTTTTAGTTGTTCTTTTATAATTTTTGCATGCTGAATTAAAAAATGTAACTCATTTTGTTCAATCAGGTCAGGTTTTTATGCTATCTCAATTTTAAAAAAATAGATAATTCAAAAATAATAGTTATGAAATTAGCAAGTTTATTTTTTTAAAACACTTAAATTGACAGAAAATGTACAAAGTATATAAAAAATGGTACACGAGTACAGTTAATGTGGATGAAAGGGCTTTCTCAAAGACTTTCGTCTGTGTTCCACAGCGGGAACATCTCTCTTGAGGCACCAGCAGTAGTCTGCAAGCATGTTCACATCCCAGTGGCCCTGGTACCTCTCTTCCATCACTTGAATATCCTGGTGGAAGTGCTCTCCTTGCTCCTTGCTGTCATCACCGCAGTTGTCCAGAAAGTAGTCTAAATGCGAGCTGAGAAAATGCATCTTTATGGACATACATGCACCAAGAGCTGGGAAGCTCTGCAGGAGCTCCTCGACAACACGTTCGTACTCTGGACTTCACTGGTTGCCCAGAAAATTTGTGACAATGGACTTCAATGCGAGCCAGGCATTGATCTCATTGTCCTCCAGACTTTCGTCAAATTGAGCATCCTTCATTAGCTCCCTGATCTGAGGGCAGTCAAAAATACCTACTTTCAGTTTGCCCTCACTGACGCGTGGAAATTTCTGATTCAAGAAAGTGAAAGCTTGGCTTTCTTTGTTCAGTGCTCTGATGAAATTCTTCATAAGTCTGAGCTTGATGTGCAGCGGCGGAAGTAGAATCATCTGCAGATTCACGAGAGTGTGTGACAGAACGTTGTGTGAACCTGGTTCCAGGCCACGTTTTGCTGGCCAGTCGTGTTGTATGTAGTGTTGCTTGTCTGCTCGACTGTTCCACAGACAGAGAAAACAGGGGTATTTGGTGTAGCTGCCTTGTAGACCCAGCACTAGGGCTATAACCTATAAAAAAAAAAATATATATATGTGGAAAAGTGTTTCACAGGAAAATAAATGTTAAAATTTAAAAGATATCATTCTGTTTGTATAAATTAACATATTAATCCTTTAAAAGATATTATTCTGTTCAACTAAATTAAAATATGATTGTTACACTTTTAATGTTTGTGTGAATCGCCTTTATGCCCAGAAGATTCTCTGGCATCCCCTCGATAAGCCTAATGAAAACAGTGTGCCATGTCTAATCTTAAACAGATATTTCCAAATTGTAAATGTTCTTTTCAATTATTATAAATCACATAAAAGAGTTAAGTGTAAAACTACAATTGTATAAATTCTTTTGCTAATATCCAATTATACCAATTCTCTTGTTAATATCATTATTAGAGTAAGATTTTGCAAGTTTAATAGTCTTCTGTAACACGTGGCAACCATGGGTGTTTCTCCAGGACAAAAGGGAGCCCCTTGAGGAAGGCAACATGCTTTGGGAGTCTAACGCTTGCCTCAGCTCCTGACAGAGGGAGTAGTGTGTTCCGCCCGTGGGCCAGCCAGGTTTGGCTGGACCCCTCAGCTTATTTGGATGTAAGCATTTGCCCGTTAATAATTCTCTAAACCAAGTGTTGTGTTAAGGGTGTTTATTAGTGATTTCGACCTTGTACAAATAAAGGACTGAGCAAAGGAAAACTCGTCATTTTATATCCTTCCAATGGAGAACAGCATTCCCTTCTCTCAACGGACTGAGAGAGAGCGGACGCCATCAACTGAGGGTATAAATTGTTGTCTTCGAAAATTCGCAGTCAGAATAAAATAATTAAACGGTATAAACTTCCTTGTGGGTGCGAAGAAGCGACATACTGAGAACACCTGTGAAACGTCAGAGATGGTGTAACGAAGCATAATATCATCATCACGCCGACACATATATATATATCAGGGCATATATATATATATATACCCCGCAAGGGGGTTCTAAGCTCGTGCTCTTTGTGCTCGTTTGTACGCGCTTGTTCCTGGAGGTTTCACGTGCGGCCTCCCGGCCCTAGCACCCAAGGATGATGGGGGCTTGACCCTGCAGTCCTTGGTCTTTTTCCACTTCGACTGTCCCCTCCACCCTTTCTTTTTCCTCTGTCTTTCCTCTCACTTTTTCTTTGTTTTTCCGCCGAGGTATGCCCTTTTAAATAGAGGCGAATCGGTTCTTCCCAAACTTAAAAAAAAAAAATATACATGTACAGTATATATATATATGTATATATATATATATATATATATATATATATATATATATATTTGTATTTTTTTTGTAGACATGAACATACCTTTAGGTCTCCGCATATCATCCAATTGTGATGTTTGTACTTCAAAGCAGTTAGCAAAAGCTCCATGTTACTATAACTTTGTCATCTGCACTGAGTGGCCCACTGGAACAGACATGACCTTGTTACCATTGTGGAGTAGTACTGCTTTCAAGCTTCTGCTTGAGGAGTCGATGAAGAGCTGCCATTCTGTACGGTCATACACTAAACCCATAGCTGCAATGAGGTCATTGACGTTGTTACAGTAAACCAGCGAAGCTTCTTCATCCAACGTGAAATATTCTCGAAACTCTTCTTCGCGGCTGCGATACCAGAAGAATGTTGTTTCTGGAGCTAACAAATGATTTTCATGAAGACGTGACCCTAGCAACTGAGCAGATTCTTTGGACAAGCACAAATCTCTTGTCAAATTGTTCAACTCAGCTTGGCTCAAGAGTTTGGGTTGACTTGTCTCGGCAGTAGGTTGGTATGTACCAGATATGTCCCCATCATCCATTTCTTCATCTGAGTCGGATGACAAATCAAAGTTGTCGGGTGGTGTTGGAATTGGAATTTTTGGTCCATGAGGCACTGGCTTTATGGCAGATGACACATCTGGATACTTTACGTGTTGCTTGTTTTTTTGATTTATGCCTAAAAGGAAACGGATAAAGATAAGATAAAGACATATCTCATATATTGTCAGGCATATTTTTGTAAGTATAAAATGAAATTCATACTAAATTCATACTAACTTACCTTGTAGGTTTGTCATACAGAAATAACATAGTAGTAGTATGATCTCTTCCTTCCCTCCACACCATTGGGACACCAAAAGGTAGACACTACCTTCTTGTGGCTCCAGTGCTGCAGACTTTCAACGCACATTTTGCAGCATATGTGAGGGGCAAAGGCTTTGTCCTGGTCACCAAGTTTAACTCCAAAGTAGGCGTGATAGCTTTTCCTCACAAAATGTGTGATGTTTGACTGCTGGTCTGACATAGTGACTTTACCACAGATGTAGCAGAACCTGTTTGGGTCATTCTTGCACATTCTATTCATGCTAAAAAACAGTAATGACAATCGTAATTAGAAATAAGTTGTCTGTTTATTATATAGAGCTTGGCTAACACTTGGCTAAAATGTAAGTCTGTTTTAAAAAAATAAACTTGCTCATTTCATAACAATTATCTAATTTTTTTAAAATTGAGATAGCATAAAAACCTGACTTGATTGAGCAAAATGAGTTACATTTTTTAATTCAGCATGCAAAACTTATAAAAGAACAACTAAAAAAAACCTTGACCTCAAAAATGACGCAGACCAGTGTTATATATCTAATATTGACAAATTTAGTTATCTGCTTAATTATTTAAAGGGCCCAGCCCTAAAACTGGTTGATGCCTTACTAACAATAGGCAGCTCATATAAAATAGCCCCGCAAGGGGGTTCTAAGCTCGTGCTCTTGAGTGCTCTTTGTGCTCGTTTGTACGTGCTTGTTCCTGGAGGTTTCACGTGCGCCCTCCCGGCCCTAGCACCCAAGGATGATGGGGCTCGACCCTGCAGTCCTTGTCATCCTTGGTCTTTTTCCACTTCGACTGTCCCCTCCACCCTTTCTTTTTCCTCTGTCTTTCCTCTCACTTTTTCTTTGTTTTTCCACTGAGATATGCCCTTTTAAATAGAGGCGAATCGGTTCTTCCCGAACTTAAAAAAAAAAAAAATATATATAAAATAGCTCTCAAATTACTAGAAAGAAATTTCCTTAATAAAAAAGAAATAGTAAATGATTTAGCAATAAAATTAAAAAAATATAAAACCAGCCAAGGATAACCATCAGGATCTGTACAATTTCTATTGTAAAATTGAATGCATGTTAGGTCATCTACAAAATAATGACATAGATCTAGAGCAATGCTCTTCAACCTTTTTATGCTTACCCCCCACTTTTGTAACTTGAATTTCTCCATATCACCCACCAAAATTAAAAATGCAAAAACTCAAACTAAAAGTTATGTACCCTGCATAAAACAATAAAATTAATTGCAATTACCTTTCGATTAATGAGATCCTTCGCCCACTAGTGGGTGGTACCACCCAGGTTGAAGAGAACTGATCTAGAGATATCAGCATGGTTTATCCAAGCCATAATATTTGATTGTTTACCTACCCAAATTAGGGATATTTTCCAAAGAATTACAGGAAATACAGTCAACCCTCGTTATAACGGACTAATAGGGGGGAAAAGGTGTCTGTTATAGCCGATTGTCCGATATAACTGACGGTACTGGTAACCTATGGTATACGTATACGATACGGTAATGGAGATACTATATACAGTACTGTGCACTGTCTGCTGAACACGATACATGATAAATGATACAGAAAATAATGAAATATAATAAAAATATAAAAGTTAGCTTGTCCTTGGCCTTATGAATGTCGGAAACAGTTTGCTTTTTCACGCCATACTCCGCGCACACCTTGGCCACCGAAGCACCCGCCTCTAACTTCTTGATTAATTCCAGCTTCTGTCTCACCGACAGGGTCACACGCTTCTTCTTTTCCTGGTTAACGTCGCCAGTGGTGTGTCCGGTTTATCCGATATCCGCTCTAACGGGGTCCGTTATAGTGAGGGTTGACTGTACATACCCTACCCTTGGTGAAATAAGGTATGAATTTCCAAATGTTTTTTCAATGTACAAATCTTCAAAGATTAATTTACAAACAAAAATTGATTCACAAATAAACCAAACAAAGAAAATTCAAACAAAACCAAAGCCACAATAATAGCAAAAAGACAAATCAAAACAAAAAGTGATAGGTCTAACTCCTACACTACAAAATTTTAATGTTACGACAGAATTTGTACGTAAATGTAAATTTTGTTCGGCTGATGATCACAGTAGCACACGATGTACTAAATATGTAGACTTAGAATCCCAGATAAACAGGTGTTTTCAGTTAAACCTTTGTACTAAATGCACAGGTTCAGGACATACTAACAAAGACTGCAAAACAAAAATAAGATTCAAATGTGTTAATTGTGGAAGTTTAAATCATGTCTCTTGTCTTTGTGATTCATTTAAAAATTCAAATAAAAAAACCTAAAGAAAAATGAAAAAACATTTAATGGACATATATCAATAAATAATGTCAATAAAAATTCTAGTGTACTCCTACCTACAATAACCTTGGATTTAAAAAATAAAAAGGTGGGACAACTATAAGATGTCTAATAGATTCTTGTTCCCAACAAACATTTGTAGATCAATCATTAGTTAATCAATTAGGCCTACAAACTCATAAAAATGAACAAGAATTGTGTATAACATCATTTGTCAAAGAAAATGAACAGAAAGAAAAATATATACAGTCAATTTAGATCTGGATATACCCACAGAGAATAAAACAACAAACATAGAAGCAGTAGTCATTGAACAAGTTGGTCAACAAAAATTTAAAATACCAAATTTAAAACAAGTAATACAACAACTTAAAAAGCAATATAAAATTGCAGATAGAAATTTAAATGATGATATAATAGATAATGTTCAAATGTTAATTGGAGCTGATTATATTCACTTAATTCAGAAGGGCATAGTCAGAATAGGAGATGGGATGATGCTCTAGATACTCACTGGGGTATAGCTCCACTGGGACACATAGATAAATATAAAATAACAATGAAAAATAAAAATATATGACTAACAAACTTGCCCTATTATGACAAGGTCTTACACAACTCAAATAATGACATAAATACTGAAATATTAAATAAATCATTAACAACTGAAGAATTAGATAAAGGTGTACAACAGCTCTGGCTATTAGAGTCAGTGGGGGTGCAAGATGGTGATCATACAGATGAAAATCAATTAATGGCTGAAAATTTTGAAAATACCATCATGTATGAAAATGGCCATTATTCAATTGAACTACCTTGGAAGATCAATAGTCCAAAATTAAATGATAATCTAAAGGTAGCTAAAGGTCATCTCTATAATTTGATGAAAAGATTAAAAAATGAAAGAGAATTAAAATGTATGATGATGTTTTCAAGGACCAGTTAGAAAAAGGCTTCATTGAAGAAGTTAAAGATCACCCCTTTAAAAAAGACAACTGCCATTATCTTACTCACACAGGAGTCTATAGAAAGGATGCACCCACAACAAAACTTAGAGTTGTGTATAACTGTAGTCTTAAAGATGGCAATAAGCATAGCTTGAATGACTGTCTCATAGAGGGGCCTAATCTTATTTCAGACCTTGTAAAAATCCTTCTAAGATTTAGATTAGATGACTATGCAGTTCAAAGTGATATAAGCAAAGCTTTTTTGAGAATTCATCTGAAAAATAACTATGACAAAGATCAACTAAGATTCTTGTGGTTTAATGATCCATATGACTTAAATAAAGGGTTTAAAACATTTAAATTTAATGTGGTTTTGTTTGGAGCAAATGCAAGTCCTAGTTTACTGGCTTTAACCATCAAACATCACTTAAATTTGTATGATGAAAATGATTTAACTGTTCAGTTCTTGAAAGATCACTTCTATGTAGATAACCTTGTAGGATCAACCAAAACAGAGTCAGAATTAAATGAAGTTTACATAAAAGCAGATAAAATAATGAAAGAAGGTAATTTTGAATTAAGAGAGTGGATCACAAATAATGAGAGACTAAATCAAAAAATAAAATCAGAAGACAAAGGATTAACAGAACCAACAAACAGGGTGAAAACATTAGGCATGATCTGGGATTTGAACTCAGATTCTAAAGTTCATGACTCACTCTGCACAAAAGGCTACACCTTAGATACAACAGCTAACACAAAAAGAAAGATCTTATCCGAAAGTTCAAAAATATTTGATCCTATGGGTTTACTTCCTTCTACTATCAGATCCAGGGTTCTTTTACAAGAATTTTGGAAACAGAAAGTAGACTGGGATGATCCTATAACCAATAAACAACAAGATAGCTGGAAAAGGTTAGCTAAAGATCTCAATAAATTACAAAACATAAATATTCCCAGAGTTTGTGGACACAGAGATACACCTCAAACCTTGCATGTATTTGGTGATGCCAGTGAAAAGGTGTATGGCTGTTGCGCTTACCTTGTAGGTGAGGATGGCAGCCATTTGATCTATGCCAAGGGGAAAGTAACACCCTTAAAACAAAAGAAAACTATTCCTCAGCTTGAACTACTTGCGGGTTATCTAGCTGTAAAAATAACAGTATTTCTCCATGAAGTCTATTATGATGTAAACATCACAACTACATATATTTGGCTTGACAGTCAAATCTGCTTGGCATGGATCAACTCTGATGAGTTAAACTCAAAAAACATCTTTGTCCGTAACAGATTAAGAGACATTAAAGAAGCTAGACAAAATTTGGACATAACCTTCAGATACATTCCAACAAAACAAAATCCTGCAGACTTTCTCAAGAGGATTATCCTGTAAATTACTAAAATCCAACAAAAATTGGTTTCATGGACCTGAATTCATTCAGGATGAAACAATGTGGCCAGCAGAACAAATTAATGTAAAACTTAACATGATAACCACAAATAAAGTTGAGCCACTATTAGATTATAACAATTATTCTGACT
The DNA here is from genome assembly GCA_023014485.1 of Bathynomus jamesi. NCBI lineage: Eukaryota > Metazoa > Arthropoda > Malacostraca > Isopoda > Cirolanidae > Bathynomus > Bathynomus jamesi. Next base: position 745,383 of record JAJOZX010000340.1, read on the forward strand.
TTGGCAAACTTGTAAGGGTAACATCTTACTGTCTCAGATTCATTCACAACTGTTTAAAGAAAATAAATAAACAAAGAAATAATGAAATGTATACAAGTCTAGCTACCAAATATTGGATTAACCACATACAACAAACAGAATACAAAAATGAAATAGATTTTTAACAATTGGTAAACAAATGAACAAAGTACCCTCTGTGGTAATAAACTTGAATCTTTACATTGACAAAGATGGCTTATTAAGATGTAAGGGTAGATTAAACAAATCACATATAACAGTAAACAACCCCTTCTTCTTCCTAGGTTCCATCACATTACAACCCTAATTATTAGAGAGAAACACAATGAACTTTATCACGGGTTCCACAAACATTAAATGCCATTAGAAAGTTGTATTGGATACCCAAAGGCAGAATGACTGTAAAGACAGTTTTGAATAACTGTGTCACCTGCAAAAGGATTCATTCCAGATCTTTCAGGAAGACCAATCCTCCTGATTTGCCAACAGAGAGAGTCACCTTTAATAGGCCTTTTGAAACAGTTGGCATAGACTATACAGGAAGTTTGACTGTTGGTCTGGGAACAACAGAACAAAAAATGTACATCATACTTTACACATGTTCATCTTCTAGAGCAGTCAGCTTAGAATAGTGAGTGATCTCTCCGCAGAATCATTTGTCTATAGCTTTAGAAGATTTTGTGCTAAGCATTCTGTACCCAAAATTGTTTGGACAGATAATGCAACCTATTTCAAGGCTGGTGAAAACCAAATAAATGACATATTACAAAATTCACATACCATAACATACTAACAAAATAAAATGGAAATACATCCCTGTTGCATCACCATGGTATGGAGCAATCTGGGAAAGGAATATCCAAACAATAAAGAATTGCCTAAAGAAATCAATAGGTAAAAAACAAATTGAATTCTTTGAACTTCTCACTCTCATTAGTGAAATTGAGAATGTTGTCAATAACAGACCTCTTACTTATGTAGGGGATAATATTAATGATGTAGAGCCTCTCACCCCAAATCATTTGATTAAGGGAGAAGTCATTAACCTTCTACCTGATTACAATATCTCCTTGGATGATCCACCTTGGAGTGATAATAATCATGATTTGCAAAATAGATTATCACAAATAACATAAAAACAAAATTTAAAAAGCAATGGAGTGATGAATACCTTGTTGGGTTGAGAGAAAGACTGGGTTAATGAAATCAGGGTAGGAGATGTAGTTCTAATTAGACAAAATACACCAAGACAGTGTTGGCCATTAGGTAGAGTTTTAGAACTAAAAACTGGGGAAGATGGATTAACCAGGGTTGTAAAACTTAAAACTGCTTCAGGTGAAACTATAAGAGATGTATCACTCTTATACCCCTAGAAGTAGGACCAACTACTGTTAACAAAAATGATCATGAAGATGAATCTATAATAGATTCTGATGATGATCAAAATTTGACCCAAACTATACCAAACCTAACCTGTTCAATAAATGATGTAACTAGTCCTACTACTACAATAACCTATACCACAAATAGTAGACCACAACGTTCAACTGCTCTACGAGCTAGGCAGATGTTACAACAAAAGATAAGGGCTGGAGTATTGTAATATTTCCTATGGAAAATAAATAAAATGCAACACCCTTTCATTTTGAAAAGTGAGGACTTTATAAAATGCTACACTTTTTATATTAAAAAGTGAGGAAAAACAAAAATGGAACAACAAATAAAATGTAAATTATAGGTAATCTAAGATGGGTTAACAAATATTAAAGAAAAAAAAATTGTTTCACATTGCAATTTTTCCTTCCTGGCCAGCCCCAATGTGTGGAAAATTTGGGAGTACTGAAATGAAAGACCCACCTAATCTTGGATAAGTCAAATTGACATTCAAAAATAATAATAATAAAAGTAAATCAAAAGGAGAACTTGAACTCTTGCTGAAAAAAATTAAAAAGACACCAATGAAGAAACAAATATGGGAAGAAGAAGAGGGGCTAAAAAGTTTATTATTGGTGTCAAAAAATTAAATTTGGGATTTTATATCGTTTCAAGGTAAGAAGTTCATAAATTTCCCTTCAGTTATTAAATTTAAGTTAAATAAGCTGACATTTCAGCTGTAATTGTTTAGCAATAGAGTATGGAAGTCCAGTTTCTAGACACATAGCTAGGCTGGTTCATCTTTAGCCTAGGTCTTCCATCTTCAACGTAGCCTTGGCTGTGTTTAGGCTATTCTAGTTGGTGCAGGACCTATTTTTTTCATACCAGTGATATACTGGCACTCCCACTCCATTTTGACAATGCAGGAGTTCCAGCTTTTCTGAGAAGCTTCTGCCTCTGGCTGAACATTAGATCAAACCACCCCTGCTCTGGTTAGATGGTGTTATTGAAAATGTGGCTCTTTTCAAGTAACAATATTACAGTACAATAAAATGTTGCAAGGTTTATTTTTAATTATAAATTTAAAAAAAAAAAAAGATTGAAAGAAATTAATTTTTATCTAAGCATATTTTGAAGTACAAAAATGAACAAAATTTAAACTGATGATATATGAGGGGTCCCGCGTCTTATGGTACCTAAGCGCCAAAATTAAAATTTACCACAAATCACCTCCAAAGTTCAGCAATATTCTGGCAATAGTATCTCTGTTATTAATTGAGCTAGACGTTCATAGAACGTTCATTTTTGGCTAAATTAGAGTTCTAAGTATGCTAATGAAGATGTTGATGAGTTTTTGGAATAGATTTTCATATTTTATATTCTATAGTTTTTTATTTTTTATTTTCTTATGCTGAACTTTGGGTGTGATTTCTGGCACAGAATGAGGTGAAAAAAGTAGTTCACTTCATAAGGTTTTCAACCATACTTCTAGTGTCGTAAGGTCATTATAACCCAAAGCAAGCGATAGAGGAAGGGTGAAAATAGTTATATCTATCAAAAACATGTTTTCGCCTGTGGTGGCATTTAGGTACCATAAGACACGCGACCCCTCATATATGAGGGTCAGTGAGAAAGTAGGTAATGCCTCTTATTTTTCAGTTTATATTTACTTTATTTATATCATAGTCATCTATACATTTACTTTATATTTGCTATGTATGTATGCATGCATATTCCCTGTAATTTTCATTGTAATTGGAATTATATTTATTGAGAGAGAAAATAAGAGGTATTACTTTCATACTACCCCATATAGATACAGTAAGTCCCCAACTTACACAGGTCTGAGTTACATGGATCCAATGCCATCAACATCTGCAGAATCTGAGCCACAAATTATTAAATAAATATCAGTTTTCTTAATATGTACAGTATTACGTTTTTATATATGTACTGTATTGAATAAATGTTCACTTTCTTAACATTGTTTTTATAAATCCTACTTTTTTAGCTTTAACTATCCATAGAAACGAATGTTTGTCACAGAATATATGGTATCATATTTAAGCAGTGTTGGACTTGCATGGTTTTCAACTTACACGGTGACCTTAGGAACAAATTAACAGTGTAAGTTGGGGACCTACTGTGTGTGTGTGTGTGTGTGTGTATATATATATATATATATTAGGGTGGTCCTTAAAAATGAACTTTTGAATTGTCACACTCCCAACCCGAGAAAAGATTGTAGTTCTACTAAAGACACGTACAAAGAATTTTTGTGAACCTACATCTATTATAAGGAGTCGTGCAAAGCTGTTGCACTTCCCAACAAAAGAGCCCCAGTCTGTCCTGGTGCGTTGGTGTGTTCGGTTCTGTCAGAAACTGAATTCTTGTTTTTTCATGTAGCAGTTAATGAACATGTTCAAGTTAAAACATTACACGTGTTATTTATTTTATCAATGTCATTATTTATAGTTATTTTTATTACAATTAGTTCAATGAACATACTGTAACCAAGAAATATATAAACATTTAAAAAATTAAAATACATTCTTCCACTTATTAATAGTGATGAACATTTTGTAAATGTAAGTCATCATTTATTAATTTCATAATTATATAATGGCACCATAGTCTGCATGTATGATATTTACTTAATCGAAAGTACATCACTAACAAGTCACGTGTAAATTCAGTAAGCATTCCATTCTCATGGTAAAGTGAATATTTGTGGATTATCATGGGAGTTTTGTTTATGTTGTGGATGTATTAATATCAACAATTATGAGTTAGAGATCATTATTTGGTTATTGACTTTTATTGTGTGTGTTATCTAATTGGAATTTTTATTCATTTCAGCGTTATTAAGTAGTTTTCACAATGTCAAAGATTAAACCTAACACTCAAGCACCCCCATTTCTAATGGAGCACTGGCAGGACAAACTTATAGGGGCAAAATTGCCTTCGAGTGGCGAAGTGTTATCAGTATTCCTTCATCTTCACCAAAATGAAAAAAGAACTGTAAAAGATAGTTTGAAAGAGGTACTTCTGGACGTAGAAAAGTTTTGGAATTGAGCGTGAATTCCTATCAAACGCACAGACCACTCAATGGAAAAGTTAAATAAATTATTTGTTAAGTGGCAGAGACTAAAGAAAAGCATGAAGAGGTGGTCAGAAACGCAGATCAAGAACGAAGAGGAATTTGTGAGAGAATCAAAAAACCTTTTTGATATCACTCATGAAAATGCACTTGCCATGATAAAACTTCCTGAAGGTCGAGCTTTCTTGTTGGCTCAAAGAGAACCTGGTCACAAAGGATCTATAGCTGGAATTGATATGGTCCTTGTTCGGAAGGAGGAAGCAGCTATCAAGTGGAGGCTCAAATATGCAGAATATCAGGCTGCTGTGGCTTCCCAGGACAAAGCAAAAACCTCAACTGCACATTTGGAAAGCTCTTCCAGTGAAAATAACAGTAGTGTTTCCAGTGATGCCGAGGAATCGGGTACAGAGAAGGAAGAATTTGGTGCAGTAGCAGGTGGTTCTTCACATCCAAAGCATCAACGTGCAACGAATGCTATCATGACGTGACAGCAGAAAATGCACACTTGAGTCTAATATTCAATAACACTTTTTTGTAATATGAAAAATATGTTGCTTTGGTTTCTTGTAACATTAAAAATATTTTGTTTTTATTTCTTGTAATATGAAGAATATATTGTTTTTGCTTATGTTTTGGGATGTTATGTTTTTTTGGAAAGAACACTTAGTTTCATGATCCTACTTTACATGGAAATTTATTTAAATTTTGGTAGCATATTTGAGATACCACGAAGATTATTTGTTTATTTTCTTAAAGTATTCATCATTTATATTGTTTTATTAGTCATCCTTTATTTTAGTTTCCATTTGATAAAATTTTAAAAAATTAGCCATGAAATACAAAACTTTATTAAGTCTGTGCAACCCCTAAATATTCTCTAAAATAGAAGAAACTCTATGAGACGTTCATTCATTCAAGAGTACCTAATTATGGGTTGGGAGCCTGGAAAATTTAATATAGAAATTTTTTTTATATTTGTAAGAACCACTCTAATATATATATATATAATGTTTTTGTTAACTTACATAGGCTAGCTTATGTAGAAAATAAAAATTAAAAACTTGGAAAGTTTTAGTAAAGGTTAAAAACTACCTTTACAATTACAAGAGTAAAAATTTGAATTGAATTTTCACAATCATTATAATAGAGCTCTTATTTTCAGACAGTTTCCAGACACAATGGATGAAGAGAAAAAGAAATTAGCTTTGTCTCCTTTAAAATGTGCATCACAAGTACAAATTAATAATGAGGAAAATGGGTATGAGGAGAACTCTAGCAAACTGCTGTGTGAGAGCTCTCAATATGGAGAAGAGGCAGCAATTCGTTCTGTTGCCATTATTAAAAAATCTCAGGTAGGGCCTAATAGTAAATTAAGAAGATAGACATTTTTGGAAGTAGGCTTTGTGTTAATTAATTGATCCTAGAGTTTGATTATGGTATTGAATTTAGCTAACAAATTATTATTACCAATTACAAATTTCTTCATTTTTGACAGTTGCATTTCATTTTTTAATGCAGGAAGGAGGGGACAAGGGTGAATGCCTGCACCCACCCCCACAATAGAGAAAGAAGTGCCAAAATCAAGGTTAAAGGTTTTTCAGATGTCTGGACATTGCATTTGATGATTAGAGGTCATAGACAGGGGGAAAGATGGATTGAGGAAGATTTTTTCAGAGTTGACAGGTTTAGTACTATATATGAAAGATTGAAAATACCAATTAACCCTTACATTGGAGAGAAAAGGAATGAGTATGTGTTGAAAGTTTGGTACTGCATGCTCTTCTGAAAGGAGGTGGCGTGCAGTTGGAGAGTTCAGAAGAGCAGTCTCTGTTATGATAGCAATAGTAAAGAGATAATGAGGCAACATGGTGAAAAGGGGAGGGATTAAAGACAGTCAGTAAGAGGTAGGGAGTTGATGAGATGAAAAACCTTTGATTTCACCTAGAGTTGCACCGATGTATCGGTATTGGTATCGGCTGTATCGGCCACTTTTCACAAAGTATCGGTATTGGCCGATACTGTTCTGAAAACCGATACTGATACTTTGAATTACTGTTTTTTGAAGAAATTATCTTATTTTATATATTATTAAATTTTGTTATTATTATACAGTAATATCTTATTTAGTTGTTCAATATATATTTTATCAAAATTAGCAATGTTTACATTTATTAACAAAACAAAAAATCATAAAATGTAACTATAGGCCCCTATACAAGATTACAAATATTCAATACAGTAATATAGTATCATATAAATATACAATTTCAAATTACAGTAATAGTTTTCAGTAAAAATGAAAGTTTTGTAAAGTTGTTCAAAGATGGCACCACGTGGCATGCATAATCATAATAAACCATTCAGTTGCTTGAATGCTTGAATCTCGTGTGTAAAGTTATTGATAATACACTACCATTATATGCATTCGTTTAGAACTTTATATAATAAGATATATATATATATATTTTCTTTTTCTTAATTTAATTTAAACATAATTAAATTACAGGCTCTAGCTATATATTATAATATATTATATTATTATGAAATTAAATGGAACTAAAGTTGGGATTGGGAAAGGCATTTTAAGTTAACTGAGATATTATATCATTTACTTGAACTTTTATTAATAATAAATTTTAAAACAATTAATTAAAAAGTATCGGTATCGGCACTTTTTTGTAGTATCGGTATCGGTAAAAATATTGGTATCGGTGCAACTCTAATTTCACCCCATCAAGTAGAGCTGTGTGGGTTGAGCCACCCCACACATGAGAAGCATATTCCATACAGGTCCTGAGGTGGACAAGACCCCTGTACAGAGACAGCAACTGAGTTGGGAGTGAAGAAACTGTGGAGCCAGTACAGCATGTCTAACTTCTTAGATGTTTTGGAAAGAGAGTATATGTGATCTTTCCAGGAAAGATCACAATAAAAGGAAATGCAAAGAATGTTAAGAGAAGAGGAAGGATTGAGTTGTGTATTGTTGAAGGTAAAAGGATATTTGTGTGTGAGATTGTGACAAGTAGATAGATGAAGGAACTGACTTTTAGAGGCATTGAAAACCACAAGGTTTTTTCTGCCTTAATTAGAGATAGTAGAAAGATCATGGGTCAGGTGCATCATAGTCATCTCGCATGAAGCATGGAGTGACTGTTGAGAAGTGAAGTGGAATCATCAGCATAGGAGTGGATAGGACCAGAAATGTGACTTAATAGAACATTGATAAATAAAAGGAAAAGAGTGGATGACAGGACATAGCTCTGAGGAACACCACTATTAATAGCTTTAGGAGAAGAACAGTGGCCATTTACAACTGCGGCTATAGATTGTCCAGAAAAGAAATCAGATGAAAGTGATGGTACCTTCTGAAAGCCTCCCTGCTGTTGCAGATAGCAGTGGAACAAGCAAAGTTAAACCAAGGTTGTAAGGCATTACTATAGGAGTAGAATATGGAATGTGTGTCTCCATGCTCAAGAGAATCACCTCCATGATGGTCTGAGCACACTTGGAGGGGCCCCAGCCATGGAAGCAGTAATTATTCCATGGGAAATCAGACATACTGTACTGCCTAAGGGCCTCCCAATCAGCAGCACCAAACTGCCGAAGGTGTCTCCTCTTGGGAAGATCCAAAAGCTGAACTGGAGCCAACAGGACAGGAAACAGATAGAAGATTGTAGTTGGAGGAGCCCAATGGAGAAAAAAGTTTGGCAGTAAGAAGGATGAGTGGTGAGAAATAAATCCAGAATACTGGGCCAATCTCGAAGGTGATTTGGGTATATGAGTAGGGTGTTGTACAATCAGCTCTGTGTCATTCAGAATAGAGAAGTTCTATGTTAGTTCACCAGGGATGTCAGTGAAATGGGAGGAAAGCCAAAGGTGGTGGTAAATATAAAAATGTCCTAAAATGGAGATTTTGGTGAAAGGAGAGTGGGGTAAAATGTATTCCACTTTAGAAGTGAGGTAATCAAAGAGTTTTGGGTAGTTGGTAGAATTAAGAGAAAGGTAAACAGTACAGATGTACTTAGTTTGAGATTAGCATGTAAACCACAGTCAGAGGGTATAGAATTCAGAAGATTCATATTTAGGAATACAAGAGCAAGTTAGGTCATTGCATATGTATACAGTACATAATGTTGTAAAATTCTCAGGAATATTCTTGAGAATATTCTCCAAACTGAGAATTTTCAAGAATTTTCTTTTTTAGAATATCTGAGGGGTTTTTCAACTATTCCAATACAACTTAACTTCAGTTCCTGTCAAAATGGAGAAATTATAAGTCAGAAGTGAATGATAGGATGAGTGAAGAAATAAATAAATTAACTAATGCAAAAAATTTATTGAATCATTGTAGTATAAAGACTGTATTTCAATTCAAAGTACAGTATTTACCAGGGATGGCTTAATCACCTGATTTAAATCAATTGATTTTTTTTTTTTTTTTTCAAAATTATATAGAAATTAATAAAATATATCTCGCAAGACACTTTGGAAATTAAAAAATTACCCCTTGTAATTATGTGTTCAATTTCAGTTTTTCAGTATCATAGCTTTTTTATGAAAAAATGATTTTTTTTTAATTTGATTTTTTCAAAATTATATATAGAAATTAATAAAATACTGTATATCACACAGAACAGTTTAGAAAGAAAAAATATCCCTTGTAATGAAGTATTCAATTTCAGTTTTTCAGTATAATAGCTAATAAATAAAAAAAATTATGATTTTTATGAAAAAATCATATTTTTTATTTATTTGATTTTTTTCAAAATTATATGGAAATTAATAAAATATATCATACAATTATCACAATCACAATTCACAAGGAAATCACATGTAGATACTTGCTGTTGCTATACACAACCACAACTAACCAAGGAAACAATTTGCCATCCTTTATATACTATTTTCTCCCAATTCCGGAGTATTCTAGAATGTTCTGGAGTCATCTAGAATATTCTCACACATTCTAGAATGTTCCATAAGGTTTTGAAATATTCTAGAATTCTCTAAAAAGCTGCAAAACAATCTAAAAATGTTTTAAAACTAAGGAAAAAGAAAATTCTAGAATATTCTTAGTAAATAATATTTTGGAGAATATTCTCAGAATATTCTCACTTCACATCACTAACAGTACACAACATTCACTTTTGGAATGAAATTGAGTACTGTATAGAGAAAGTAGGAGGGTACAAAAAAGGGGTTGCTGTCAGTCATCCCAGACACAGTAGTTTCAGAGAAGTTTAGAGGAGGAGCGGTGGTGGTCACTAGCTTGAGAACTTGAGGAAAGGCCACAAATGTTGCAAAAGTTTATGAAAAGTGAATCAGGCAGAGCCCCAGAGCATCTTGAATGGGCATTGGGCAGTAGCAGAACCATCACCACTGCCAAGGTCTGCATTCCTAGTATCAGAAGTGAGAATTTATGGTCCCCATCCCAGGGGACTCTGAGGCTCTTGATGTCTAGTCCAGTTTGTTGGTATTTTAGTTTTGAAAAGATTGTGTAATATGCAAGATGCATGTACAATTGTACATGTAAGGAATAGTGAGGAAGTGCATGTTTGAAAGCATGCTGGACTACTCACAAGGGTAGATGAAAGAAAAAGATCAGCTGAGGAGGATAGTGACAGGAGAAATGGGAGTGCTAACACTTCCTGTCTCCTGCCTAATATACCCCCTGGAATATTTCCATGCTTCTTAATTGGGGTCTACAATCTTAAAATTGATTTACAGTACATATTATACATTCAATTATGATAATAGATTAAAATTTTCTTTTTCTTAATTTATATTCAAGAGAGGTTGAATTTGGAAAAGTAGTTATGCCTTCATATTGAGGTAGGCCTAAACAGAGGAAAGTTAAGGATATTCTCAATAATGTTAATTCTTTTTGTACTTTTACATCATGCTGTCTTTCAAATATTTTAAAAGAAAAATAATTATGATGTTGAGCTGATAATTTCTGTTGATAAGTATAATTTCATTACTAAATACAATTATTGTATATGTTAGCTACAGGGAATCCGTGTAACTAGGGATTTCAATTTTGTGTAATGTTAGGTTGTGATATTTTCATTAGTTTTAATGAAAATATCAACTTAATGGTACATGAAATCCCTGAACATTTTAGGGATTTCATAAAATTCCTAGTTACACAGATTCCCTGTCACATATACAATTGTAAACTGCCTTTAGCAAGTGTGTGCACACTTTACAGGCTGAAATTTACTTGTTAGAAATAAATATATAATTTTAATAATAATAATCAATAATAATTATATAATTACAAGATTTTTATACATTTTTATAATAAACTAAAAAATCTAAAGGGAACTTACAGACTAGGACATAGTCTTGTATTTTGAACATTTAAATACAAATTTTATAAATACTACAAATTTTTGAGACTTGGTGAAGCTACCACATTTTATATTGTATTTTTATAACAGTTCATGTAATTCCAGGTTGAGTTTCCCGTTTCATTTCGTGAACTGCAGTCAAACACTGACATAAAAACTCCACCATCCAATTGGCTAAGAGGACAATTTTCCATATATTTTCCAAATCTTACCCCTAAGCATTCAGATTTTACCAGGTAGGCACTAAAACCAGGTGTGGTAAAAGCTGTGAGAAGTAGTCTAAGTAAACTGAAAAGCTACTGGGGATCAAGGTCAGCGGGATCTCCCATGTAGAAAATTATTGAAAATCTATTATATTATGTTTGCATGTCATGAACAGTAGACACCTCTGGTACAGTTGCCTGCATATGTAATGTTCCTCACCTCACAGGTGACTGTACATGTGGTATGCTGCAGTGTTAGTCAAGGTACTCCAACTGGGGGAAGGTGGGGTGGAGGAGGGACAACTGCCAGACTGGCAGTCGACGGCCTGTTGCGTGGCACGGTCAGAGTGCCGATCGGCTCCCGGGGCCGGACCTATTCTCAGCGTGCTATTTTTTCAATTACAGGGAACAATTGCGTGCTCCCCGAACTACTCTTACTCTCTGGTGACATTAAGACTAATCCAGGCCCCACTACAACTTACACATGTCACCATACACAAAGACATAGACACAATAGTACCATGAGACACATACAGAAGTATAATATTAACATATTACAGTACAACGTAGATGGCCTCACAAACAAAATCATGCAGCTTAGGGAATTCGTACACAAACAAAACATTCACATAGCACTTATACAAGAAACAAAACTAAAATGCACACACAAAACACCCACCATCCCTGACTTCACGGCGATCCGTCAAGATCGTACTGGGGGTAACGGGGGTGGACTCATCACTTACATACGTAAAAGCATTAGCTACACTGATGCTACCCAAAACATTACAAACACAATCCAAGCAGATAACACGATAGAAATACAGGCAGTTAACATTAAAACACGCGCAAAACACAACACCACACTAATCAACATTTACATCCCACCAGATAGTTCACCTCAGGTGCCAGCCAATTACAATCCACAGTTACACAATCTTGCCTCTCTCACTAATGTCATCTTAGGAGGAGACTTCAACGCCAAAGACACTAGTTGGTACCTGCACAACCAAAACAACACCAGAGGCGCCAACATAGCCACACAACTAAACAGCCTCTTCATTCTTAACAATACAGAAGAACATACACACATACCACATCAAGCAGGATACTCAAACTCCTCCCCAGACATAACATTCTGTTCCCCCTCACTAGCAACACATACACAATGGAGAACAGAAAAACAACTGTCATCAGACCACCTGCCCATCATCATTACAACACATTCTACACTCTGCCCCAACAGCCTTAGGCACACTTACAGAAATTACAAGAAAGCTGATTGGGAACAGTTCAAAATACAGACTGAGGAACAATTCACCACATTAAACAGCACACCCATCATAAACATCGATACAACACTCAAGACATTTAATCAGATTATCAATAATGCAAACAAATACATACCCAAAGGCAACATTAGGAAATACAACCCAAATTACACTAGAGAAATAGCCCACCTCATAAGGCAACGTAACAACCTCAAATATAACACACAAACACCACACACAGAAGCCATAAAACAGCAGATACAACAGCTCAACACAGAAATAAACAACAAACTCAAAGAAAAACAAACAGAAACATTCAGGGAATTCATAACAACACTAAACCACTCCACAGATACATACAGGCTATACAAGACTATAAACAGCATTACCCACTCTAACAGCGGCATTCACACCTCACACGCGGCTATCTGTCGCAGCCAAAATAATATCCTAACATACACACAAGAAGCTAACATTCTAGTTAATCACTACGCAAAGATAAGTCACTTAAACAGAGACAACAACCAGAAACATGCAGACAGACAAACAGCCAGACACAAGAAAACCTACAGACTTGACATGACCATTACACCCTTCAATACAGTCCAGACCACCAAGATCATCAAAAACATTAAGAATTCGAAGGCTACTGGACCAGACAACATATCTAACATACACCTTAAACACTTGGGCCCACAAGGAATATTAGCTCTCACAAATATCAGCACATATTCATACCAACACTGTATTATTCCTGACATATGGAAACAAGGTAAAATTATTACACAACTCAAACCAAACAAAAATCCAACAGAACCAGCTTCCTATAGACCCATTACTTTACTATGCACACCTTCCAAAGTAACAGAAAGACTAATCTTACAAATCACCAACCCACACATACCACTATCGCCTACTCAACATGGATTCAGACCTCACCACTCAACCATGACATTACTCACTAACCTGACGCAGCACATCATGGATGGCATCAACTCTAGAAGACCAGCTCAATGTACACTATTAGCAACAATAGACATTAGTAAAGCATTTGATGCTATCCCACGCTTCCCTCTCATAAACAAAATACTCAACACAAACATGCACAATAACACCAAAAGGTGGCTGAGCAACTATCTCTCAGGAAGATACTCACATGTCACATTTAATGGCAAGTCATCCAAAAACAAGCTTTTTCCGAACGGGGTCCCTCAAGGCTCTGTTCTCTCACCAACACTCTTCAATTTATACATGCATGACATTCCAACACCCATAGATAACAAGCTTACCTTATCATCATATGCAGATGATATCACTCTAACATCCACCCACAACAACATCGACACCGCTACAAATAACCTACAAACATACATAAACAGTATACAAGACTGGCTCACACACAATAGACTCAAAGTAGCGCCCACAAAATCAACCATCACCTTGCTTACAAGCAACACAAAAGAACACCAGGTAATTCCACAGCTTACACTAAACAACATCAACATTCCACACACTCACAGAACCAAAATACTTGGTGTCACATACAACACATCATTATCTTTTGCAAACCACATTCAGGACATTAAAACCAAATGTACGTCAAGACTTAACACGCTTAGGGTACTAACAGGCACAAACTTTGGACACCAGCAGGAAACAACATCACTCATATACAAACAATATATTCGCTCAGTTATGGACTATGCTAGCCCATGCTGGGCACCCATTATCTCAAACACACACATAAACACCTTACAAACAATACAAAACAACGCACTTCGTATCATTACAGGATGCACTCAAACAACACCAATAGAACACCTGCACACAGAAACAAAAATACTAAAAGTTAGGGAACATTTAGACATGAGGGGAACACAATTCATGGCAGCAGCGACAACTAACCCACAACACCCTTGCCACTACATGTACAATCATGCACCAACACCTCGCACCATTAAGGTAACACCAGAGAGATATTATAACGAAATACTCCATTCCATACCACGCCCCACAGACATCACACAGTACAGAAAACACACACACACACCTAACCCACAAAGCACTGACACGACTCGGTCCGAATGTGGTCCTAGGTGCGAAGCCGCCACCCATTAACAGGTCAGAGATCAGCCTGAGCAGATCGGATCGAGTTAACTTAGCAGGATTCCGATGTGGACATCACCCAAACTTACGGACATATAAACACAGACTAGACAACTCCATAGACGACACCTGCCACCTGTGCCAAGACACACCACAAACAATTGAACACATTATGACGGACTGTACCGCTCTAGCACAACAACGAACACAACACAACATCACTAGTGCGCTGAACCTCTGGTCCACTCCGGAGAGGGCGATCGGTTTCCTGCGTGCCGCCGGCTTGCTCGATCAGGGTGGGCTGATCGGCTAAACAACAACAACAACAACAACACATATATGTCTAAAGGACAGTTGAATGTGCAGTCATTGACATAGTTAATTTTAATGTAATGTTTGTGTTCATAAAAATAAACAATTAAATGATCATGAACAGTGTTGAATGCCATGTAGTTTACTAGTCTTATACAGTAATAAGGTTCCATTATGATTACTGCAAATCTATATGAATAGCTACTACAATAGAACTTTTTATATACTAGTGAATGGAAAATGTTCGCCTACAGGAAATGTTTGCGTTTTTCACATAGGCTATAGTTTACACAAAAATATCCAGCAGGTGAAAATTTGGCAATTTAAACTAATGGTTTGGAACAAAGTAAGAAAATAAAACTTAGATCATTAAAATACTTCATTTGAAAAGTAAATTCAGTGTATTATAATAAAACATTGTAAAATGAAAGCAGTAAAAACATTTTAAATTATACTCCATTATTACTGTATAACAAGACTGTCATGAATGCCACTAATTTCCCAATCCTTCCAAATGGTCTCCCTCATTTTGTGTAGGTTATCCCATGCAGACACAATCCATTTAGGGGTCATTCTCTGTCAGATCAACCAGTGCCTAACACCCTCATCTCTCAGATTTTGCTGAAATTTGGTTTATAGGGAGTTTGTGGGCCCTGAATCCATTTCTGAAATTATAAGGTCAATCCGACCAACGGTTCAAGAGATATGACCTCGGGAAATTTGAGGTAACTTGCGAGGTCACTAACATTTGGCGACCCATAACTTGGGTAATAATGGTCACAATTATATAAAAGTATATATATTTAGAATTAGAAAACGACAAGGAATCCAAATATGCAAGTGTTAGAACTCTAGGTTGAAAAATAAAAAAGTTACATTGTAACCAAAATTTGAGGTCACGATTTGACCTCTGGGGTATCAAATGAGAATTTTTTTTTTAAATGTAAAAAATGAAGGCATAGGCATTGGCTATTAGAATCAGCAAAAAAAAGTTTGTTTATGTTAGTATTTTTCATGTAACTAACATATAAGTGAACACCATATTCATAAGTTGTGCGTCAATTCTACCTATTTTCAGTGGTGGGCACGCGCAACAATTTTTGTAGCACCGCAACCGCAACTCTGCTGAAATAGTTGCGCCGCACGCGCAAGCGCAACCCTTTTCAAAAAGTTGCGCCACAAGCGCAAGCGCAACCAAAAATGTTGCGGCGCAACTGCCCACCTTTGCCTATTTTTTCACACTTAAGCTCATAATTTGACCTATAGAAATTAAAATTACATTTTTTTATAGATATAAAAACAAAGGCAAAAAATGTAAAATTGTATTTCACTGCTAATCTACACTGGCAATAATAGTTATAATAGTGAAAGGGGAAGACCTACTTAGAGGATTCATGTGCTAGCCTAATACAATTTTTGCATGCTCGATGCTCTCATCAATTTCTTTTTGTGGAAAAATGTATTGAATTCTGCTGCCTCCTCTTAGGGTAGGACAACTCATTACAGTTAATATATGATGTCCTGGCACTGCACATGAATCCTTGTTTGATGGATAATAATATGCACTTGATCCTGATGACCCAGAGGGATGTAGAAAGTTCACAGTGAAATCATCAAACTCTTCACAATATTCCTCCACAATTCCATACCAAACTTGCATGTCATAAATGCAGCCAACATACTCTCCTGGTTTGACACATTTTAGGTTACCAAGCATTGCAGGTTCATTAGTAAAATGACTTTTCCTTATTCTTTTCTTTTCTCCAATGCCACTTGAAATGGGATACACCATCAGTTCTTCCTTGTTTAGGGGAACAAATCTATGATATTTCTGAGTTCCAGGAATAGCCCTACTATCCTTGAATCGATGTTCCAACCGTTCTTCTGCATCTTTCAAATCAGCTGTAGTTACAAAGAAAAAATTTATCTTCTTGCTCAAGTTTTCTTCACAAAACTGAAACATGTGTTCTGGTGTAAGAATTTGCCTCTCTGTAGTTCTCTGCAAACTGGCACGAGCAGTAGCTCTTTTCACTGTTCCTCCAATCCCATCACATGCATTTTTGCCATGGGATGTAGCAAAGAAGTGCCATTCACAAGACAGACCAAAATCCTCTTCATGGTAACAGAGATTTGTGAAGTTGTATCTGTTCTTATATTGGCCAGCACATCCATCTGAGAAATAGTGCACCTTCTTCAATTGTGGGCATCTGAATTTAACATATGTCATAAGCTTCAATATGAATGAGTAAACCATTATAGTGTTGTGTTTTAGTGATGCAGATAAGAAACAGACACTAAAATGGCTAAGTTCCTGGTCTGCAGATGATCTATAATAGATGACAAAAGGGTGAACTGTACACTGTGAATTGTCCCAGTGAAACCCTTGGGCAGCATCCTGGACAATGAAAGAATAATTCTCAGAGAAATCACCTACTATAACTACCTCGCTCTGAGGTGGTAGTGTTTCTTTCAACTGCTTGAAGTACTGTGATTGTTGCTGAGCAACAAAGTGATGATGAACCATGCGGGATATTTTCATGCTTAGGGATGATAAGTATTCATGAAGTGGCTCCACCTTATCAACCATTGTACAACAGTCAACAGTCACCCATTGCTTGTAAGATATTTCATTTGGAGCTGATTTCACACTGTCAAGTAACTCAAGAAAATCCAGGACACCCTCTTCTCTTGGGCAATCATTGCAAAGTTGCATCATGCAAGTCTCTCTTTCTGTACTGCAGACACTGTAATCCATAAGATCCTTGTATGAAAGACCTCTTTCTCCCAATGCAGCCAGCTGCAATTTTGGATTTTGATGGTATGTGCAGACACAGACAGAATGAGTCCCACCACTACCGGCAAGCACACAATATGATGGCCGTAATTTTGCAAATGTGGAAAATCCTATTTTGGGATTCTTTTCATCATTTTTATATAGTTCAAACATCTCTCTTAAATTCCCGAGGACCAATCGTTTTTGCACCTTCATTGCACCTTCAGCACTGATAACTTTCACGCAATCCTTTTGGCCAGGACACATACGACTAACCTCTTCTGACTCATAGAATCTTCTAACTATATCTTTGTGTTCTTCAGATATCACTTTTCCTTTGCTCATTAGTGGAATCTTCGGAAGGATTCCATGTTCTGATTTAAGTGAACGGCTTCTTTTCACCATGTATGTTGTAGTTTGAAAGAAACTAGCTGTTTTTTAATTGTGTATGGTGAGAGTGTCAATATTTGTAGTTTGTGATGGTGACATTTGCTCTCCAGGAATGACTGTTTCAATTCATTCATTAATTTGTCTAGATGTTTTTCAGATTTAGTTTCAGGTTTTGAAGTATCACTTACCTCCTCGGTAATTTGAACACCATAACTGAGTTCTAGCCTCTCCTTCAGGTGTTTCTGAGCAGATGATAGCTTACCACGAGCCTTGCGCTTTTTCTGGCTTAATGACAGCCCTTCTGAAAAGAACAGAAAAAAAGGTTTCACACACCTGAATATTAGTAATTAAATATTAATTATAGTACCTTAAATGCTATATAATTGGCTATATAGTAGATCAAACAGACCTTGTAGTAAAGTATAAGTTATTATATTAATTTATTACTTACTTTTTTTAACTGGTGTTTGGTCCAGAAATGCTAGAACTGGTTCAACTGAAGTTGAAGGATTTTCCTTTATCAAGCAATCACTGTCATTGTCCAGATCTTGAATTGAAGAGATGTTACTCAAGCCACTGATAGTAGATGATTCATTTGAATCCTGCTCAGACTCGTTGTTTTCAGTGGTACTAAGTATAGTGGGGTTTTTCATTATCAGTGTCCAGCAGTTCACACACAACAATGAGTCTTTTTTCACTCTTCCAGCACATTTTTCAACAAGTACATCAGTCACTTTTCCAAGATTGATTGTTATGCGTTTCTTGTGTTTTTGAATAGGGTCCTGGCAGTATTTCAAGTGCCGAACCATTGTATTTTGATCTGTAAAGATATAGGATTTACAATTAGGTAATATATATTTTTTAGAAAATATATAGCTATACACACTTAATATTTTAGGCCTTGATAGTCTCTGAGGCTCATTAAAACACCATACCCACCAGCCACCCACAGTGCTGGCTGGAACTGTACTAACCTGTAGACAAGGAATTTTGCAACTATCTGTGTTGATTCTGCACTTAGACAAGTAGCAACATGTTTCAACAGGTTTGTTTAGGCTACATGTGAGCTTAGTCTTCCCCTTTCACTATTATAACTATTATTGCCAGTGTAGATTAGCAGTGAAATACAATTTTTATTAAATTCTTGGAGCTTGAGGTCAAATTGATAGCTAAGATATAAAAATTCCTTGAAATGACAAGCAATTTATAAATATGGTGTTCACTTATAAGTTAGTTACATGAAAAGTACCAACATAAACAAACTTTTTATGATTGTTTCTATTAGTCAAGAACCTGACTTTGTTTTTTATATCTATAAAAAATGTAATTTTAATTTGTAGGTCAAATTATGAGCTTAAGTGTGAAAAAATAGGTAGAATTGACGCACAACTTATGAATATGGTGTTCACTTATATGTTAGTTACATGAAAAATACTAACATAAACAAACTTTTTTTTGCTGATTCTAATAGCCAATGCCTATGCCTTCATTTTTTACATTTAAAAAAAAAATTCTCATTTGATACCCCAGAGGTCAAATCGTGACCTCAAATTTTGGTTACAGTGTAACTTTTTTATTTTTCAACCTAGAGTTCTAAAACGCATATTTGGATTCCTTGTCGTTTTCTGATTCTAAATATATATACTTTTATATAATTATGACAATTATTACCCAAGTTATGACTCGCCAAATGTTAGTAACCTCGCGAGTGACCTCAAATTGCCCGAGGTCATATCTCTTGAACCGTTGGTCGGATTGACCTTATAATTTCAGAAATGGATTCAGGGCTCACAAACTGCCTATAAACCAAATTTCAGCAAAATATGAGAGATGAGGGTGTTAATTTCAATTTTTTTTGGTTGATCTGACAGAGAATGACCCTTAGCATGAATAGGTTTCAGTGTGGAGAGCTTCAAATCTATCTTACTGAGAGATTAATTTATGTTGGAAAACACACTTAATATAATAGGCATCAGCCACAAACTAGTGGTGATATCCTGCTTCATGCAACCATCACCTTACGGTTTCCACTGACACACCCATATGTAGTCTCTCTTGGATGGCAACAGCAAGTAACCATGTCAACACCATGGTTTGGCCCATCATTATTTCACAAATATTAGTACAGTATAATATTGTATGAATTTATAAGTACATATATATAAATATATTTATGCTAGTATAACCATGGATTATTCTTGTGATTTTGATAATTAATCAGTTACTGATATTCAGATCAAAAATATTAACAAGTTCTTTGTATAGCAATTGATAAGCCATTTCCCACTAACTCTGTCCCTCTACTTCACTGTCTCAATCTTTTTCTCACTCAATGTCAATACATATATATATATATATATATATATATATAATCATGTAGATTCGTAAGTTAGTAAAGGTTTAAGGCTGCACATAGACTCTACAAACGGCTTTATTAGCATTGTTATATAATGATTTAATATACACGAGACTGGTGGGTGAGGAAGGGGAATGAGGGAGTGTGGAGGATGATTGTGTAATATCTATTTTTGGTTCAAATTCACTAGTATATAAAAAGTTGTATTGTGGTATCTGTTCATATAGACTTGCAGTAATCATAATGGAACCTTATTACTATATATGACTAGTAAACATAGAGTTCAACGCCATTCACAATCATATTAATCATTTATCTTTATGAACACAGACATTACATTACAATTAGGGGCCATTCAAAAATTGTGATGCTATTTTTGCTAACTTGACAACCCAGATCCCCAAGGAACATTCTGTAATGCTAGACCAGGCTCCCCCTAAGATTTTATGTAACACTTCCCACATGTTATGGAAAGTTACAGGGGGGTGTCAGGTTTTAGCAATGATAGCATTACGTAATTTTTGGATGGTGCCTTACCTGTATGTCAGTGTTATATGTTGTTGGACTCGGTTGTCCCCCCTCCAGGGTTGGCAAAAACCCAACTGGTTTTTTGCTGAGTAGTTGGGTTTTTGGGTTTTTGCCAACCCTCCACCCCACTTTCCCCCAGTTGGGGTACCTTGACTATCACTGCGGCATTGCCACATGTACAGAGTCACCTGTGAGGCAAGGAACATTACATATGCAAACAACTGTACATTCCAGGCCAAGTCATAAAATGGTGAGAACCATCACACCTCAGATTTCCTTAAAATTTGGTATACAAGTTGTTTACTACCCAAGGGCCAAATATAAAATTTTGATTAAAATGTAATTAGTTCAAAAGTTATGACCCTCACCAAAAATTGGTGGGGGATATCACCCCAATATTTTGTAGTACCATATTTTAGACCCTAATCGGGCTAGAAAAAAAATCTCAAATGAATTTAGATTATAATCAGAAATTAAAAACTAGCATAGATTTAACTGAGACTTTGTTTAGCTTTTGAGTTGTAAACAGAACTGGCATATCAAATTTCAAGAAAATCTGAGATGGGGTGATTTGAGATTAATTTCACCTTACATTATTTGTCATTGAATGGACCTTCTACGGTACTAGTTATTGGAAAAATGTGTGTTGTGATAAGGTGGGACAATAAAACAAGGAGTAGCAAAAAAGTTTTTGGATACCTAAAGCATTTTTTGACTACTACAACAGCCATTTTGAAATAATTGTTTTTGTGTTTCAAAAATGCAAGTTGAAAATGAAAATTCTTACATAATGGACTTTCAGAATCTTCAACAGTCAGAGGAATGTAGGAGTTCCACAAAATGCAAAATGGTACCACATGATATAAAAATTATAAAAGCCTATCAGATATCAATTAATAATTTTGCAAACAATGATTGAAAATGAAAATGGTCATTATAGTGTTTACTAGGGCATTCTGCAGCTATAGGGGTGATGTACAAAGTTTTGAATTCAATACCACACACATGTTTAATCAAGTCAATTTATTAACTAAACAACACAAACAAAGTTTTATTCAATTTGAGTAATATTTACTGGTCCCCCAAGAGCCTCCTTCAAGTCTTATTGGGGAGATTATGGAATCAGCTGAACAAAAAATGTACTTCTGTAACTTTACATCCAAAACAATTAACAGAAACCTTAGTCTTTTCAACACATTAAGAAAACAATGAAAAATTTACCAACATATCCATAGGGATCATATGTAATGGGACTTCTTTGCACTGGGACTTCTTTGCACTGGGCATGGTCTTCCGATGATGCTTGATCACTTGGAATGCCAATTCTTTCTTGTCTTCGCGCTGGGTAATCGAGCTGTTGAAGTCAGTTGCGAGCTTCACCGCTCGCTCAGCGCAGTCATTGATGACCCGAATGGCCCTAACTCTCTCCTTCATCGCCACCAGGTCCTCCAGGTAGTGGGGAACTTTGAGTCCCATGCATTTGAAGAAGTTAGCAGTCCGTTTAGACACGAAGTCTGGAAGAGTGAGCAGATACGGTGATTTCATGCACTTTGACTCGAATTTTCTTAGCCCCTTCTTGCGTGCAGGGACCTCATGGAGATTTTTAAGCATATGCTTCTTTTCCAAATTGTCTACCTTATCCGAGAAAAAGGCGAGACCAACAAGGTCTTCACTGAGGTACCAGAGGTGGTTCTGAGCCTTGGCTATCGCAATGGTTGCAACTGCCTCGTCTTTGGTCTTGTATCCTTCAAGCTGTCGGAGGAGCTCGATGTCGTTTCAAGGAGCATCGACGCCACTGGGTGCCTCAAACCACGCTCGAAGGTAAATCGTAGTGGAGAATACGTTGATGCGTCGCAGCGCCTTCTCTTCCGACGGCGTTAGGGAAAACTGCCTCCGAAACAAGATCATCTTGAGGGAATAAATTCCTTTTGCCATCCACCTAGCTCGGTGGAATGCTCCGGGATAGCGGAAGAGAGACTTCTTCTGCTTCCTTGGAGGGACGGTTGCCCCCAAGAAGAGAAGCGCCAGCTCCATGTATTCTTGGTAATCATCCCGGTCCTGCTTCTGACTAAGTCTGGCACTGATGAATTCAACAACACTGTTCCGGTTATCAGAGACAAAAGTCTGCAAGGGGTCAGGGTCTTGCGGGTCATCTTCAAAGGGATGGTAGCTGCCCTGGTCAATGAAGCTCCAGTAATCCCTGAAGCAAGCAAACAAAGGAATGTTCGGGCCAGAGGAAGAAAAGAACTTGTCGAAGACTGCAGTGACCACCAACTCGTGAGTGTGGCGGCGGCAAGCGAAGACGACGAGTGGACGCTGCAAGCCGCCTTCAATTGTGACACATGCTCCTGTGTGGAGACCTGTATTTGCCGCCATTGTGTCACAACATATTCCTGCAATGAATGGTTTCACCTTCAGCCAATTGTCCAGCACGGTGAGTATGGCATCTCCCATTGCTCTTCCGGTTCCTGATGCAATTTTTGGAATGGCCAGCAGCTTTTCGAAGCCTTCTCCTGATACAACGATGGGTAAGCGATCCGACTTACCACCTCGTTCGTTGGGAAGGATCTTCCCATCGAAGTGGAGAATGCACAGCTTCTGGGGGTCAAAGTTGGTCTTAATGTCCTCAGCAATTTTGTGTCGTGTTTTGGTTCTGGCACCGTGAATGGAGGTTGCTGAGAGCGTCAATTCTCGCACATTCACCCCAGCTGCTGACAGGGCAGGAGCGACGATGTGTATCTTTTTGCACGCTTGTATTTGTCCGGTCAAGGGCTGCGACGAACTGGGGGTCATCGATAACCCGGCGAGGGTCCATCATCATGGCTTTTGGCTGAGAGCCACATTGGCAGAGGCGGTGGCTGACCAGAGTGAATTCCTCTCCCGAAGACTCGGTGGAGCTGGACGAGCTGCCAGTCAATTCTGCATCTGCCTCTGCATGCTCCGGCTCCCGTATTCATTTCATTTCCTCCTTAGACTTGTGTCGTCGTCGCTCCTCGTTCTCCTGCTTCATTGCCTTGGCTTGGATGCTTTGGCAAATGCAACGTCTTCTGGGCCAATGACCATCTTTCTCATTGTCCGTTGGTCTTTAAGAAAGTCGCAGTCCTCTTTATTTGTCTTCGAAGACCCAGCTTCAGAGTGAGCAACATCAAACAATGTCTCCATGTCCAACAAGAACTGTTGTTCATGAGCTCGCTGTGTTTCCGTTCGTCGATCCTTGTGATTAGACAACTTCACGTACCTCTCGTGAAGCTTTTTGAGCTTGGCAACAATGTATGGCTTGTGGGATGTCTTCAACGATGCTTTTGTCCACACCTCCATGAGTTCTTCGGCCACATCACTACATGCTCTTGGAAGGCTTTGCTTCGTGACTCGTTGGATGAAAAAAAGACGCTTTCCAACTTCACCCATGGTGGGAAGCTGTCTCATGGAAGAGAAATCCTCCTCCCTGAGGTGCCTGAGAAGCCACAAACTCACTTGCTTGCGTGTTGTTGCCATCTGTGAAACAAATAAGACTCATTAGTAGTGGTACGACATGCCAGACTGATAACACAGTTTGTAGGCAGGCAGTAGATGCCCACCTAGTGGGGATGGGTTGATGAACGGAAAGTGGTTGTGTGTGTGTGTGTGTTTGGGGATGAGTAGTGCTAGTCATGTGCTCGTGTCAATACACTCGCTGTTTCAATGCTCTACAAGTTGACCCAAACCTATAAGGGGCTTGGGGGAGTGGAAGGAATGAGACTATCAAGACCAAGTTTTGTGTGGTTTCTTTTTAGTACAAACAGATCCAGTTTAGCATATGTGCGTTGCTGGATTTCGAACTTCGTGTTTTCGGAATGCCCTAGTGTTTACATATATAATGAAAAGCTTTGGTTTGGTATCATTGAAGATGAGTCCAAAGAACTTAGAATCCATAAATTAACTTTTTCCACTCAAGACCACATAATGCATATAATTCTCCAGAAAAATAAAATAAATGTTGGATTCTAACAAAAGACGTGTGCAAAATGTCATTTCCAGGAATTATTCCTGCTAGAGTAAGGATCCTTATGCTGGCATGAATAACACCAGTACACATTTGAAAACTTGTCGATCGATTTTTACAAACTAGTTGGTGATTCTATATAATTTGAGTGCGCTGATCTCAAAAATATAGTTAGTTTTTCCCTATCACGTATGGTTTTCTTACTACAAGGTGTGTCATAAATCCCTCATTTATCCCCAAATGTGAACCATCTTATCGAGACCAACATTGGATTGCACATGCTAATAATGTAGGGTAAATATATATACCAACCAGTCCCGTTCCCAGCAAAATACTCTCTCCCCTCCCATTAATGGGTGGTTAACATTTGGGGACAGATGAGGTATTACAACACCCCTTGTAGCACGAAATCTTTAGGTGATAGAGTAAAACCTAATTAAAGCAGAATTAAATAGCTCCTAGCTCTTGGACAAGCATATTGCTTGTTTATGAAAAAATAAAAAAATAACTGAAAGAAACAAAATATATTTACCTTCTTTACTTGCAAACATTTCAGGACTTATTCCAAAGACAAGACTACGAAGGTAGATCTGACTAATGACGACTAAACCGGTGCTTCTTTGATGTTTTCTTATGCTGTGCGTTAGGCTGATCTCGTTGCAGACACCAGCAGTAATCCGCCATCATATTTGTATGCCATCTTCCTTGATGTCTTCTTTCCATGGTTTTGATGTCCTGGTGAAATAGTTCCCCTTGCTCCTCACTGACATCTCCAAGATTTTCGGGAAAACGGTCAAGATGCGAAAAAAAGAAGTGAACTTTCAGGCTCATGTTGCAGCCTAAGGCGCAAAACTTTTTAAGCATATTTTCCACCAGTCTTTCATAATTTTGGCTTTTGTAGTTTCCCAAGAAGTTTTCAACAACATCTTTGAAACCAAGCCATGCTTCTTTTTCTTTATTGGTCATTGTGTTCAGGAAATGATCGTCTGTCAATAACTTTCTAATCTGAGGACCTATAAAAACACCTTCCTTTATTTTCTCGTAGCTAATCTTTGGATATTTTGAACAAATGTACTTGAAACACCTTCTCTATTCAATGCTTTGACATACTGCTTCATCAAGCCTAACTTAATGTGCAAGGGTGGTAGGAGGATTTTATTTGGTTCAACTAGATGTTCATGTAAAATGTTCTTTGATCCTGGGGTAAGATTCTCTCTAGGAGGCCAAGTTTTCCTCTTCCAGTGCTCGACTATCCCATTCGCAGATGAAACATGGCATCTTAGTGTATCCTGATTGCTGCCCAAGTAACATGCAAAGGACTTTGAGATCCCCACACAATATCCATCTGTGATTTTGATACTGAATTTTTTCCAGAAGCAGTTTCATGTTATCATAGATCTCTCTTAAATGAGTAGAATGGGCCACTGGGATTGATGCATAATTGCATATTTGTTACCGTTGTGCAGTAACACTCCTTTTAGACTGGTTTTAGAGGAATCTATAAACAACCTCTAGTCACTGGTTTGGTATTTGATGCCTAGCTTGCACACTAATCCTGTGATGTCCTTGCAAAATACCAAGGGACCATCTTCTTCGAAAAAAGGCATGAAGTCTTTCTCATGATTTCTGTACCAAGCGAAGTATGTGTCGGATGCCAATAAATTGTTCTTCTGCAATCTAGACCCCAAAAGTTCTGCAGAGTCCTTAGGCAGATTCAAATCCCTGACTAAGTCATTTAGTTCGGCTTGGGTTAATGGTTTAGGAGGATCTCGGTCAACTGTTGGCTGTTCATAAACATCATCATTGTCTGGATTTGGAGCTGAATCAGAATATGAATTGTATTGATCCAGACTCTCGGGTGGGTGAGGAGTAGGAACTTCTGGACCATGGGGTACTGGCCTTATTGCAGATGGAAGACTTTGGTATTGAAGGCTCTCTCTATTCTTTGCATTATAACCTTTAACATTGCAAGAACAGAAGTAGCAGTCGTCGGTATGGTTTCTAGGCTCGCGCCATACCATAGGGATCCCAAATGGCAAACTTTTCTTTTTACCTTTGCTCCAATTCCTTAGTGCCGCAACACACGTAAGACAAACCTTGTGTGGAGCCCAACTTTTGTCTTGATCTCCTAATTTAACTCCAAAATAAGCATGATAAGCTCTCTTAATGAAGGTCATTACATTTGTCCTTTGTTTTACAACAACATACCAACCACAAATATAACAAAATATGTCTGGACTATGGGTACATCCTCTAGAAGCCATTATTAAAATTTTAAAGACATAATGTTAGAATTATCTATCTGAAGAATATGAAAAAACGAAATTAATTAAAGATAAAAAAGGTAAAAAATTACAAAACGCCCTAAAATTGTTTTGCTAATAACTTTAAAACTGTGGGTGATAGAAAAAAACTGGTAGCATTTTTTAATTCAGCGCAGCGAACTGCTTCAGAATCACAACTCAAAATAAAGAAATCGATTTTCATGCAGACTGGTGTAATTGGTCCAGTTGTATAAATTTAGTTCTTAAGTTCTTTGCCTTCATGGTAATGTGAAGAAATAAGTTTTCTCATTGGAATAAGATACATTGTTTTAAACTATGCTTTAGGAAACTGAAAATAGTTAAATTAACTATTTTATATAATTGCTAATAGGCCTTAACTATATAATTTTCAGTTTCATTATGGGCTATCAATTTCCTGATTGTATTGGGGAAGTTGACATAGTATCGGATGCTGAAAATATTAAAAAGCTTTTGAAGATGGCTTATAAACCAAACACTCATCTTAGCATGATGGTTCATCGTGTGGGCAAAACCATATTAATTGATGAGTTTGATATCTATAAATACTTATTAAGACGCTCCCAATGTGAATGGAAGTGGCTGAGAAAATTTTTCTATGAACATGTGCTTGAATCTTTGGCAAGGAAGGTAAGTTTATTGAATGTACACTAGATTTTGTTTTATAAGACTTAACCATTTAGATGAATTAAGATTGTATAAAGTTAGGCTGTATGGCTAATCACTAAAATGAGACTGGAAAATCTACTTAGCTTTCAACGCAAAATTTTTTAATGTAAGCTAGATCTAATAGATTTTGAATAGTAAGTAGGGTCAGCTTGGTAAGCATTGTCAGGTTTAAAGCTTCCTCCAATTTCATGGTAAATCATTAAATTCGCGTTGAACTTCGACTCTTCTAAGAAAATGTTTTAAATATCTAATTTAGGATACCATATTGACAGAGTTTAGTTTAGTTTCCTATCTGAGGTTCTTTTTTTAAAATTGTAATGAACAAACATTAGATTCTTCAGAGAAGTCTAAGGAAGGTCCCGAGTATAATTATTACAATTTATATTTAGGAGCAGAATGTTCTAGTACGACCCAACAAAAGCAGAGATGTTGTACAAAGTAAGAATTTGCTCTCAAAATTTTTGTACCACAGCATTGGGGAGAAGGTTGAATTGTCCACACCAGAACCAGTGAGGGAAGAAATTCCTATGTCTGTGAGAACGGTAATTATTTATTATTATTTTCTAGGTAAAAATACATTCGCAGTAGTATTTGAGAAAATATTTATCATTATCTATGTCAGATCATAAATGAACTTTAATTTTGTTAGCTAAAAAGGTTTACCCAATAATTGGTTTGGTCAGTTCAGAAAAGAATAAAATGATTCATTGTTCTCAAGGAGGTTATACTGTATATTAGGCCGGGTCGAATTTCTGGGGGCAAATTGGGCACTATGTGGGGCTTATGAATTGGGGTCCTGACCAACATACTCCAAAAGAAAGTTTATGCTCCTAACTGAACCACTAGCATACTTCCTCCTATTTTTGGCTCCGCCCCAAAAATTGAAAAGTCTCATAAATGAAAATGGAGACCATTTAGAGCATCTTCTCATAGAGATGCCCCCCCCCCCCCCCCCCCGCTAAAATTGCATAATATATATCGTGTGCAATTTTCAGGCAATTACCTCAAACATTTGGATTTCTCAAAATTTTCACCAAGCGTATTTTCTCAATATTTGCTATATCAGAAAATTGATTACACATAAACATCGTTTATGTGTAATCAATTTACTGAGCTGTGTTGAATTTCAAATTCAATACCAATAAATTTCATGTTCTATTTATCATATATTTTTACAGGAATTATAAGAATTTATGCTCTTTAGATTTACTTATGATCCATGCATGATTCTATAAAAGCTGGATTTTTAATTTTTTAAAAAGGTTGAAAAAATGCAGCTTTTGGTTTTGCCACTGAATTCCGCCGATCAATGATTCCTACAAAGGCAGACATTGTCAGACACTATTTCTTCATTCAAAAGAGAGAAAAAATCAAGTCAAGGGGATCAACAACTGCGAATGATTGCTACAATATAGTTACCAAAGATCTTCAAGATATTTGGGCCATGTTCTCTTTCCCTGTCATTCAAGAAAGATCTATTTCTTCTGCAGTGGAAAGATTAATCAGATCAGCTCTTTCCTTGAACAAGGTTCCTCTACGTCAAAGGAATGAAAATTTTGCTAAAAAACTTTCTTCATATGATGAAATGTTTGACATTTGTACTTGCAAATGTTATGATAAAGGAATAGAAAGGCCGTTTTGTCGATGTGAGGTAAAAATCCCAATGGTAGAGTGGGAGTCATTTGTAGGCCAAAAGCAAAGAATAAATCAATTAGGGCCATTTGATCGTGAAGCTGCCGCTGTCCAGAGACGATCCCTTTCAAGAGCAAGAGAGGCAACAAAGGTCACAAGTGGAAATGGCAGAGGCTATGGAAGTTGTACCATCTTCTTCAGTAGATGACTTTAGCGAAGATATAGAAGACAGTGACAATGAGCTAGAATTCGTGCCTGATGTGGAATTGATTGAAAATGATCAAAATAGGTATTCATACAATGAATTACCATTGGTGGCAGACTGTTACCATGTGAGTTCGAGAGCTACAGCAGCTATTGTTAATGCTGCATTGAAAGATATGGGAATAATCGATCAATCTAACATGCTTGATAGGAAGAAAATAGAAAGAGAGAGAATTCGTGTAGGCAAGAAAAATAGTTAGATCTGGATGTGAAAATGTGAATATTGAATGTATAGGGTTTGATGGAAGAAAGGATGATACATTAACCAAGCATGGAAAAGAGAGAGAACAACATTATGTGCTGATCAAAGACCCTGGAGGTATCCATGTAGACCATCTCTGCCCTAACGCAGGAAATGCTCGGTGTACAGCTGATGAAATTATAACGTTCTTAATTGATTCAGCGAGCATCGACACACTCAATGCTCTGCTATGCGACGGTACTGCTGTCAATACTGGTAGAATTGCTGGTACCATGAAATTGATTGAAATTTTTTTGCATAGATCAGTTCAATGGCTCGTCTCTCTTTTACACATGAATGAACTCCCCTTCAGACACACATTTGAAACCATAGACGGAAAAACATCAGGGCCAAATACCCTTAAAGGTTCAATTGGAGCCAAATTGAAATGTGATTTAACCATTTTAGACTTAGTGGCATTTTCACCAGTTCAGGGCAACGTCCAAGATATACCACTGAATGTCGTGAAAGAGTTGAGCAGTGATCAAAAGTATCTCTATGATATGTGCCTAGCAGTGCAATCTGGATGGGTATCTGAAAGTCTAGCCCGCAGGTCTCCAGGTGCCATTCATCATGCTCGCTGGATTACCTGAGCAAACTGGATTCTTCGTTTATATGTATCGACTTTGCATCCCGAACAAAATCTGAAAGAACTGGTAACCATCATCATGAAATCATATGCTCCTGGATGGTTTCATATCAAATCCCATCCTAAAGCTACTGACGGAGCACAGAATTTTTTTCATTTGATTGTCTTGATGTGAGGATTGGAAGAAAAACATCGCATTATTATGGAACTGGTGTTCCGTAATAATGCCTATTTTGCCAATCCCGAAGCTAGCCTACTGTCAATGCTTACTGATAGCAGACAACATGTCAGAGAAGATGCTCTTCAGAAGATACTTCTCAGTCGGACACGTTTCAGTGGCACACAAAATTTTGAGCTTCCTAAATCTCTAAATTTCGATTCCAAAGACTACTATGAGATGATTGACTGGAGAAAAGAAGCTATCAATCCTCCACCTTTGATAAGGAATTTCAGCAATGAAGAGCTACTGCATACAAGAACAGAACCCTTGAAAATTGCTGCCTTTTCATGCCACAGTCAAAGCGTGGAAAGTGCAGTGAACTTTATTTTATTGTTATTGTATTTAATTTGGCCCTGAAGCTTTAGGCTTTACTGGGCTCTTAATTAAAAATAAAATTATTATTAACTAATAATACATAAATTATCATCATCGATATAATTCTTATTCATGATTTAAGATTAATACATACCCTAATAACAAATGCAAAGTAATTATTGAAGGTATTATACCAATACCACACAAAGAAATCAATATTAGATACGAGAGATAAGAGATGCACAATCACGAGTAATGTATCTTTAATCCTTGATTACACACGAGAAATGAATAAACAATTAATAATGGAATAATAGTAATGTACATTAATCCTAGAATTTTATTAGTAAGACCAACTTTGTTTAGAAAATGAAAAGGTTTATTGGCAGACTATAGTCCATATGTCAAATATTATTTATACAATGACAGTTCACATACGAAGGATAAAAATATATATGATTGATTAGAAATAATACAGTAATGTCGAAGTTAAGTGGAGCTACAGACACACGTTTTCGTAACCAAGAAGTCCATAGCTTAGAGGATAAATGGCAGGACTCATGGATAGCTTGGATAATCGGGTTGGTTGATTTTCTGATTCTTTGCATTAGACTGTATTGAACACATCTTGTTACCTCCGGGAAGCTCGGGACATTGCTGGTAGCAAACATTTGCGAAGCTGAGCATCTCGGGGGTAATTTATGTAAGAATCTGAAAGACCTGTTGTCCAGCAAATTTAGAGTTCTGCCAGAACCACTTTTATAATTCACTCAGAATTGCTGTCCGTATATATTACTGCAGAAAGTACGAAAGAGTGTATCTTCAGCTTCACTTGCACAGACACAAAAGTTCCTTATAGTCATATTCGCTTTAGCACAAAGGTTTCGAGATTGTTTTCTTATATCCGAGTCATCACTCAAGGAGCTGGTAATAGTTTGACCCAAATACTTAGGTGAAGTAATTGAAGAAGTAAAAGAGTTTTTCATTTTAAACCTAATGTCAGCTGGCTGATTATAGCTTTTAGGATTTAAGTGCATAACCTTAGTTTTTGTAACATTAAAAATAATGTGTTTCTGCGAATACATTTTGCAGACTTTTAGTAGCCGATCCAGACTTTTAACAGAAGGACTTAACTTATTAACACCATATCATCGGTATAAACTATTTATCCTTGTGTTATCTATACAACCAGGGGCAGCTCGCAGATAGGCACTGTGGAACTGCAGCACCCCCATGATCTTTAGTGACAAAAGCATCAGAACAAAGGATTGGCTACGGCAATCGGCACAAATTTATCCTCAATCAACTGGAATCAAGAAAAAGACTGCTTTGTTTTTACTTCAAAGCTGTTTTGTGTAATAAATGGTACAATAGACTAATTGTCTTCTTTTCAGACAAATATAATAGGCCTATATGAGGTTTATGAATTGGTCTCCTAGGCAATCAGTACTCCAAACTAAAGTTTATGCCACCCTTTTCTATATACTGATACACTTTAGGGATGTGGCAATTTTTCAAGGATTTGAAATTGTTTGGATAATTGCCTGAAAATTGCACATGACGTATATTATGCAATTTTAAGGGGGGTCATCTCTATAAATAAATGCTCTAAATGATCTCCATTTTGATTTATGATACTATTTTTAATTTGGGAGCGGAGCCAAAAATAAGAGGGAGTATGCTAGTGGTACGGAGGGGAGCATAAACTTTCTTTTGGAGTATGTTGGTCAGGATATCATTTCATAAACCCCACATAGTACCCATCTAAAAAAAATCATTTTGACT
The DNA here is from genome assembly GCA_023014485.1 of Bathynomus jamesi. Classification (NCBI taxonomy): domain Eukaryota; kingdom Metazoa; phylum Arthropoda; class Malacostraca; order Isopoda; family Cirolanidae; genus Bathynomus; species Bathynomus jamesi. The sequence continues at coordinate 778,167 of JAJOZX010000340.1, forward strand.
AGATTTTGACCCGGCCTACTGTATATTAAAGTAACTTACAGAGTTTAATCTACAAGACTTTGTATGAGGAAGTTTGAATACAGTCACAGGGGATTAGATATACATTAAAATCTTGCACATTGAATTGTGGATAAGAATTAAGATTTACTTTCTACCTAATAATTTAATTTCCAAGATTTCTAGTCCGACTAAAGATAGCTCACTCGAGCTTCCTCTCGAAGAACATCTTCCAGATCCATCTGTCCAGCCTTTCACAAGAAACATAATTTGGAACTTTGAAGATCTTCGCATGCTCATTGGAACTGACTTACCAATATTTGGTGGCAGGACTCACCCTTGTGTCTCTTTGAGGCTCAAAGACATGGACAAACCAATCAACATACTTACAGGTAAAATGGATTTCACCAGTCTGCATGAAAATCGATTTCTTTATTTTGAGTTGGGATTCTGAAGCAGTTCGCTGCGCTGAATTAAAAAATGCTACCAGTTTTTTTCTATCACCCACAGTTTTAAAGTTATTAGCAAAACAATTTTGGGGCGTTTAGTAATTTTTTACCTTTTTTATCTTTAATTAATTTCATTTTTTCATATTTTTCAGATAGATAATTCTAACATTACGTCTTTAAAATTTTAATAATGGCTTCTAGAGGATGTACCCATAGTCCAGACATATTTTGTTATATTTGTGGTTGGTATGTTGTTGTAAAACGAAGGACAAATGTAACGACCTTCATTAAGAGAGCTTATCATGCTTATTTTGGAATTAAATTAGGAGATCAAGACAAAAGTGGGCTCCACACAAGGTTTGTCTTACGTGTGTTGCGGCACTAAGGAATTGGAGCAAAGGTAAAAAGAAAAGTTTGCCATTTGGGATCCCTATGGTATGGCGTGAGCCTAGAAACCATACCGACGACTGCTACTTCTGTTCTTGCAATGTTAAAGGTTATAATGCAAAGAATAAAGAGAGCCTTCAATACCCAAGTCTTCCATCTGCAATAAGGCCGGTACCCCATGGTCCAGAAGTTCCTATTCCCCGCCCACCCGAGAGTCTGGATCAATACAATTCAGATTCTGATTCAGCTCCAAATCCAGACAATGATGATGTTTATGAACAGCCAACAGCTGACCGAGATCCTAAACCATTAACCCAAGCTGAACTAAATGACTTAGTCAGGGATTTGAATCTGCCTAAGGACTCTGCAGAGCTTTTGGGGTCTAGATTGCAAGAGAATTTATTGGCATCCGACACATACCTTTGTAGCCTTAAGTCTTTGGAATAAGTCCTGAAATGTTTGCAAGTAAAGAAGGTAAATATATTTTGTTTCTTTCAGTTATTTTTTTATTCTTTCATAAACAAGCAATATGCTTGTCCAAGAGCTAGGAGCTATTTAATTCTGCTTTAATTAGGTTTTACTCTATCACCTAAAGATTTCGTGCTACAAGGGGTGTTGTAATACCTCATCTGTCCCCAAATGTTAACCACCCATTGATGGGAGGGGAGAGAGTATTTTGCTGGGAACGGGACTGGTTGTTATATATATGTACCCTACATTATTATGTAAGCGTTACTGTAGTCTATAACAACAAAATTTATGGTTTAGCATGTGCAATCCAATGTTGGTCTCGATAAGATGGTTCACATTTGGGGATAAATGGGGGATTTATGACACACCCTGTAGTAAGAAAACCATACGTGATAGGGAAAAACTAACTATATTTTTTAGATCAGCGCACTCAAATTATATAGAATCACCAACTAGTTTGTAAAAATCGATCGACAAGTTTTCAAATGTGTACTGGTGTTATTTGTCAAATTAACTTGTATATAGATTAATGCGGACAGCTGCACGTAAATGAGGTAATTTTCTTTTTGTTGAGTAAAGTAACAATTTTGCTAACTTGGAACATTAAAAGAAAAAATTTATAAGTATTTTTGTTGTTGGAAAACATGTTAATTCTGATTAGGTTTGGCAGTACCTCACTATTTAGAGAAACCAAAGAACCCTTTGAGTCCTTGGTTGCCTCCCATCCCATTTATTACATACTACTACGTTCTAAGGTTGTAATGGTTTCACGCAGGGGTCACAATGAGGTCAGGCTCAGGCCACTACTGCTAGAATCCCTTTCTTAACCTATCTCGCATAGCCATTGAGCTCAATTGGGGTTGTCCTGAGCTGGGCATCTAGTTTTCTCTGAAGACGTCCACACTGACATCAGTAATAGTTCACTTCATTAGGCTGTAAATAACTAAAAATAATTTTGGTAGTGTCATTACAAAGCAATTTTCAAATGAGATTAAAACTTTGTTTTGGGAGTGCTGGACATTATACTTTTCCTGGTTTCTATGATGCTTTGAGGGTTGTAGGGTTTGTCTGGCGACTAGGCACCATGTTTTAACTATTTTCTGTTCTCTTTTCTTAGTTCATGTAACCTCTCCCAGTAATTTGTCTTTTAACTCTTACTTAAGCTGTAAAGCTGCTTTGCGTTAATCCTGATTGACTAATTAATTCTTTTTCATATGGGAACGTAAGAACTTGTTTAATATTATAATTTTGCAATTAAGTATTTTAAGAAGGAAATCATTATGCTTTGCCCATTCCTTTAAAAGTTCGGCTAATATTAAGTTGTGGGGACATCATCAACTTTCGGCCAATTAGACATTCCAAAATATTGGTGTCCCTGGAACTTATATTTACCAAAAGTTTTTAATATATGTCCTGTTGTTGTTTTGGCTTTTTGTTTACTCTCTTGTCTCTCAGATTTTGAATACTTTGTTTCAATCACTCCCAAATCCTTTGGTTTAGAATTTCTTTGGATATGCTGTCCATTTTGGATTTAACCCTTAAACGTTTGTCGATATCTATTGATGTTCTCTTAGAGGAGAATGGCCAACATCAATTGATGTTTTAGGTTTTTCCACAAACGACGGTCAACATTTGTGGATGCTTTACCTTTCCCGCCTTTGTTTGAGGTTTAAAATGACTCGTAAAATCAGTACAAAATTATTCTTGAATTTTTTTTTTTTTTTTTTTTTTTTTTGCGCACAGTGGGGTTATCGATCGTATCCATACCCCGTGTTAAAGGGTTAATAATACATACTTAGTTCCTCATTTTTCCTACCTTGAGTTTGAGGTTTTCACTGTTCTATTTCGTACTGTTGTCTTCTGACCATCTGTTATATCTGACTGTGACTACACACGAGGGGGGGTCAAAATTTTGTATTCTTATTCTACACACTGCTCGGAGTTTCCTTTTGGGCCCCTAAACAACATACTGTAATTACACCGCTATGCCCCCCCACCCCCCACCCCACCTACTCGTTGCATATGCCCCCCCTTTTTTTAAAATTAAATTGAAATGAAATTGAAACCAATTCTTTGAATAAAAAAAACCTGATAAATGACAAAGATTAAAGTAAATAATGATATAAGTAAAGTTAAAGTAAGTTATATATATATATATATATATACTGTATATATAATAAGAAATCTTTCTCCGTATATTACTTAAAGAATCAATTGAAGCATATTAAAACCAAAATATTCACCTTAAGAAATTTAAAATCGTAAATTACTGACACCACTGGCCTTTCCATTGGAACACAGGTAGCTTTTTTCTCGACTCCAGTACATTCAAAATAAATTTATATCTGTTTTCGTAACCAATTCTATCTTGTGATGCTTCTGTTACCACATTTACAGCATGTTCTACTCCCTGGCTGTGACAGGGAAAAGGAATAAGCTGAAGTGGTTCATTTCGAACTTTAAGATCATCATTTATCAAATTCTGTAAAATAGGTGGAGGGGTGATGGTTTCGTTGTCCCAGTTGATCATGTTAGGATAATCGTCTGCTTCAAAGCTCAGTGTTTTTGGCAGCTCAAAATTTCTCGCATTGGTACTCCTAGTTCTTGCTCGAATGATGTGCTGAAGAGCCAGCTCTCTGACCTCTCTTCTTGTGTCTGTTATCATTGAGAGTAAGATATTCTCTGGGTGGGCAAAATAGGCGTTATTTCTGAGGACACGCTCCATAATCATCCGATGCTTTTTATCTAAGCCTTTAAGTAAGTGCATGATATACAAAAAATTAGATGCTCCCTCGTTTGCCTCTGGATGAGACTTTATCCAAAACCAACCTGGAGCGTAAACCAGCATTATAATTTTTACTAGGTCTTGGATGTTTTTGTCTGGATTCCGTGTAGAGACATAAAAGCGCAGGATCCTGTTTGCTCGTGTTAGCCATCTTGCATGATGGAGGGCACCTGGGGATCTGGTGGCTAACGCTTGTGAGATGCGTCCAGATTGTATGCTAATGCACATTTCATACATATATTTTTGGTCACTGCTGAAACTTTTAACAATATCGGCCAAAACTTCTTTAATGTTGCCCTTTACAGGGGTATAATCAACTATATCCAGTTTGGTCAAATCCTCTCGGAGTTTATTTCAAAGAGAACCTTTGAAGGTGTTTGGTCCTGAAGTTTTTCCATCAATTGCTTCAAATACGTGCCTGAAGGGTCATTTGCATGCAAAAGGCAAATCAGCAATTGTACCGGCCTGTCCAGATATAATTCAATCAATTTTAGCACTCCACCAATCCTGCCAGTGTTCACTGGGGTGCCATCGCATAGCAAAGCTTTGAGGGATTCTTTGCTATTAGAATCAACTATAAAAGTTATTATTTCATTTGCAATACAACAAGCAGTTCCGTTATCTGGAGCTATATGATCCATGTAAACATCACCAGGTTCTTTGACTATTACATAATGTTCTTCGTACTCCATTCCCTTCTTTGTCTTAGTATGATCTTTTCTACCATCAAATCCGATGCCTTCAATCTGTGTGTTCTCTGATTTCACTTGGATTATGTTCTTTTTACCCACACGTATTTTTTCTCTCTCCACTTTTTTCCTATCCAACATATTGGTTTCGTCTAATATTCCCATATCCTTCAAAGCTGCATTTACTATAGCTGCAGCAGCTCTGTAACTTACAAGGTATCTATCTGCTGTTATTAAGTTATCATAAATAATTCTGTTCTGATGGTTTTCTCTCGGCTCAAAATCCGGAATGAAGTCAATATCGTCACTGTCATCATCAATTTGCATGCTCTCATCTTCCATAATATGTAAAGGGTCCAGTTTGCTGGTTGAGGCGACATTCATATCTAGGCTTATCTTGGCTCTTCTTTCTAATCCTTTAACTCTATCGTGAGTCCTTTTTCTTGCGGAAGTCGTTACTCTGTCGATTGGTCCTAGTTGGCTTTTTCTTTGTTTGTGCCCCACAAAAGACTCCCACTCAATCATTGGAACTCTAATATCACATCTGCAATCCGTTCGACTGATTTTTTATCGTAACAAGTACAAGTACAAGTACAAGTACAAGTACAAGTGCAAATATCAAACATTTCATCGAATGTCTCCACCTTCTGCTGAAAACTGTTGTTTCTTTGTTTTAATGGTACTTTATTTAGCTTTGCTGCAGATTCTATCAATCGTTCAACTTTTATAGCTATTCCTTCAAATCCTATATGTGGAAAGGAAAACTTCTCCCAAATGGCTTCCACATCTTTAGTGACAATTCTGTAACATTCTTTTGCTGTTCTAGAACTTTTCGAAATCAGTTCTTCTCGTTTTCTTACCAATAAGTAATGCCAAAATACATCAGCCTTTGAAGGAGTCATTGAAGGTGGAAATTCTGCAGGGTGACCAAATGTTGAATTGTGCATTTTGCTTCTTGTCGCCATGATTTCACTTATTTAGGCCTAGTAGCATTAATAACAAGAAACTAATTGTTAAATTCTAGCAATTGAATCATTCAATCTGAATTTAATATAACTCATTCGGAATTAAATCATAACTCATTCAATCATAAACAGTCTGAAACTAAACAAAAAATGTGACAATAATTTATATAATTCATCTAGGTAATCTATCTAAATTAATCTATGTAATCTAAATTAATCTATGTAATCTAAATTAATCTATGTAATCTAAATTAATCTATCTAAATAAATCTAATCTACTTAATAAGACTTAATATAATGCATGATTGTCACATTTGAGGTTTATATCTGTGGAGAGAGTAAAATGGGGGGGGGGGGGGGTCGCATGTACTCATTTTTTTTTTTACAAGATGTTGAGATCATCATTTCCAACTACGTGCATACTGTGGAATTGGAGAAACTCGATTTTTTGTGTGTTTCGACCCCACCCTACCCCACCCTACCCCACCCTACCCACCCCACCCTACCCCACCCACCCCATCCCACCCCACCCCACCCCCCCCATCCCACCCCACCCCACCCCATCCCTACTACACACCGTATATGATTTCGAGTCAAACGAAGGTCGGGGCGACCCATTTGTTCGGTTTTACGCCGTCGTCGTCGTAAACTTTTATGAAATAAAATGTATTTCATATTAAATAGACTTATTAGTTTTTATTCACCAACCGAACATCGAGATGAACTACTTTATAACATATTCATCGTCGTTTAGGAAAAATAACGTAAATGGGAAGGTATCATTCTGATGATTGCGCGTTTGGAAAGTATTTGTGATTTGAAAACTGAAGATACGCTTTGCAATTTAAGCTCATGCCGGGAGGTACGAAAAAGTTTTCGTATTAATTTAGAAAATTAGTTTATTAGATTTAACTTGTTACATTTGTTTTATTGAAAAAATTTTATGTACCTATTAACATTATGAACAAACCGTATGCTGGGAGTTAAGAGATTCATTTATTTCAAATTATTTTATTAATGATTATAATACAATGTTAAATGAAAGCTCAGGTATCCTGAGAAAGGTTTATGGTACTGTACTATACTGTACGAAATGTATTAACTTGATTGTTCGAGAAAATGAAGCATACGAAATAGCTGTTACCGAAAACTTGTCTCAGTTTATCATTTATTCTACAGGTATTGATTACTGGTTGGACAATCTTATGTGCAATGTTCCAGAAGTGGTAATGTGTTATCACCAAAATGGAATTGTCCAAAAGTATGAACTTATTAAAACAGAAGATTTGCCTCATATGTCTGATAGTCAGTTCTCTCCACAACTAGTCAGGGACATTGCCCATAATATTCTGTCTTTTCTGAAGTCCAAAGCAACTAAGGAAGGCCACACTTATTGGTTGTTTAAAGGTAATTGCTTAGATTATGAAGTAAATACATGGGGTAGGGGGTTCCTTCTTCACAAACTTTTCTTGTTGGATTTTTTTTTAAACTTAATTGAAAGTAGAGCCAATTCAAAGCATGGAAGTAGGCGTGGTTTTACTATAAGACAACTTTTCCACCAGGGAAAGATGATGACATCGTTAAATTGTACGACTTGACGTCTTTGTGCAATGAGGACGGATTATTTGAATCCTCGACTCAGACGGGAGCAGAAGGAGACGACGGTGAACCGGCAGATAATCCCTTCACTGTTCCTGTTGCCATGCTCTTCTACTGCGTGGCTAAGAACATGTGGAGTTCTAAGGAGTCCACTAATAAGTTTCCTACGATCAGAGCTCTCCTCGATAATGCACTCAGTCTCTTGAGAAAAGATAAATACCCAAAGGTTTGTAAAAATTATTTTTTTTAATTTCTGGCGAAGAACAAAAATTGTTTTTTCTTGGTGAATAGATAAAAAGGAACTTTACTTAAAAGAACAGATGAACTGTTTAGACATGGTGAGAAAATTTAAGCAAACCTACCCGCGATAACTCCCAAACATATTTGACCAGCCATTTATAGGAGCGCTTCATATCTTAAATATAAAATTCTAAGTAAATTTCACACATTAAAACTTCGAAAACAATTTTTGATCCTACTACTTAAAGCTAGTTGGTTTTTGAACTTCAAATCTAGTTTTCAATAGTAACCATATGCTGAGAATTAGATGTTCGGGACGCAGTGATAATACTTAATTTTTTCTTGTGGATATTAAATAAGAATAGAAAGATAAACGTGAAGAATATTGAACCCTCGCAATGAACACTCTTCAAATTCTTCTCTTGCATCATTAAAGCTTGTTTCGAAATGTTGTAGTTCCATTATCATTACCCATAAAAATAAACATTAGATGTCCATCATGTCAAAATACTCGCTCATGAAAGTAACACAATTCATCATGTGGGTAACCATTGAAAGTTCGTGAAAAAACCCTTCCGTAGTGAAGTAGCTCGTTTAAATTTGGTTCAGGTTTATAAATCGAGATTCCTTTCATTTTGAAATGCATACCCGAAGAGCTGTAATGTCAAAAATTTAAATAACTCTTCTCACATTGGGTGTTTGGACTACCCACGTCACAACACTGCTTCTTGTTAGATCAGTAATGTTAGGTGTCTGGTCTGCTCGCCAGTTGGGTGGGTGACCATCTTCGTCAAGATGTAGCTGTCCGTAGATGATTTGGATCCCACGTAAAGCTGTAGGTCCCCTGTCTCATATGACCTTTGCTTTTTTGAAGGAAGCAAGCAGAATATTCAGAGTAACAAGGATAGTTTGTGCAACATTTATTGTTAAGTATTTAGGTTAATGGAATTTAATATATATATATATATTATATACGAGGGGAGGAATGCGTTTTACCCGGTGCGTTCTTTAACCCCCAAGTATACAATAAAATACTCTTTCTTTAAACAGAGTGCGCTGACCCCCTTTTCGAGTCAGTCACTTACGGGGTCCGGGAGTTTCCCCACCCCTTTCCTTCACTCGTCGGATTTAAGTTTTAATTACTCCGGGATTAATTAAGAGTCGATTTTATCTTCAGGTACTTTAATTAAATTCGAATAAGCGGTTTACAGGCGAAAGTTTATAATAACTGGATTATAATGTAAGTTCACCAGGTTGTAAATTAATTCTTCTTCAATTACGGGTGACAATTAAGGTCACCAAGAAATAAACGAATAGAGTCTGCTGGCGTTTCCTTCAGACAGATCCTCGATTCCAATATTCCGATAAAGCTTATTCCTACTTGAAGTGAAATTCACCCTTCACCCAGGGTATACAATGAAGTTACTTTATGATTGATAAAAAACCCGACGGCCCGTCTTCTTGAAACACTTCCCTCGTGCCCGTTCTAGGTGCCGTCGTAAAACAAATCAATGCGGGGTATCGCGCTCCCTCGCCACCGCGTTTTAATAATTAAACTATTCCTTCTAAGTCCTTCCTTTAGGCCGTTCTAAATCGTCTCGAAGCAAAACTAATGCATACGAGGCGACTCGCAACCCGTCACCCGCGGAGACCAAGATCTGAACCTCGTATCTTGAAATCTAAATCTAGAGTTTCAAGTCCCGAGTCTAAATCCTGAATCTGTGTTTTAATGGCTGAACCCCACCTTATATACGAAGGAATCCATTCTCAGAGCCAAAGTCCCTTGGGACGGAAGCGTGGTGTTTTCGTTGGAGACAAACATGTAACGGCGAATGACATCGCCAAAGTTTGTCGGCACGCTTTAGATTGATTTCATAACTTTTTTTATATCGTGAGTCATTCTCCGAGCGTGTGATTAGGGGCTTAGAAAAGATTTAGCAGACTTCAATTATTTCGTATGAAAAATAAAGACTGGCCCCTGCTCTTATGTTATTTTAAGTGACATGTTATTTTAACTGATTTCAAGAAGGTGGTCGTCGGCTCTCGGCTCGTTTATAACATATATATATATATATATATATATTATAACTGCAAACACGCAGTATAATTAACGTAAAGAACGACGCTTTGTATAGGAGAATATTCCGCGCAAGATGAGAGCGAAAGAACGAAACAAATGAAAAAATGAGGTAACCACCCGGGAATCGAACCCGGGATCTTCCGATTGCCGGTCAGATATGATAACCATTACACCACGGGCCTCACTCAATCAGGTGCCCGTTTGGGGCATTGGTTTCTGCGCGCATGTAGAGGGATTACGGCATTTGATTGAGTGAGGTCCGTGGTGTAATGGTTATCATATCTGACCGGCAATCGGAAGATCCCGGGTTCGATTCCCAGGTGGTTACCTCATTTTTCATTTGTTTCGTTCTTTTGCTCTCATCTTGCGCGGAATATTCTCCTATACAAAGCGTCGTTCTTTACGTTATATATATATATATATATATATATATATATAATAATTTTCTTTTTTCTTTTAATCCTCCAAATTATCCGTAGATATTTTGCCACTCTCACCTCATTCTGGCCGACCTTTATTTACCACAAGACATCGATCCCGATTCCCCACGTTTATTCGACGTCAGCGAGGATGAGATGGAAGTGACAAAAAGCGAGAGAACCAAGGAGGTGCTTTCCACCGAGACCAAACGAGAAGGAAAGAAGAAGAAAAAGAACTCAAAGAAAGTGGCCGAATGCAATTCCATCAATTTGGCCACTTTATGTCGCCGTCACGGGGGAAAAGGTGGCAAACATAAAGCGAGGCGAGTTCATTACTTTGGAATTGTAGCAAGATTAGCATGGAATTAGTATATTTGCCACTACAGAAATTCATTATCCATCTCATCTGATAGCTAATTAATCATCTCTTCAACAATGTAATGTTATTCAGATTTTCACGGTGGAAAAGGTGGCAAACATAAAGCGAGGCGAGTTCATTACTTTGGAATTGTAGCAAGATGAGCATGGAATTAGTATATTTGCCACTACAGAAATTCATTATCCATCTCATCTGATAGCTAATTAATCATCTCTTCAACAATGAAATGTTATTCAGATTTATTTTGAAAGTAAAATTGTGTATATAGTGAGAAATTAATATTTTCATAACATTGATTGTACTCTGGTGGAACTTCATGGTTTTTCTGCCCCTGCCCAAAAACTTGGAGGGACCAATGATACTTTTTAGATCTGCTTTGTGTGGTTGTAGGTGTGTAAATTAAAGCCATAGTTTAACTAAATTAAGTTACAGAATTAACCCGAGCTGTTTCTCTTTCATTGGACAGTGACCCTCCCAAACTAAGCGGGAACGTGTATGAAAGATGTAACTCTGCCATTTATCACGTGATTTCCGGTCTAATGTATCTCGGATCATGTCCTAATGAGGTGAATCTACATCCTTCATCTACGAACGTTGAAGGAGAATCTCAGACATCGTCACAAATTCCTGATGAACCCAAAATGGCGAAGCAATTTGAGCCCATCCCGATGCCTTACGAGCCCCTTAACAAACCACACGCATCATCACACGACACAGAGACTAAAAAAAGTATTTCAGAGTTGTCACAGCCTCCGTCGAATAATCTCGGTTCACTCAACAAAGATGGGAAGAAATTAAATCGACACACAAGTAAAGCCAAAGAGAGAGTGTGTACCTCCAATAAGAGCCAAAATGTTATTGTTCCAAAGACTATTTTAACGGGGGCAGTTTTAAATTCGCATCTGAAAGATGCTTCTTGGATTGATAAAATAAGGTTCAAGTTCTTGAGGAAAGCGTCTCTCATTTATATGACCAAAGGAAGAATTGAACTAAATGGATGCAAGTGAGTTTTTAATAAAAGCTTTTTCATTTAGGAAATGAAGATAACTGTTTAAAAAAGTCGTTTGTGTCGTAAAGTGATGTCACTCATTCTTGCCGGACATATCTGAACTAAAATGGATGAAACGCTCGAGAAACTGTACTTTTCCTTGACTTTTCTTACGAATGTGTTTAGTGGATTAGATGTTATATGCTTTAAAAATTTTAATAAAGGAAAGAATACAGTTTTGGCCACAAACTGGTTCTTTCAGCAGTGTCTTTCTCGTAAATCTGAGTAGAATAGGCTAGTTCAGTTCTTCTACTTTAATTCCCTTTGCCTTGATAATGCCACCCAAAGCAGATTAAACTTTTCCAAATATTTTGTCAGGTAAACATGGAATCGCCTTATTCAGGCTCTTCTTTAAAGTGATAATCACACACGCCTCACTGAAATGTTGTTTGCAGTTATGGACTATGCTTACGTTCTGTGAAGCTCTCCTTACGTGCCTGGTGTGGGATGTTAAGTATTTTGGGACCTGAGCTTGAGTTCCCATTGCCTTCCCAACCACTTCTTTTAGCTGGAGATGCTTATTACAACTTATCCAAAAGTTGGGAACTTGCCCCATCTCACATTGAAGAATTCAATAGTTTGACCAAAGAACAAAAACAGATGAACGGATTATTAGAGAAATTAGTGCCGTGTGAAGGTAGGCTTTAATTGACTGCTTTATCTATGAACTTTGTTACGCAAAGTAAGGCAGGAATTATAGATTGTCTAGGTAAATTATTCATATTTTATTGGTCCTATTTTGATGTAATACGACACATTTTACTGTTATCAGATTGGTGAATTCAAACTAGACTCGTATTGCACATATACTGGTCAAAAAAAGAAACGCAATTTTTGAGATTTATTAATAAACATGAGGACTCAGTATATAGTAAATGATTCTTTAACATAACAAACAGTCAATAACGCGTATGGCCACCCCTAGCCACAATGCAGGCTTGGAGTCTGGCCCTCATCGACCTCAACAGTCTCTGCAGGAAAGCAACGGGGATGGCCCTCCACTCTTCAATAATTGCATTGGTCAGTTCCCTGATGTTCTGCGGCTGATGCTGACGTCTGCGAACTCGCCGTTCAAGTTCATCCCATGCGTGCTCTATCGGTGACATGTCTGGGTTGAAGGCTGGCCATGGTAAGGTCTGCACCTGTTGTCCCTGCAGGTACGCCTGCACTATCCTGGCTGCATGAGGTCTGGCATTGTCCTGTTGCAGGAGCACCAATTCTGGATGTTGCCTCATGAATGGAAGAACATGTGGGTGAAGAATATCATCCCTGTAGCGCTGGTCAGTCAGAGCTGATAGGCCCACGATAGGTCACGGTGCTGATAGGCCCATTGCAGGCGTCGTTGCCTTCTTGCATCAGTGAGAAAAGGACCTCTGTAAGGCCTGCGGGATCGGAGTCCTGCATTACGGAGTCGATTTCTGACGGTCTGGTCACTAATTCTGTTGTTGTGGATACCAGGTGTGTCTCTGGCTGTCTGACGAGCATTCCGCTGCCGATGACGCAGGTGCTGCAGTACAATGTGGCGATCCTGGCGTTGGGTCGTCACACGAGGTCACCCACGTCTTGGCAGGTCCTAAACACTTCCTGTGGCATTGTACCGTCTAACAAGCCTAGAGATTGTGCTGGGATGCACATGCATTCGTTGTGCAACTTGGACATCAGACATGCCTGCATCCAACATGCCCAAGGCACGACCTCTGTTGACCTCTGAGAGTCGTGGCATGCCTCAATCGCGGGAAAAAGTTTGGTTTTCTCAACGGGCAGTGTGTATTCTGTGAAGTCAAAGAAAAAATGCATGCCTTCATAAAGAATACATTCAATTTAATCTCTGTTTATTGTTTGTAACAAAATGGCGTCTTAGCCGGGATTAGTCAGGTTTAAAAATATGCACTAAGTGGCTTTAAAAGATTTGAACAAACATTTAACCATAATCTTGAAACTGTGATAATACCACTAACAACTTAAATTTTACACCATATGCAAGCTAATTGCGTTTCTTTTTTTGACCAGTATATCATTATCATCATTATAATATTTCCTTTCCAGATAGTAGATTGATGATAAAGATGCCCTGCGACAGTGTCGAAGCCATGATGCTTAGTTACAAATCCTTCGAAACAGCAATTAAGGCTACCAACTCTAATCCTGATTTTGAGTTGAAAAGGCGCCTTGCAGGGATATGCAATGAACTTGGTTGCATGTATATGAATCAAGCTGATCGTAAGTAAAGTAAATTATTGTAAAGGCGAGGCTAAGATCTCACTCTGAATGAATGATAACGTGTGTGCGCCACTGAATTGGAAAGTCAATATTAAGAATAGGTGGAATAAAACTCTGCCAATCTATCAAATCACCTTTACTATTTTGTTAAAAAGATATGAAAAGTAGGTAGTATAATATACAGGGTGGTCCAAACATCCCTATCTATTTTGTTGAAATAGTATTTTATGATAAAAATGTAGTAACACAATTAGATGTATATTTATCAAGCTTAGGTCTAAGGTTCAACGTGAACACCACCAGTGTTTCTGGAAAGCTCAACTCTGTCCACTGCATTGCGGAACACATTCTCAAGTATATCTCGGGTTATTTTAGCGACTACCGCGACAATACTGGTTCGCGGATCCTGCAGGTCTGTAATTCTTGTTTTGTAAACTTCAGACTTTATAAAGCCCTACGCAAAGAAGTATAATGGTGTTAATTCCGGAGATCGTGCTGCCCAGGGCCTGTTTCCACCACATCCAATCCAGCGATTTGGTAAGAGTTCATCAAGTTACGCCTGAACGATATTTGCATAGTGACCTGGAGTTCCATCTTGTTGAAAGACAACAGTGTCGAGAATGTCATCTGAACGAAGCTGGGGTTCAAGAAACTGCTGAAGCATGTTAAGATAAATTGGCCCTGTTACCTAGCTTCTGCAAAAAAATAAAAAGGTCCGTAAATCTTTGATCTTGTCATACCCAACCAATTTTAGGAGAATATCTCTCTCCCATTCGTATAACTCTGTTGATTTTTCACTAACCCAGATACGGCAATTATGTCGATTGACCTTTCCGCATGTGTGGAATGTCGCCTCACCGCTGAAGAGAATGTGGTTTAACCCTCTAACGACGGATGGTACCTTAAGGTCCACCAGAAATAATAATGTAAATTGTACTACAGTGCCTCGTTTCTATAAATGTTTCAACATGTTTATTGATAGATGTCATTTTGTTGTCGGGAAAGGAACCCAAAATGTGTATCATTTCATTGACTAGTTACTAAAATATTTAGTTTTGAATAACAATAAAACCTATACGTTCTGGTAACAAGAGTGGCCGCATATGCTGCGGACTCGTTCTTAAAGGGTTAATAAGTTTCCGGTATGAAACTCATATAGCACTTGAATATGGTAACTTTTTTTTTGTTTTGATTTTAAAATTCTTAGAACAGTCGTTTTTGGTATGATCAGTCTATGTGATACTGTGCGAGTTGACATTCTATGATTCGTTTCGAAGGAAACTTACCAATTCAACATTTTCTTGAGAGGTACCTGGACGTCCAGATCTTGCCTCATTATGAACAGATCCTGTTCTTTTAAATTTATTGACCAGCTCGCGAATTGCTTTGTCTGTAGCTCCTAGTTTGTGAAATCTTCTATCGAATTTCTTTGCGCTTCTTCCTTTGGATACGTAGTGTTACTACTATCACACGTTCTTGTACATCCATCATATATGGCCTGTAGAAAGTAAAATAGAAATATAATTATTTCGGCAAATAGATAGGGACTTTTGGACCACCCTGTATAAGTATAGAAAAGTATATTTTGTTTCCAAATGTGTATCGAATTTACAAATGAGAGATCCAGTAAATGAAGATACAAGTACCTAAGCAGTTTTCTCTGCAGTTCAGACTGATATTAAAGATGATAATTACGATTATTGCAATTGGGAAGGACAAAATCGGGAGTTGGTTAAGAACCAACGTCCAAAAAGAGTCAATATGAAGATAATGTCAAGAGAAGATCAAAGATCAGAACAAAGATGCTGTAGGAAGAAAAAAATTAGGGAGGGGGAGTGTTCAGGTTCAAGTTCAAAATTTTCCCCACAATATAACCATTTTAGTAAATCAACTGAATAAATAAATGTTTTGTACATGGAAACATGCAGAACTTAACCTTAAAGAGGGCTGAGAAGGTTCTCTCTCTCTCCAGGGGAAAGGGAGGGTTTTAATAATTTCTTGTTTGTTAATCAACAACACATACAGTAATGTAATATCATCATATTATTGTACTACTATGCTCTCATGATTTACTTTAGTTAGTTTATTTATTTATTATATAGAGTATGTAAACGTCTTATGTATAGTATATATATAATCTTAATGACCTATATATAATGAAGTTGAAATATTCCTTACCTACAACTCATTCGTGGCCATGCCGCAAATGTCCTCTGCGTTTAGATGATGTAGCGATCCATGGTTCGGATCCCACTTAAAGCCGTAGGTCCCCTTCATTACATGACCTTTGCCGTTACGAAAGAGGTTAAAACAACCCCAAAACAAATCGTTGTCGTCCGCAAAGATTTCATTTGCTGAATTTGACTCAACAAATTATCTTGAAACTTTCAAAATAGAAGTAGAGTAATAATTTTCATTGAGTGAAATATCTCGTGACGTCACAACCTGACAATCACTATTCTCTGAATTTCCTATGTGAAAAACTGATGCTGAAAAACTTCTAGAAATGTGCCAGAATTTGGTTGGAGGAATAAAGAGTGGAGGCAGTTTGTGGGAAGATAGTCGAAGGTTCATCGAAAAAGCTTTCGACATCTTCAGAGAAGTGGGCGACAATGACAATTTAGCTTTACTCCACTGCAACAAGGGACGATATCTGAGGCTTTATGCTTTCCACAGTTCCTCTGTTAATGGTCAACAGGTTTTCACCCCTGTGGTTAAAAAGATATACGAAAAGGTAAGAGGATGTTTACTGGCTTTCAAAATTTTTGTGTTGATTGTGATTCTTATTTTAAATTAGTAATGAATTACTGTATATAGGATACATCTCGTGTCATGATCCATAAGATAAGGCCAATAAACCGATTTTGCATTTAATGGCTTCTGAAGACTAGTAACAACTTAACTATTGGTACGTCATACTTTTTTACTTCAAAAAAACAATTTAGCCTAACTCATTCTCGCCTTAAACTTTCAGGCTTTTGATGAATATGATCAAGCATTGTCGATCTTAAACTCTAAAGAGAGTGTTCATACAGATGTTGCAGAGTCTGTTGTATGGGAATACTCGACCACTCTCTTCAGCTATGGTACGATTATTCAAGACACTCCGCGTGACAAAGATGAAGCAGTAAGTTGAAGATTTATGAAACTACATTCTCTTTGAAAACGGTTTATTACACGTGTTCCAGTTGCAAATCTATCTTTGAGACCACCACCACCTAATGAAGTCTTGCAGTTGATTGATTTTAATTCCCCCAACGACAAAGTTCACATCAAACTTAAAGAACTGTTTGTTGGTTGCTTGAACGTGGATCTGAATTCGTATAATGTTTAGAACTTTGCTAATAATTAAGGATGTAGTTAACGATTTACTTAAGTTAGTTCAGAGTTCGTGAGAGAGAAATTCCAATAGCTTGAAGGTCACATTCATTTGGATCATTGAAGTTGTCATACATGGTCAAATAATGATTCGTATCAAAGTGACCTTTAGAGAACGTCCTTTTTACATAAAAAAAAAACCATTTTACGTTTTGCGACGAATTCTGTAAATGACTTACTGATGTAAAACCTACTTAAAAAAGTTTACTCAATTATTAAAAACTAATTAGTTTGTTTCGTAGAACGAAGAAAATCTGACTAAATACGTGTCGACGATATACAACAAATGTTTGAAGCTCTGTGACACTAAGTCATCCGGTAGCAGAGAACCTTTATATCAGTACAGAGCTGCTGTTATTCACGTCAGATTGGCAACGATGTATCACGAAAAGTTCAGGTACACTGCTTCATTCGTATCTTTGCAGTTTTTATTTTTTCATGTTTTTCTGAAGATATATAATGAGCGGCAGAAAAATCGGCCCACTTGGAATATCGCGAAAAGCAAAAAAGTGGGCAAGCTTCTGTTTATAAAAGTTTTAAAATTCGGAAATATAGTCTATGAGGCAACCAAATAACGAGACAAAACAACGTCAGCTGCGAACACACTAGCTGTAACGAATTTTCGACTTCTTTTAAGAATTCGACAGTGTGACATATAGTTGCTCTTAGACTGCTAGTGCCACTTTTTTTCTTCCACTAGTGGGAGTAGGCATTTGCGTTTAGTAACAGATAGACTTCTAATTCTTTTGGGTTTCAGAATTAGACATTTACAATGGATTTGAGTGCTGTGAACGTCGCAAGAGTCGTCCCCCTAATTGAAGATGGTCGGAGCCAGCGTTACATCGCCGATGCGCTAGGAATTCCAAGAACAACGGTTCAATGTGTCTACCAAAGTTATATGGAGACAGGAGAGTACACCCGAAGACCAGGATCTGGAAGATCGCGTTGCATATCTGCCCGTGACGATCGTTTCATCGTCTTGAGTGTTTTGCAAGATCGTCGCTTGACTACCACAATGAGCTGGAAAGGTCTCGAAACGTCAGTGTATCGAAGCGAACCGTTAGGAGGAGACTTATGGAAATTGGCTTACATGCTACACGTCCAGCAATGGGCCCGGAATTGCTTCCACACCGCCGCAATGCTCGTCTTGCTTTCGCTCGTGAGCATGTCTATTGGACTATGGTCCAATGGGGACGAGTATTGTTCACGGACGAATCAAGATTTAATCTTCGAACATCCCATGGACGGGGAAGAGTGTGGAGAAGAACAGGAGAAAGATTCGCCCCGTGCACTTTTACGGAGAGGGTTGCTTTTGGAGGAGTCCAATTGACATGCTCACGAGTGAAAGCAAGACGAGCATTGCGGTGGTGTGGGAACAATTCCGGGCCCATTACTGGACGTCTAGCATGTAAGCCACTTTCCGTAAGTCTCCTTCTAATGGTTCGCTCCGATACACTAACGTCTCGAGACCTTTCCAGCTCATTGGGGACGTTTGTGGTAGTCAAGCGACGATCTCGCAAAACACTCAAGACGATGAAACGATCGTCCGGGCAGATGTGCAGCGCGATCTTCCAGATCCTGGTCTTCGGGCGTACTCTCCTGTCTCCATGTAACGTTGGTAGACACGTTGAACCGTTGTTCTTGGAATTCCTAGCGCATCGGCGACGTAACGCTGGCTCCGACCATCTTCAATTAGGGCGACGACTCTTGTGACGTTCACGGCTTTCAAATCCATTGTAAATGTCCAATTCTGAAAGCCAAAAGAATTCGAAGTCTATCTGTTACTAAACGCAAATGCCTACTCCCACTAGTGGAAGAAAAAAAAGTGGCACTAGCAGACTAAGAGTAACAATGTCAGACTGTCGAATTCTTAAAAGAAGTCGAAAATTCGTTACAGCTAGTGTGTTCGCAGCTGACGTTGTTTTGTCTCGTTATTTGGTTGTCTCATAGACTATATTTTCAAATTTTAAAACTTTTATAAACAAAAGCTTGCCCACTTTTTTGCTATTCGCGATATTCCAAGTGGGCCGAATATTCTAAGTGGGCCGATTTTTCTGCCGCTCAGTGTATATAAAAGAAGACCCGGGTATGTGATGAGTTAAATTTGATTGGAAAAGATAAAATAAGATCATACAAGATAATTTTATATAATTTTTTTCCCAAACAGACGGAGTAGGGATAGTAAAATGAAGTATTTAGCCGATATACATTACCAGAAGTCGGCGGTGCAGTTCCTCCACCTTGACTCTTCGCCAGTTGACATCTTTAAAGTTCATCTGGACAACGTAGTACTTCTAGAAGATGCAATAGAAGGTAACTTTGTATCGTCAGTATAGATATTTTACAGAAAACTATTATTTGTATTTTATGAAATTAACAATCATCTAAACACTGAACTTTGTAGATAGAAGTAGTCGACCCATAATTGAATTTTAAACGATATAATAGTCTTTCATGCTGTGAATTCTTGTATCGAATGCTTTGAAAAGTTAAAATGAGACGTTATATTCGAGGTACGCTTGCGTGTATCAGTTTGTCGGAACACCCAGAATCTCTGTTCAGTGGGGCTAGCTTGGGCTAAGCCGTTAGCAAGGCCACCGGGATCTACCATGGATTAATTAGATTAACCGATCTGTGTGCTGTCGAGTAACTTGGGAACCTCTCGTGATAATGAGAAAAATAATGGATTATTAATTAATGGAGAGGTCCCTTCTATGAATGGTTTACAGTGAAGTTTGCTTGTTGATTTGAGTAAGGGAGAGAGAATATCCCCCCGAACCCCCCAAAAAAATTGTAGGAAAGGAGGGGCCAAAGGCAAACTCCCGTAAAAATGCGCCCCTGCCCCTAGAAAGTGAAAAAGAGAGCCAAAATATAAATTATTAAGTTTGGAAAGATTGTGGAGTGTGTATGATGCATGTATGTTTAGTGAGGAATAGAGAAAGAAGCGTGTGTTTGAGAGCATGCTGGATTGCTCATAGGGTAGATGAGACACAAAAAAAAGTTCACTGACAAGGGAAACGGGAGTTCCAGCACTCTGTCCCCTGCCTAACTTCCCCCCCAGCAGTACTTCCATGGTCGATTGGTGCCTACAGTCTCCTCCTTCAGGATTTACTTTCGTCAAATGAATTAGTAAATAAGATTATTAAGTATCCTGTAACAAAAGAGCAATGATGATGGCCACTGTAAGGAAACAATTTTTCTGACTTTAATATCACTTGTTTTTTCTCTTCAGAGAAATTTAGGCACTCTGATAATAGTCATTGATAGGGCTCTTTCTTTGGGTAAGAAAACGGTTTCCGTTTTTCAACCAGTTTAAGTATACTATTCTGGTTGGTCCTTATATCTGGATGAACTAACACGTCCGAGAGTGCGTTTACAGAGTTTTATTTGAGCCATGGTTGAGTTCTTTAACGGGGAAACTTACAAAATCTAATTGAAACCAGGAAAGGAGGTTGGGGCTAATGAGTGAAGGAGGAATCACTGTTCCCCAGGAAGGTGAACCCCTATCCTCCAAGACTTCCCCAATTGGTCACAATCGGGAGATACCTGGTACCTTCCCACCCCCCACCTCTTGTTAAAATTAGTGGATCATGTGATTTGTGTAAGAGACCAGTGCAGATGAATGAAGAGCAGCATTAAAAAAAAGTTCATCGTTCCCCAAGTAATGTTATGCTTAAGATGAAACACGATCAGAATAATGCTAGACTCAGCATTACGAGGTTCAAATGATTCCAAAGATACGAATGTCGTGCATAAATTTAGTTCATTAAATTTATTAAGGTAATGTTTATCAGTGTCAAAGTTCAGTAAAACAAAAACTAGAATTTTAATACAATACATGGAGAGAAGAATTGCAACAAGTTTTCCTGGGGGATGGGGTTATTTTTTAATGTCATATTAAGTTTTACTTAGGTTTTGTCTTGCGTCGCAATTTCACTGGCTATTCTTGCATTTGCTTTTTCAGGAATGAGAGATCATATGACAAGATGGAAATCTTATCTTTCGATCCTGAAGCTTTTAACGAGCTGCGTGAATGGTTTGTTGCTGCTTCAGAAACAGAAGGAGGAAAAGAGAAAGGAAGCTGAAGAGACTACGAAAGGAACCAGGAAGAAAGGAAAAGGAAAGAAGGAAAAGAAGAAAGAGGAAACCGAAGTTGCTTCAGAAGATGCGGAACTCTTAAATTCATTTTTAGAACTTTTGGAGAAGAAACTTAATAGCACACTTTTTGCTATGTTAAAAATGGTTAAAATGAATAACAAGAGGTAAGAAGATAAATTAGAAAACTGTGTACTGATTATAATTATCAATGGGTAAATATTTATTCTAATTTTAATATTGTATATTTCAAAGTTTCGTGTTAGGAGGAAAGGCAGAAAATTTTAAAGCTAAACCAGTTTTATAAACCTTTTGAATGAATTAAATGAAGACGGCGAATTCTGAGGCTACGTCGTAGCCAGTGCCGTAACACCGCTTCCCGTTGATCACCCAAGTTCAGGGTAGTAGTTAGATGAGAAACCATCCTGTGTCCAGATTATTATTTAGCAACCTGTGATTTCGGATTCCACGTAAAGCTGTAGGTTCCCTACATCATATGACCGTAGTTGTTGCGAAGAAAATTAAACCCCCATCATTACACTTTACACTGAAATCTGCCTATTGTTCAAAATTAATAATAATTTTATCTAGATAGTTGCTTTTGTGGAAATCGATTTACCAAAAGTATCATAAACTTTTTTTTTTCTTTCTCCAGTACAAGTTGTTACGAAGCGGATATGAAAGAAATGTATAGCTGCAGCCTAAACATCGGCCACAAACCTCTGGATACGCATTTACGTGAAGGAATCTTAGCCATTACTCCAGTTGCGCAAAAGATTTTTACTGTTTTTAATTTTTAAAAAGACTTTTTGTGTTTTATCATTGACCTCACAATTGTGATATCTTTGTAAACAATGCGCTTATTAATGGTAAGATTTTCTGTAATTAGTGATGCAATTTTGTAAGTTTTAAGACCGCAAGTCTTTCAAGTTTACAATAAAATATTTATAAATTTAGTTTTTAGTTTCACCCACAATGAATGTAAAGCTTAAGAATCTTAACCTGTAGCTGAGCGTTTACTTGTCAAAAATTCATCATTTAATGTGTGTAGAATTTCCATAGCAGTATTTTCATCTGCATTTGGCGTAGGGATGTGGCGACCCCATCGCCCGCCGACAGGCGCAGCTAGCTCCGCATCTCCTGCGATACAGGAGGGGAAGGATTGAGTTGGGGACCCATCCTTTTTTCTCTCCCCCGCCACCTAGATGGGTACCAACCGTCTCGGATCTTATTCGGGCTGCTTTTGCCTTCTCACTCCAAGTTTGTTCGGACACGAAGTTTTTGATAATGTATGTATTTTAACCTGTACATAAGAAGTGTGCGCATTAATTTTAACTGTGTATATGTACGAGTATTAAGCTGTTGACTCCCAGTAATCCGGACTCATTGTAACTTGTGCACCACATTGTGACCCATACTTTGCCAACTCGGTCGCCATGTTGGATAACGCAGCAGGTAGGAAACTGATAAGATACCTATTTCTGACAAGTGTTCCTGTCGTTGTAAATTCTTTGTAATTTGGGCGTGACCAGCCTCGAGACCCGCGTTAAGAGTTGCCGAATGTTATTCTCGTTAATTGCATAATTTAGCCTATGATCGTACGACAGGAGGGATTTAGCATTTTTTCCTTTTGTGTACGGGGTTTCGATCCCAAGTCGTACCTAGAAAGTCTCTAGATGTCATTCTTGTCTACCTTACTTTTAAGAGTTTTTCTTTTTCAATACCCCGGGAATACAAGCAGAGAGGAAATGCGAGATGGAGAGGAGAATGCCACAGGGATAGGAAGTGGTTTATCTAGATGAATTCTATTCTAAAACATTTGAAGGTACTGTAACTATAAACGCAAAGTAATGAAGCCACAATAATTGGATTTATTAGAATACAAGATTCGGTCTTACATTAAGGTCGTCTTTATGTGCGAGTAAAAGACCTTAAAACTTAGAAATTCTAGTAAATCAACTTCTCATTGTGGTCTTGTTCCTTTAATTCAACTTTTCGTAATCGAGAATATTCATCTAATATATCAGGTCATCCCATAAGTAATGTCGTTTTTTTGCATTGCTAAACTCGCGTCGTGTTTGCACATTTCTCTATTTTTTTTTTGGAAAACTCGAATTTTTGTGTTTAAACATGTTACTTCTCACTCTAAGTGAAGTTTCATCGTGTTAACAATCTTCGTTTATTTCACCCTTACGGAGAAGATGGCGGTGTCAGAGGAACACACCAGGCATATAATGCTTTACGAGTTTAGAAAAGGAAATAACGCGACTGTAGCCGAAAAAAATATTCAGGATATTTATGGGGAGGAAGCTTTAAATGTAAGGAAATGTCAAAGATGGTTCCAGAAGTTTAGGTCTGGTGGCTATAGCTTAATTAACTGATGAAACGCGCTCGGGCGGACCTGTTGGGTTCAATGATGACCTTCTGATAGCTACACTTCAAGAAAATTCTGCTGTAACTGTTGAAGAACTTGCCCAGCGACTAAATTCGACCGGTTCCACAGTTCATCACCACCTGCAACGACTGGGAAAAGTGTCGAAACTTGGGAAGTGGGTTCCCCATACGTTGTCACCAGACAACTGTAGAGATCGCGTGAACATTTGCTCTTCATTGCATTCTCGGCAACTTCAAGCACCGTTTCTGAATCGACTCATTACTGGTGATGAAAATTGGGTGCTTCATCACAATGTTAAGCGTCATCGACAGTGGGTTAGTGCTGGGGAATCTGCTACACCACAGCCAAGAGGACATCTGCACCCCAGGAAGGTTTTGCTGCGCGTTTAGTGGGATATTCAAGGAGTGGTTTATTTTGAACTGTTGCAGCCCAATCGAACCATTACAGCCGAAGTCTACTGTCAGCAACTTCAAAACAAAACGTCCTCATTTGGCCAATCGCAAGTGTGGTGTGTTTCAACAGGACAGCGCGCATCCTCATACTGCTTAAATCACCATTGCCAAAACTGAACAGCTTCGTTGGGAAAAAATTCCACATCTTCCGTATTCACCAGACCTTGCACCATCAGAGTACCACCTATTCAGAAGTCTTCAAAACTACCCTGACGGGAAAGAACTTGAGAGTTTCGAGGCTATCAACATTGGCCCTCTCCGAGTTTTTCGCTTCTAAACCGAAGGAATTTTATCAATATGGAATTGAAATGCTTGTAGAGGTGGCAGCAGTGTCATAGAAAATATAAAATTGATTAAATTTTATTTTCATGCAGTTTTGTTTTCATTTGGAAATAAAGGTAAAAAAACGACATTACTTATGGGATGACCTGATAGATTCAAAATGGAAAGAATGACCCAGTAATGCATCAAGCGAGAAGCCAGATTCCATATTTTTTTAAACGTTTCATTATCCTCAGGTGACTCGAACACACATGGAAACACACCACATAATTGCCATTAAACTTCAAGGGTACTTGGTTCGCTTGTAAAGGAAGGAACAGCAGCGTTTCACCGGCACTCCGACTGCCTGGATCATTTCGTCACTTGAAGATAGGTACTAATAAACTAAAAGCTTTTTGTGATCCAACGTGTAGATGGGTCCTTTTATGGGATGAGACACACTTCGGTCAACATTGATCCATATGATTGAGTTAACGTAATAAACACGTTTTCGGTATTTGAATAAGAGTAAAAGCACTATATCTGAGAAAAGTTTGCTAATATTCACAGTACAAGTTTCAGTATTTCACGTGTCATTTTTCAGCTGTACAATGAAAGAACCAAAGATAAGTGAAGTCTTTAAATACTGCAGGGTTGGGGCTCTAGTGATAGGGTGTGGCTTGTTACCACCTTAATGTCCGTTTGGCAGGTTAAAGTTTAGAGTTTCTATTATAGCAGACTATTAATTTCTTGAATTATCTGTTTGCTCGATAAAACTTTTATCACGGTGATTCCAAACGATTTTGTATACTCCTACGGATTTATTACATCACTGTTATATATTATTATTTGGCTGCTAATTCTCTGTAGGAAACTAAAGGCTATTTTATAGTTAGTATTTCTGAGCGTCCTCTTAAGTGTTTATTATGTGGTATAACTATAATTATTATTGTTACTTACATTTTCGTCGTCACTAGTTTTAATTATTATTCCTATTCATTACATGTCAAATATTTCTTTCTGCCTGTATAATAGGTGTGACTAATAAAATATATGCATTTTATTAATCACGCCAATTGTGCAGCCAGAAAGAAATATTTCACGTGTAATGAAAATAGGATTAATAATTATTTGGCCAATAAAACTATAGTTATGAAAATCTTAAGCTTCACAAACCTTGACAGAACGTGAAGCTCAAAATCTTCATGGTTGGGTTTTTTCTATAGTATAGCGGTGCTGGGGCCTTCAGACCCAGTAATTACGGTGGGGCGGTCTGGTCACCCCTATTCACCATACGAAACAGGTTCAGAAATGTAAAAGTTTTTTTTTAGGATAAGTTATGGATTTCGTCTGATCTTGAAATTGGGTCTTGCTTTCGATGATGATAAAAAAAAAATCAGAATTTTTATTAAATAGACGCTTAAACATGTTCACAATGCGATTCCCACATATTTAGGAGTTCCAAAAGCTTGGTTTTTACAGTAATATTTTCGTCATGTTGCATGTCGAGAAGGGTTTCCTTATGGGACAAAATATCTTTAACTTCATCCAGTTTTGCTATGAAGTTCTTGGCGTCAATCGCTTCCACTTTCCTTCGTTTACTACAATTTATGGTCACTCCCGTTCCTTCTTTGTCTGACGATCCTATTTCATTCCCAGTCATCCCTCTTTTGAGTTTCTCCTTGGTCTCCAAAGGAATTGTAACAGGAATGCCACGACGCTTTCCTTCGTGTTTAGAGGAAGCACAAATTATGTTCATTTGTTGCTTCAAATAAGCCTCTACACTCACTCGGCCTTTTGGTTCCTCTTCCGGAGTAAGCTGCAGATATCGTGTTACTTCCTCGCTGATGTTTTTGTCGAGTTGGGAGATGCAAGAAGCAAAAATCTAAGAAAAAAAAAAAAAGGAGAACCTGTTGCATACAATTTAACAAGTGCCACATATTCAACTAAACTGTCCTTCAATATTTAAAGCATTTTGGGTCAGTTTGCGATACCTCTTCGTATTTGGAGTACTGCGCGAAGGAAACCAGGGCTTTGATGGAACTCAGGTGAACGAAGGCGTTAGAATGCGTTAAAAGGTTAACAAACACTCCTGAAATTAAAGAGGTACACTTAAAATGCACAATATACACTGAGCGGCAGAAAAACTGGCCCACTTGGAATATCGCGAAACGCAAAAAAGGTAGGCAAGCTTCTGTTTATAAAAGTTTTAAAATTCGAAAATAGTCTGAGGCAACCAAATAACGAGACAAAACAACGTCAGCTGCGACCACACTAAGCTGTAACGAATTTTCGACTTCTTTTAAGAATGCACAGTGTGACATTCAGTTGCTCTTAGACTGCTAGTGCCACTTTTTTCTTCCACTAGTGGGAGTAGGCATTTGCGTTTAGTAACAGACTAATACTTTTGGGTTTCAGAATTGGACATTCACAAGGAATTTGAGTGCCGTAAACGTCTACCAACGTTATGTGGAGACAGGAGAGGACGCCCGAAGACCAGGATCTGGAAGATCGCGCTGCACATATGTCCGTGCCGATCGTTTCATCGTCTTGAGTGTTTTGCGAGATCGTCGCTTGACTGCCACAAACGTCCCCAATGAGCTGGAAAGGTCTCGAGACGTCAGTGTATCGGAGCGAATCGTTAGGAGGAGACTTATGGAAAGCAGCTTACATGCTAGACGTCCAGCAATGGGCCCGGAATTGCTCCCACACCACCACAATGCTCGTATTGCTTTCGCTCGCGAGCATGTCAATTGGACTCCTCCAAAAGCAACCCTCTCTGTAAAAGTGCACGGGGGCGACTCTTTCCCGTCCATCGGATGTTCGAAGATTAAATCTTCATTCGTCCATGAACAATACTCGTCCCCATTGGACCATAATCCAATTGACATGCTCACGAGCGAAAGCAAGACGAGCATTGCGGCGGTGTGAAAGCAATTCCGGACCCATTGCTGGACGTCTAGCATGTAAGCCACTTTCCATAAGTCTCCTTCTAACGGTAGACACGTCGAACCGTTGCTCTTGGAATTCCTTGTGACGTTCACGGCTCTCAAATCCATTGTAAATGTCCAATTCTGAAACCCAAAAGAATTAGAAGTCTATCTGTTACTAAACGCAAATGCCCACTCCCAATAGTGGAAGAAAAAAGCGGCACCAGCAGTCCAAGAACAACTGAATGTCACTGTCGAATTCTTTTAAGAAGTCGAAAATTCGTTACAGCTAGTGTTTTTGCAACTAATTATTTTCTCTCATCGTTTGGTTGCCTCAGACTATATTTCCGAACTTTAAAACTTTCATAAACAGAAGCTTGCCCACTTTTTTGCTTTTCGCGATATTCCAAGTGGGCCGATTTTTCTGCCGCTCAGTGTATATTAAAGAAATCTCGTGTCCCAACAAACTTTGCGTGGGAAAACAGAAACAGCTTGGCTACAATCCGATACTATTGGTGCCTATCATGTGGTGAAAGTGGTAAGGATGGTTCCCCAGCCTTCCCTCCTGTACTGCAGAATCCGGAGAAAGCCTGTCACCAAACTATGACAATAAGTATATTCCTAAAATGTACGTAGGTCCATATATTAGTCCCTAACCAATAACCTTACCGCTTATCTTCTTAAGAAGATCCTCCAGGTAATCACTCTGCCCAAATTCCTTTAAGCCCAACGAAGAAAAGAAGTCACACAGGCAAATCAACGCGTCGGGTGAACAACTTAAAATTATTTCTTCGCAAACGATCAAAATCTAAAATGAAGGGAAAGCAGTCTTTAAATGAGTTCAAAAGAATGCTTCAACAATACCAAAGCCCAGTTTAATTAACCCTTTCATACCCATGGTTATAAATTTGATCACACAATTTTGAGATTTCAGTCCTTATGGAAAATAAAGTATAAAATTGTTTTAATCTTAAACATAATTCGGGCATAAAAAGATTAATTAATTGGCTAGTATGGCTATCTTGGGATTAATATAAATGTATGACGAAGTGTTCTTTCAATCCTCTAACTACTCTATTTTAGTGCCATCACTGACTCGGTGTGCGGGCTTTCAGTAATCGACTATATTCAATAGGAGCAGTTAGAGTTAAGCTATACCTTGAGAAAGGGGTTTAAATACATAAATTAATCTGTAAGTTTACCTTAAATTTAGTAATAATTACGCTGACACACAATGTATATAAATAACAGTTACCGTATAAATATCTTCTGTTGTCATTATTTCAATGAAAGGAGAAGCCGATTCCAGAGCAAGGCAAAATAACTTTGAAACCAAAGAACAATTAATATAACTTGAAGGAAACCTAAAATTAAAAAAAATGTATATAAATATATTAAATTTCTACAAAAATGTGTAACGAATGCAGAATCAAACTTTACCACATCAGTATAAAAAAAAAAGTCACCTTTGGAATATTTTAATCAATGTAGCTACTATGGATGATGTAATGGTTGATTCTATTCTCGTAACTTCAATAGCAGAACTCTTGCAGTACAATCTAGTGGCGTTTAAATTATACAACTGAAAGGGGAAAAAAAAAATTATTATTAGTCGATTCCAACAGTAAATAGTACAACACGTTGAGGATTCATTTAATTTGAAAATAAAGTGCCAGTGAAACTCAAACGATGACATTTCGAAACTTACAAGGCTTCTTATATTTTCCGCAGAAATTGAGTCCAATATTACTCCTACATCTTCCTTCCAGTTACTTAATATGTATTCATCAGTAACTTTCTGTAATTCTTCTTTCAACTTGGAAGTAAAAGCATAAACCACTTCCGCCACAAAAACTTTCTCTGGGTTATCTTCAAAATAAAACATTCATGAAGTAGGTGTTGTATATTGAACTTCATTATTCATCAAATTCCATAAGAATACAACTTTTAAGGTTATGAACCTATTCCTTAAAGGTGTATTCACATGCAATATCGGTTTCAATAGTCGAGGTACACTGGGCCGTAATTTAAGTGTGAACTAATGTATCAGATGGTACAACCAAGTTCAGGATTCACTATCTATCGTATGGACAATGGTACACTGCCTATAACTACGAATAATTTCGTGTACCTTCTTGTCAAAGAAAAAAAAATAGTCTTAAGAGAAATTTTTCCTTTAACCGGTGGTGTGGTGTGGTGGTATATGAAACCACGTGACAATATTTCACGTGGTCTCCTAGACCACACACCGCTAGTTAAGGGTTAATACAGTTTGCGAAACGTATTACACATTTATGCATAGATAAACAGAATTAAATGCAAAATAAATGTATTTGAAATATGTACCACACATGAATGTCAAGTGAATATTCTCGATTACAAGATTTCGGCCTACTATAAGTGTTTCATCAGGCTGGAGCACTTTTAATGAATTCATTTTCATTGTGGTCTTATTCCCAGAATATACAGGGTGGCCATGAAGTCTGGAAACATGGGACATTTTTCTCAGAACTAAGTTATCGGTAACAGAGGAAAAAAAATTATCTTCCTATTTCCAGACCCTGTATAAATGTGTAGTGAATACTCTTATTTTAGTTTCAAGATAAATGTTAATTTTACCGTCTTGAATTTCGGAATAGCTATAAATTCATTTTAAATTAGTTACCCATCATAATTCAATTGTAAACCACATTAATACTAATTTTATGTATACTGTATTATTTTATTGTATGTAAACATAATTAATTATATATCACAATTGTCAGTTAATTATTTATATTCAAATAATTATTTTAATCTAATACCATGTCCATTTTGCAAATAAATAATAGAAATCCAAGGGTTATATTTTCCATCCTTGGTACTGTCGCAGTTTCGCCTAACGGACTCAATACGGCTAGTGAGATAATCACTGGTTGGCACTTAACCAGCGGCAGTGCTTATGGCTACATCATCCAGGTTAACCTATACCGGATAGATGCACTACGGTCCCAAGCCGTAGCTTGCCTAGGCCCAACGACGACGACGACGACGAAAACCAACAAATGTTTCAAAATAAAATCCCTCACTAGACTTGACCTTTATGTCATGACACGTACGTAAACGTCTGTTTCGCAAAAATAACCACTCCAGCTTTTCCGAAATGTTACCGACATTCTGGCCGCAATTGTACATAGCCTACGAAAAGTAGCAACCTATCGAGAAGACGGTCTCCGATTAAACTCATAATGTAGAGTATAAAATTTGTTTAAGGTAGCATTCATGTCCCATATCCCTAATGGGAAGTAGAGATAGGGGTAGGGGCCCTAGTCCAGGATACTTTACTCTGAATCGAATCACTTAAAAGTGGGTGGCCGGCCAAGCGATTCGTCGTAACGTAAGATACAGAGAAGGCAAACTGCAAACCGATCGCCTCTAGGCAGCACTGGAGTTCGAACCCACGACTCAGCAGTTCTAGCACTGCCAAGCAGCGCCCTAACCAAACGTTCAAGAACTGACATTTTATGAAGTACAGAAGAGATTATTCTTTCCTTTCCGTTTACTAAAAGGAGTAATTATTTTTTACCCAAAATCCAGTTTGACAAAATTTCTGTAAATGTTTGAGTTTTGACGAAGGCCAAAAGTCTTGCAAGAAGTGAGAGCGCGCTCCTCCTCGAAATTAAACTCATTGAAGGATTTGCTTTAAGGAGTTTCATCAACAGAACGCAATGATTTTCGCATAGTGAAGCAGACCCGTATCTGAAAAACATGAATAATATTTAGGTTCAATTAAATTAAACCTTCTACAGGTAAACAAAGCAACAATGCAGTTACCAAGATTTCAAAAACCCTCGCTTACATAAATTATATTAGTATTCTATAATAGGTTCACGAGGCACACTATTTCACTAAATGTTTTAAAACTGTACATAATCTGTGAAAGTCCACAGAATGCAGTGTGTGTATCTTTTAGTGTCCTTACCATAAGAGAATTACCTCGCAATAAAACAGAGAATATCCGAAGCGAGAAGAGATTTCCACGACTCCCCACTCAAGACATTTTGAAAGAGAAGGTGTTCGGCCTTCTTAAATTGCTTTTCGTCCAATATGCTTACAAAGCCACACGTGTACATTAATGTGTGCGAATAGAATGAGGTCTTTTCTTGTGCGTGTCCATCATGCATCACGCCCGGAAGCATCTGAGGGTAACTCAATTCGGGATGACCTTGAAAATTTGTATTTGTAATCATTCAATATGCCTTATACCGACTTTTTATAGGTTAACTTAACGAAGGAATCAAGACTTCTAATTTTGATCTACTGATTAGGTATATTCTACTCACTTATAACTTATATGTGCTATCAGGAAAGCTGTATGAAATTCTTTTAATCGCTTACGACTGAAGCATTAACAGTACTGTACTAGCGGTACGATCAAGGAGGCTGCTACACACTCGATTTTCACTACCGTAACGAAAACCGAGCCACTGGGGTTATTGCCTCTTGCAAGGCAGACAGCTTGCATAAACTACAAACTTCTGAAGGAGGCATTAACATCCATTTTACTGAAGATGGAAACCCAACCCAATCTCTAACAAGTTATATGAAAAGAAACGGAAATTCCTCCAAGTTTTTGGGGGTCTTCGATTGAAGAAGCAGAATGAAAAGTTTAAGAAGAATGTAACAGAAATCCAACAAGAGGATAGAAGAATTGATGGCTAATCAATGCAAAAAACTTCACCGCCTCTCTCTCTTTTTTTTTTTTTTTTTTTCCCTACGTGAAGGTCAAAATATGAAAATAAAAACCCACTCTAATAGACAGAGTTTATTTCCACAACAGTTTCGATGCCTACTGGCATCCTCCTCGGGTGGATACAGAAAAACGAATGAACCAAAACAAGAGGGAAAAACAGTCCAGGGACCGACCGTTAAGAAATTCGCACCTAGGTTAGATCCCATTCTCCCGACACCGGAAGGGCATTTTCATTAAAGGGACCCGCTTATAAGTACATTCGCACAAATTTAAAACTATCTTCCTGTTCTAAACATACAGATTCTATTATTTTTTACATAATTATTACATTTATTATTAAATTTATTACATTTAATATTGCATTATTACATTGTTGTTTATTATATAGAACTCATCCATAAAGACATCCCATACACAAATATAACGCAGTACACACACGCCCTCCTCAATAATGACCCTACCCTAAAAATCCAGACTATCAAAATCAAAATCAAATCCTCCACTTTTCACATCTCAAACATATACATACCCCCCCTACCTCTGCTCACTGCCCCCACGCTACGAGCCCCCCCTGCAACCACTTACACAATACGAGAACCACATCGTGGGAGGCGACTTCAATGCTCATCACCCGACATGGCTCTCCTCTCACATACCAGACGCTCGTGGCACGCTACTCCTAGATGATCTTCATACATACATCCTCAACAATAGGAACCAACCCACACGCAAACCCTTGCAACACAACCAACAACACACCTCCCCAGACATTACCTTCTGCTCACCATCTCTACACACACGCACAACATGGCAGACATTACACCACCTCCCCTCCGATCACCTCCCAATACTAATCACCTATCAACACACACACCCCATCCACACATCCTTCAAACAAACATACACGAACTACAAACATGCAAACTGGCCTTCTTTTACAGGATACATTGAAAACGAGCTTCAGGAATTCTCCACTACTAACTTCCCCTCTATAGACAAGGCTACCGCCCACTTAAACAACACTATCACTCGCGCAAGCAAACAATTCATCGCGCAAGCAAACAATTCAACCCACAAGGACACAGGAAACACTTCAACCCAAATTTCTCCCCACAAATACACAATCTAATCAAACAAAGAAACTCATTACGCCAGAAACACAGTCCCACTGCAGAAGACATTGACCTCATACACCACCTTAACACTGACATCACAAATCTAATACACACTAAACAGTCAGAAAACTGGGAATCCTATTTAACTACACTCAATCACAAGACCAACAGCACCCAACTTTGGAAAACCTTGAAAAAAATCCACACTTCACATACTAACCCACCCCCCACACACGAAGCTCTCCTTTCCAACTGTAACCAAATTCCATCCCCACAAAAACACTGCAACCTACTCATGCACCACTACTCAAAAATTAGCCACAAAATCACTGTTCCCAATAATAGAAAAATCCTCAAAAACATACGGAAACTCTCGGCCGACCCACAACAACCACATCCATTTACACCCCAAGGCACAGCTGCAGCCATAAAATCCCTCAAAAACTCTCATGCCGAAGGCCCAGACCACATTTCAAACACTCATCTCAAACACCTTGGTCCAATTGCTATTGCAGCACTCACAAACATATTCAATTACTCCTGGCTTCACAATATCATACCCTCTACCTGGAAGCTGGCACACATCATCCCGATACTGAAACCCAATAAACCCCCAACCTACCTGCTTCATACCGGCCAATCTCCCTTCTCTCAACCATTTCCAAAGTCCTCGAAAAACTGATATTAAGACGCATACAACCACACATTACATTTTCACAAACCCAACACGGCTTCAGGTCCGCCCACTCCACCACAACGCTTCTTACAAACCTAACCCAACACATCTTAGATGGCTTCAACCAACTATCCCTCCCTGCCCGCACAGTCCTTGTTGCCATCGACATCAACAAAGCTTTCGACACTGTCCCACGCCACATTCTTGCACAAAAGATTATTGATCTCGACATCCCCACCAATGACAAGAAATGGCTTACTAATCTCATTGCAGGCCGACTTGGCAAAGTCATACACAAACAACACTCATCCAAAACCTACAGACTATACAATGGCGTCCCACAGGGCTTCATACTCTCTCCAATCCTCTTCAACCTTTTCATGCACGACCTCCCACAACCTCTCTCCCCCCATGTCCACGTCTCCTCCTATGCAGATGACCTGACCATAACAGCACAACACCATAACCGTAACACCGCCACACGCCTGATCCAGCAGTACATTACCAATCTGGAACTCTGGCTGACTAACAATAGGATGTCAGCATCCCCTCAAAAATCCTCCATCACCCTCCTAACCTCAGACCGCCACGAATCCCAAGCACACCCGAGAGTCACCCTCATGGGACATCCCCTACCTCTAAACAAAACCCCAACAATCCTTGGCCTCACCCTAGACACACCATGTCCTTTTCCCCTCACATATCAAACATTGCTCCAAAGCAACAAAAAAACTCAACGCTCTCAGAACACTCACCTCCACAACATTCGGTCAACAGAAGGAATCCCTCAGTATCCTATACAAACAGTTTGTACGTACTACCCTAACTTACGCTGCCCCCGCCTGGTCCCCGTCCATCTCCCACACAAACCAGAAAAAGATACAGACCACACAAAACAGAGGTCTCAGAAGCATCACTGGCTGCCTCCGAACCACACCCATCCCACATCTACATGCAGATACGAAAATACTCCCCATCGACCACCACATGAACATGACAGGGACTCAATTCTTCTCCAGAGCACTGGCCCCAGACCACCCCTGTCACCATCTCACAATCCCCCACCCCGCAACAAAAAACGTACTCCTGCTGCTCACTATTCACAGCTACTGAACAATATCCCCCCCCCCTCCCCTAAACATCAACCCCATTAAACATCTCCACACAGAATTCACCCGGAAATACCTACTCGACCAACCACACAACACTGTCCTTCACGATACTCCCCCTGTAGTCCATCAGATCGAACAAACCCTCCCAAGGAAAACAAGAGTTACTCTGGCCAGGCTCCGTTCAGGCCATCACCCCTCCCTCCAACAATACAGACACAGACTCCACCTAGCTGACACCTCCACCCTGAGGACACAGAACACCTACTCTTACACTGCCACACTCTCTCTCAACAAAGACACAACTCCAACATTACCTCTCTACGAGACCTATGGACCCGTCCCACGGTGGTCGCGGGATACCTGAGCGCCGCCGGGTTCGCATAAGAGAACCCGGGGGCTACGAAGTAAGTATATAGAACTTATAAACCGAAAAACGAAGGAAAAAGGCGAGAAGGAAACAATCCAGAGACCATTGAGAAATTCGCACCTAGGTTAGATACCGTTCTCCCGACACCGGAAGGGCATTTTATTACAGGGTCCCCGCTTATAAGTACATTCGCACAAATTAAAACTACCTTCTTGTTCTATACATATAGCTTCTAATATTTTGACATAATTACTGCATTTATTATTGCATTCACATTTTCTTTTTAACAATTATTACTACTACTTTTACCCTAATTATTAAATTTATAATATTACCTTTATTATTACATCTGTTGCATTTATATTTATTTCCACATTTATTACTTCCATTATTACATTTACTAAAATCGAGTAAGGAAACAATCCAGAGACCTTTAAGAAATTCACACTTAGGTTAGAACACGTTCCCCCGACTCCGTAAGGGATTTTTTGACCAAGAATCTCATTAAAGGGTCTAACTTATAAGTACCTTCGCACAAATTAAAATTATCTACTTTTTCTATACATACAGATTCTATTATTTTTCTTTTGACATAATTATTACATTTATAAAGTACTTTACTTGATTCCCAATCTATAGCATGATTATTTTGGCTGGCGTGATAAAAAATGGCATTATTAATATTACAACTTCTGAAGGCATATTTGTGTTCTTTAATACGGGTTTCAATATTTCTTCCAGTTTCTCCCACGTATACTAAATCACAACTTTTATAGGGAATGCTGTAGGCACAGGCTTGTTCCTCTTTTGCAACGTTATTCCTAACAAATTTACTTTTCACGGTAGACGAATATTTGAACGCTAAAGCAAACTTAAAATCTTTCGTCAACGGTTTTACTCTTTCTAAGCCGGCAATGTAAGGCAAACTCGCATATTGTTTTTGGTTAACTGAAGGTTCCCGAGGGGCATAAAAAGATTTTCTGGCTTTAAAATACGCCTTTCTGATAAACCACTCAGGATATTTTAAATCCTTAAAAATGTTCCAAATCTTTGAATTTTCCGGGTCTACAGCATTCCCTGTAAAAGTTGTGATTTAGTATACGTCGGAGAAACGAAGAAATATTGAAACCTGTATTAAAGAACACAAATATGCCTTCAGAAGTTGTAATACTAATAATGTCATTTTTTATCACGCCAGCCAAAATAATCATGCTATAGATTGGGAATCAAGTAAGGTACTTTATAAATGTAATAATTATGTCAAAAGAAAAATAATAGAATCTGTATATATAGAAAAAGTAGATAATTTTAATTTGTGCGAAGGTACTTATAAGTTAGACCCTTTAATGAGATTCTTGGTCAAAAAATCCCTTACGGAGTCGGGGGAACGTGTTCTAACCTAAGTGTGAATTTCTTAAAGGTCTCTGGATTGTTTTCTTACTCGCTTTTAGTAAATGTAATAATGGAAGTAATAAATGTGGAAATATGCAACAGATGTAATAATAAAGGTAATAATATAAATTTAATAATTAGGGTAAAGGTAATAATAATAAATGCTAAAAAAAAATCTAAATGCAATAATAAATGCAGTAATTATGTCAAAATATTAGAATCTGTATGTATAGAACAAGAAGATTACTTATAAGCGGGACCCTGTAATAAAATGCCCTTCCGGTGTCGAGAGAACGGTATCTAACCTAGGTGCGAATTTCTCAATGGTCTCTGGATTGTTTCCTTCTCGCCTTTTACATTCGTTTTTCGGTTTATAAGTTCTGTATAATAAACAATGTAATAAACAATGTAATAATAAATTTATAATTTCTGTAATAAATAATAATGCAATATTAAATGTAATAATTATGTAAAAAATAATAGAATCTGTGTGTTTAGAACAGGAAGATAGTTTTAAATTTGTGTGAATGTACTTATAAGCGGGTCCCTTTAATGAAAATGCCCTTCCGGTGTCGGGAGAATGGGATCTAACCTAGGTACGAATTTCTTAACGGTCGGTCCCTGGACTGTTTTTCCCTCTTGTTTTGGTTCACTCGTTTTTCTGTATCCACCCGAGGAGGATGCCAGTGGGCATCGAAACTGTTGTGGAAATAAACTGTCTATTAGAGTGGGTTTTTATTTTCATATGATGGCTAATCCATTATCCCTCTTGAAGTCTACGACAAAGAGCTGAACACCATAAATAATTAAGTCTACAAATCCCCACACTCACATTCCGTCAGGTTATATTGGGCTACGGTCATTTCCCATTTCATTCCTCGTCCAAGAATAGGAAATGTGGGAGTAGTAGTCTCCAAGGAGACAACTCTCATTCCCATTTTGAGTGAGTAATGTTTCATATAAAATACCCCTCGAACCCGCAATTGCGTCAGGCTCTCTTTTTACCCTTTCCCAAATCAGGAAACTTCTGAAATTTCGAACTCGCTGACCATGAATGGGAATGACAATGAGAATGAGCTGGACGTAATCCTGGGCCACACCTATTTTACGACCCAGAATGTCCCAACTATCGTTACCGACGGTACATCTTAATAATTCCTCACAATAATTCATTCTACTTTCTTTAAAACTATGGTCACTTATCAGCATCATTTACTACATACAAAACACGATATCTACAATTTTGAAAGTCTACTTACAATAGGATAAAATCTGAAATATGTTCTTCAGCACTATGGGTTCCAACAACTTTATGCGAGATCCATTTAAAGGGTCGGACAGCGTCTGCTTGATCAAAGCAATGAGGAGAAGTAGATATGCCGCAAATTCAGAAGAATAATTCAATTGTTCAACATTGTGCGAATCCGTGTTCACTATTCTCTTCTCACACCAAACAGCAACCTCCTACATAAATGTCAACACTTAACATGAAACAATAATGGTTGCGTGATTAAAAAATAAATGTATTTTACTGAAGATAGAAACCCAACCCAATCTCTAATATAGTTGTACTGAAAGAAACTGAAGTTACTCCAAGTTGTTTGTCTCGATGAATAAATGAAGCAGCAGAATGGAAAAAGGTTTAAAAATCCAACAGGAAAGAATAAGAGGTCGATGGCTAACCCATTATCCCTCTTGAAGGGTACCAGTTGAAAAAAGTAAAACTATGTTTCGACTGACTAAAGTTTTCCTTATTGGTAGTATATGAATAACTTAATGTGGAGAGTAGTTACGGATTGTAACTATTTTCAACATTGAAAAGTTACTCCTGTACATCTGAAGAAGACTAGTCCGAGTGGAAACGTCAAGGTGTACTTTTTTCCAATTGATAGACTTTCTTCAACTTAACGTTACACAGTCAAACTGACTCTTGACTACCACATAACTATTTGAAAACAACAAAAGTACATACATGTCTATTATACCATTATAAATTAAACTGAAAAAGTCGAGTCATTACACAACGATTCAATATCTGAAATTCAATCAAATGACTTACATCAATGAATTCTTTATCTTGTCTGAGGTGAGAGAGTAAAGGATAAATTCCAATGAAAAGTTGTTCATCAATTTTTGCTTTAAAACCATCTGGGAGATTTTTAAAAGCGAATCCGCACGTAGAATAACTGCAGGGAAAAAATAAACAAATAAAAAATGTAAAAACAACGAGGCCGTCAAGATGGGTTCACCGACCGAACATATGTAATGCAGGGTGTCCAAGAAAGGTCATAAATAAAATAAAAATTTGTTATCTCTTAAACAAACTGACATAAGCATATGCCCAAACACTTTGTGACAGCTGGTAACCAAACTCAATAAGTTTATGAAGCCCAATTCACATTATCGTCAACAGTACACGACATTGTTTGCTAGAAAAAGTGATAATGTAAGTTTTACGTGACCGAATTAGTGTTGCATTTATCACCGTCACCCCTAACATGCTGACAAACACTTCGCGTGAAATACAGTATCAACTGGATGCGTGTCGAGCTACAAACGATGCACATATTGAGATTGTCTAACGGTCTAAGTAACTTACTGGTTGTAACTTTCAATGTTGTAAACTTTTCATAAATACATATTTGATCTACAGATCCAAAATTTTATTTTATTTCAGCCTATTCTCGGAAGTATGGGTATGTAGGCTAGATAAAATATAGAGATTGAGCCTACTGCTCCAACTATGTCATTGTTTCTTTAGATAAACTGACATGGTATTTACGACACTATACACTCTTACCAATGACTTTTTCTTGTTTGTATGGAAAAGTAGGAAAAATTTTTTTCTTCATTTAACGGAAAACAAAGTTTGTTTCATGAGAACAGATCTGACGCGTTTGCCAGTGTGCAAAGTTTTTAAAAACACTGTATACAGGGTTTCCGAAACTCGCATTTTCTGATCTTAGCCTAACTATGATATTTAGGAAGAGCAATGATCTGATCGAAATTTTAAGAACAGACAGCACACGTGATCAAGCGTCGGCTCGAAAATGCATACGTCTACATTTGAAACGACGAGCAGCTTATTCATCGAGCACCACCAGTTTATTTGTGAATCACCCATATTTACAAAATACGATCTAACCTAATTTAAATCAAACTAGGCAAATTTTACTCTACTTACCCTAAACTAACCTAACCTGAAAAACAGCAACGATGAAGTATTATAATTATAACTACTTAAATATAGGATTTTGTGAACGCTTTTCATTCTGCCTCAACAGTAAACAGATATGAAACATTAAACTGTGACCTCACAAAACTGTAAACTAAATAACTATATTGACTCGAACACAACTACATTCCAAATCCAATCCGATTACGAGTCGAAACCGATACTTAAAATACACCACCTGAGTAAAGTAAGAATGAGTGAAAGGAAGTGCGAATGAGTCTCTCTGAGGAAACCGCTGAATTTCTCACTGATCACAATTGAAATTTTCAAATTGAAGCCGCTTCTTTTGAGGACACGAACAAATACCTTTTCTTCATTTTCATCCTAAAAATAATAAATTTTATAGAGCCGCAACTCGAATTTGAATAATGCCCGTTTTCACGCGTCAATTGCAATAAACGCTTTTTACGCAAGACTGAAATTCGAATACTTAAATGGGACACCATTAAAAGGAATAAATTTCCTTTCCTGATAATTTATTAAAATGCTTTATAATACATCTAAGACACTTCCGTCGGCTTATTCTATAATGCCGATTATCTCGCATCTCGTTCCGCAGAAATGTATTATTGCGCAATGTCATCACCATGGAACCGGACCCGAGCCAAAGCTAGTTTATAACAGCATTAAATAAAACTACTTAAATTAATGCTTTACGTTAAACTTACAATAAACTACACGGCTTAATACCAGTACGTGCAATATTATATAATTCTGTTTTTACGTTTCTCAGCTCAACTTAAATCTACCTGGATAATTTACAAAAGTTCATGTCAAAATCATCATTCATCTCGCATAATATTCTGTGCTACGTAATACCCAATCGCCTATCTTAATTTTTAAAATGTTGTTTAAAAATGGTGTGTGTGTGTGTGTGTGTGTGTGTGTTTTCTTACTCTTAGCTATATAGGCTATATACTGTATATATTGTATGTGTACACACCTTTTAAATGTTCCGTGGCCCAAAAAAAGTTCTCATTTTTCAACTAGTCATATCTCAGTAACCCGTGGACCTATATAGACGATATTTTAACACAATTTACACCAAAGCCTTGTCTCACTATGGTTAAAATTTGAAAACGATATCATTTATGCTTTTCTCACAATTTAGAAAATAAAAACTCGTGTAAAAAAAAAAAAAAAAATCGATTGTAGTCTATGCTCGGCCTTTTGGCAAATTTTAGGCCATGCGTAGGCTACGCCCGTTTCAGAGTTTACGAGCTTACAGACTACATATCCTTCAGTCCTTCAGTCGCAATCATGACGTTGTCAGAAGAACACTGTGCTCTCAATAAAGCTTGCTACATTGACAAAGGATGGAAGAGTGGA
Source organism: Bathynomus jamesi (assembly GCA_023014485.1). Classification (NCBI taxonomy): domain Eukaryota; kingdom Metazoa; phylum Arthropoda; class Malacostraca; order Isopoda; family Cirolanidae; genus Bathynomus; species Bathynomus jamesi. The sequence goes on from JAJOZX010000340.1 coordinate 819,364, forward strand.
AGATTAATACGAGAGTTTCCAGGGAGAGGTTGGAAGAGACGTACACTAGACAAACTGTTAAAGAAGCTTCGCGATACAGGAACCACCACCAGGAAACTAGGAAGTGGCAGGCCAAAAACAGCAACACCAGAAAACGTGGATTACATAAATGATAAAATCTGCTCTCAAGAAAATGAACCAGGGACTCATTTATCGCAACGGACAATTGCCAAACATTTGAGTATTGGTAGTAGTTCTGTGCAACGTGTAGTAAAATCGCTGAACCTAAAACCATTCAAAAGGATTCCCACATCTAGAAAAAACGAAAAATGTGAAGGATAAAAGAAAAACAAGGTGCAGACAGTTGCTTAATAAATTTTCAGTTGATGGTGTTAAGAAGATAGTGTTCACGGATGAGAAGGATTTTACACTAGAAATTCCACCAAATCCTCAAAATGACGTTGTCTACGGACGTAGTCGAAAACGCGATATTCCGGTGAATAGACATGAGACATCGCGATTTTCAAAAAAAGTGATGATATCTGCAGGCGTTTCTTGGAACGGTAAAACTGACGTTCATTTTATTGATACCGAAACGACGAAAGTGAATTCTGTAAATTACATGGAACTTTTAAACACAAAGTTGTTGCCAGACTGCCGTCGTCTCTATCCAGAAAATGATTTTTGTTTTCAACAAGATGGGGCACCGTCACATACAAGCAAGGCCACACAGGCATTTCTGAATGATAATACGCGCAAATTCATTACCAAGAATGAGTGGCCACCTCAAAGCCAGGACTGTAACCCAACGGATTATTCGATTTGGGAGTTGCTGAAAGAGAAAGTTTATCGTGGGCAGCGCGAAAAATTTACTGAACGTGAATTAAAGGACAAAATACTACAATCATGGCAGGAAATTGACAATAATGAGGTGCAACGAAGCATCTGTGTGTGGAAGAAGAGACTCCGATTAGTTTGTCAACAGGACGGTGGTCCAATCGATCATTTAATTGGCTAAAATAAATAAAATATTCATGATATTTGTTTTTTTGACACGAGTTTTTATTTTCTAAATTGTGAGAAAAGCATAAATGATATCGTTTTCAAATTTTAACCATAGTGAGACAAGGCTTTGGTGTAAATTGTGTTAAAATATCGTCTATATAGGTCCACGGGTTACTGAGATATGACTAGTTGAAAAATGAGAACTTTTTTGGGGGCCACCCGATATATATATATATATATATATATATATATATATATATATATATATATATATATATATATATATATATATATATATATATATATATATATATTTTAGTTCGGGAAGAACCGATTCGCCTCTATTTAAAGGGCATATCTCAGCGGAAAAACAAAGAAAAAGTGAGAGGAAAGACAGAGGAAAAAGAAAGGGTGGAGGGGACAGTCGAAGTGGAAAAAGACCAAGGATGACAAGGACTGCAGGGTCGAGCCCCATCATCCTTGGGTGCTAGGGCCGGGAGGGCGCACGTGAAACCTCCAGGAACAAGCACGTACAAACGAGCACAAAGAGCACGAGCTTAGAACCCCCTTGCGGGGTTATATATATATATATTTTTTTTTTTTTTAAGTTCGGGAAGAACCGATTCGCCTCTATTTAAAAGGGCATATCTCAGCGGAAAAACAAAGAAAAAGTGAGAGGAAAGACAGAGGAAAAAGAAAGGGTGGAGGGGACAGTCGAAGTGGAAAAAGACCAAGGATGAGAAAGACTGCAGGGTCGAGCCCCATCATCCTTGGGTGCTAGGGCCGGGAGGGCGCACGTGAAACCTCCAGGAACAAGCACGTACAAACGAGCACAAAGAGCACTCAAGAGCACGAGCTTAGAACCCCCTTGCGGAGAGATATATATATATATATATATATATATATACACGGTGAACCAAAAGTAGGTGGACAGGAGGTTGAATACGGTTTGTGTTATATTATATTAACTTTTGTGTTCATTATAACTATGGTGTTTGTGTTATATTATATTAAATATTATAACTAAATTTATTTAAATTTTATTTTGTATTATAGTATACAAAAAAATTAAATATGTATTCTCAAAATAAACGTTATCATTTACTGTCCACCTACATTTGGTTCACCCTATATATATATATATATATATATATATATATATATATATTTAATATATATATATATATATATATATATATATATATATATATATATATATATATATATATATATATATATATTAGGGTGGTCCAAAAAGTTAAAGCATCGACTAAGTTCTCTCCACAAGGTTGGTTTTATGCCTCTTGGTGTGGACAGTATTTGTGCAAAGTTTCACGTTATTCGGTTAATATTTAGGGGTCGCCCCACTTGCCCCCTTTTTGAAAATTTGGGAAAATATATAGACAACTGAATAACTAAATTTTTTTTTGGTTCTCAAAGAATATGAAAGAAAACAGTAAGACAATAGGACATGATAATGGGTGTATCTTCATTATTTCTTCTGCATCAGAGTCGCCTTGGATGGTATTGGTATCTGTTTTCGGTGGGCGGCTACGAGTTGTAGGAGGTACTGCTTCTGGTCCTCGTTTCGTGTCAAAGTGTCATTGTAGCGTTGTGCGAGAGCAATACCTCGCTCGGCAGCATCATTGACGACTTTCATCTTTAAGGCGCGATATCTAAGTTCCCTGTAGTTCTTGTCATTTGGCCATTCCCGTGGATCTTTTTGAAGTAACTGGCGCGCTTCCTCCTTACCTCCAACTTTCAAGGCATCAAAGAGGGTCAATGTCCTTTTCGTGACGAAGGATGCCACATCATTTTCAACACCAGCTTCCGCCATGTCGATTCGTCGGGGGCAGCCATTCTTTTGGGGATGTTGGAGGTGTTGAACCATTCTCCTTTTGGTATCAGGATCGATCCTATTATCGAAGAAGGCCAGTCCAATCAGATGCTCCGACAAGTACCACAGGTGGCGTCTTAGAGCTGTCTTCGCCGCTTGTGCAGCTCCTCCGTGTGGATATTTTTCCAGAAGATGCAGCATTTTGAGATCATTGAGAGGAGCTTGTGTCCCCATTGGCGCTTCATGCCAGTACTTGACGTAAATCAGACTGACAAATAAAGCCAGCTGAGTCACGTTTCGTTCTTCGCGTGCTGTGAGCTTGAATTGATAGTGAAAGAGGTAGATTTTGAGCGCATAAATCGCCTTCGCCATCCATCTCGCGTGGTGCATGGGACCCGGAACTCGGATAAAGAGTTGACCACCAGTCTTTCCCCCCAGGAAGAGCAAAGATAGTTCAAGGAACTCCTTGTAGTCGTCACGAGGTTGGCTTGCCTGAAGAGCGTTAGATAAGTAAGTGAGCATCTCTTTTCTCATCTTTTGGAGTTGAGGGTTCTCGAACAAGCTGTCCGATGCTGAGACAAATGCTTCGTGGGAGAGAGATGGCCATTCCTTTTGAAATCGCTTAAAAAGGCCTGTTTCAGGACTTCCTGTTGAGCCAAATATTGAGGCAAAGACATCAGCAAGTACGACTTCAAGTATATGATGTCGACAACCGATCCAAACTAGCTCGTGACCCAATGCTTCTTCAATCCTGACACAGATTCCGCGATGTAAACCCGTGTTTGACGCAGTGGTATCGAAGACGAGACCTCTCACATGCTGTTCCACGTTCCATAATTTCATAGTTTGAAGGCATGCCTGGGCCTGTGCTTCTCCAGTTCCTTGTTTCATCTTTGGGACACCAAGCAGCTTCTCCTGTCCATTGAATGTTATAAGGATTGCTATCCGATGCACATTCGTCTTCTTCCCTTCAATGCCGGGGAGAAGCTTTCCGTCCCAATGGAGAAGGACAGGGTCTTCTAGAGAGAATGATTCTAGGTCTTCTCGAGCTGCCTGTTCTCGCCCACTTTCTCTGTAGCGATGAATAGAGCTCCGAGAGCACGTCATCCCAGACAGATCATGCCCCGCGGCCTGTAATACAGCTCCAGTTACGAAAACAGCATTCCGGTCAGAAAGATTGGTGCGATCCATTGCTCCAATGACTTCTGGAGATTGGAAAATGTTCGTAACCTTGTTCTTGGGACGCTTTGGTGCCGGAGCTTCAGACGAAGAAGGAATCGGAACCGATGGTCTATAGTCGTCGTCGTCGTCTTGCGAAAAAAGGGAAGAAGAAGAGGAGGCAAGATCAATTGATGACACTCCTGCTTCTTCCAAATCTTTCTGTGTTGCTTCATGCCTTGCCTTCCTCTTGGCTTCCTTCTCCATTCTGGATCGCTTTCTGTCCTCTTGTGTAGTCGTTTCCTTATCAATGCCAGCCATGCTGCAAGAATTGACGTCCTTGCGCTGCATGGACAGGAAATTTCGGTCCTCAACGTTGACGATTGTGCTCATGGCATCACTGGTTGCGATGTCAAACAGTTCCTGGATGTCCGCTTTGAAGATGTCTTCATTCATTCTATCGCTGGCACGTTGCCTGGTCCTGTGCTTCTTGAGTGTTTTGTAGCGGTCTAAAAGCTTTGAAAGCTTACGGACACAGGAGTCGATCCGTTGAGTTGGGATCCGCGCTCGGGTCCAGACTTCAATCACCCTCTGGCATGCCTGGTTCAGACTGTCGGAGGTGGTTTGCTTTTGATTGATGTGGTGGTATTGCCCCAAGAGGAGGGTGTCAAGGCATGTAGGGAGCCTTGACGTGGATAAAGTTCCAGTTGCCATCCCTAGAAGCCAAACTTTTGGAATTGATCGAGTTTGAGCCATCGGACCTACGGAAGAAAAAGTACATTATATATATATATATTCAGAGTGGGGCGACCTCTAAATATTCACCAATCACGCTGCAATTTTGCACAGACCATGTGGACACTAAATGGACAAAAACCACACTTGTGGAGACTATCTAAGACAATTTTGAAATTTCCCCCTATGGATTTGGACCACCCTAATAAATATATATATATATATATATATATATAAAGAGTGGCGCAAAAGTCGCGCATCATAGGAATTTTCAGTGTTGACTATATTTTCTTTTAAGTAGGGGATGACTACGAAATTAACAAATCGATGAATCGATACAGAATTTAAATTCTGTACCGATTCATCGATTTGTTATACCTGGTATTCCATACATTAAAACCAAGCTCACCCTCTCGTCTATTGTTAATTTCGCAGCCATCTCCTACCTAAAAGAAAAAAATAATAGTCAACACTGAAAATTCCTATGATGCGCGACTTTTGCGCCACCCTATATATAATATATATATAATATATATATAATATATATATAATATATTGTAATATATATGTAATATATATGTAATATATATGTAATATATATGTAATATATATGTAATATATATGTAATATATATGTAATATATATGTAATATATATGTAATATATATGTAATATATATGTAATATAATGTAATATATATAAATATATATATATACAGTATATATATATATATATATATATATAAATATATATATAATATATATATATACAGTATATATATATATATATATTATAATATATATATAATATATATATATACAGTATATATATATATATATATATACAGTATATATATATATATATATATAAATATATATATAATAATATATATATACAGTATATATATATATATATATATAATATATATATAATATACAGTATATATATATATATATATATATTATATATATATATATATATATATATATATGGCAAAACAGTTGAAACACCTGTTCTTCTAGTATATGCAATTTTGGTTTAACCAATAATAAGTGACAAAGCTCACCACAGGTGAACACAGCTAAGGTTCCACAGTAAATCAAAACCTAATTTTCAATGATAATGTTAAAGTAACCGACTTTAGTTAACGACAATCAAGATGAAAATATACAAAAACCAACCAAATTTGTACCAGGTCCCTTTTCAAAAGACTTCAACATTAAAAGTCCTTCACAAATTTCTTCATTAAGAAACTGAACAGTAGTAGATAAAACAATTCGTCTCTTCAGTTCCTCAGAGTAACTTTGAACCAACGAGGCGAAAGTTTTCCATGCAGTCACTGATACTCTGAGCTCAGAAACGCATGATAAACAGTGCGCTATTTCGCTCAAGCTTTCACAAACTGCAAGGAACATAATAAAATCGATTTACCCGGGGATGCAGAGTGAGGGTGGATTAAATGTTTTTGTGGGGTGGGGGGGGAACCAATGCATGACTGGTGTACAGATTTTTCAAGGAGGGCCTTGTAGACAGTCCTTGGCCATTCGCAAATGTGTTACAATATAAGCTACTCTCGATAGTAAAGTCACTACCATCCTCCATAACCTTAATGCTAAAGGTTGCCCGAATTAATGACATCTTCATTACCTACGGTCTAACTCTCAAGTACATTTTCTGATGGGTATTAATTATTTTGCCACGTACGGTACCTATGATCCACTAAATGGTTTAACTTAAAATACTATTACAGAAATTTGTTTCATAGGGAACAGGACACAATAGAAAATTTGTATTCAATTATACCTATTCCTTATATCTTCAGTGGGATAAATGAAAATACAGACCTACCTTCGGCTAATGCATTTATTCCATTATGATCTTCATTAGACCATTCTATTTTTGCAACAATTTCACATACTAATGAGCACCCATCAGCAATTTCTTTCAATAAAGACTGAAGGCGGCCTTCCAAATCATGAGCATTTTGGTAGAGCTCATTTCTGTAATAAAAATACTTTCAGTATTATGAGAGAGATTCATTTAAGAGTATAATCTCTAATTATTAGAATCTGGTCAAACTTTTAATCTTGGCTAAGCTCATTCCATAATAAAGTCATGGTTACAATTATCAGCAGTGAAGAAAATGCTACAGTAATACAAAAAAAAAATTAGGGTAAAAATTTTATATTTTTGCAATAGTCACCAGCAGATCCTTTTGAAAATGTACAGTATCTTACGATACAGTGTTATCTTTTATTTTAATTTGGTCATCATTTTTCATGAAGAACAAGTGGTACCTTTATAGAAGTTACCACAGAGTACTGACAATTACAGATCCCCACAAGAATAAAACGAGCATCCCAAAACAAATATAGTTTTATTTTAAATAAATGCATACCTTGAAAAATTGTTGTAAATAAGTCAACACATGCAATCAACATCTTGCAGTCTTTCCATATACTTCATGAAGGACTTGGACACATTGTTATATTGATGCAATGAGATTTTGAATGATGCTATTATTTAAATTTAGCCAAAATGCAATCAATATTTCTTCTATATGTGATACAGTTATACAGATATGAGCGAAGGAATTGTTTTCTGCAACTGGCAATCAAGAGACAGAGAGACATGTTCAAAAAAATTCACATCTGGGTTTCTTGGAGCCAAATAAAAAACTTGCAACTCTCTTTCTTCCACTGAGTACCATAGTGTAAAGGGGCTATGAATCCTCTTCAGTATGTCTGAGTACATCTTAATTGCCAAATGAGAAAAACCAGCTTCCTCCCACATCTGTATCAGATCTAAAGGAAATACCCAACTACACTTTTGAAAAATTGGAACCATAATATCATACACAATCTTATCACAACAATACCGAGGCAATAAGTAACCATGAATCCAAGTCTTTCATCCAATTCAAAATACTGACTACTCGTGTTTAATTGTTTATCATAATTATCTCTTAGAGGTATGTACACATTTAAAGGAAAACTAACTATAGTTTTTGTTTGCATTGTATTTCTACAGAATTTTGTAGTCTTGGGTATATTTGGGAAAATCCCAATTAAAATGAGAAAGAAAAACTAACTTCTGCATGTAATGCTGTAATGATGACTTAATTATATTAATTAAAATGTTGGGAGCATTATCGATGTGTTCCAGTGTCAGGTGATTTCCTTGCTGATCCTGATGAAGGAGGTAATTCAAAAGAACTCCACAGCACTCAACACACAGTATCAAACACTGAAAAAAAGAGCGCGCGCGCGTACCTAGTAAAAATGGTAGAATGTTATAAAAGTTTAAAATTGTTTGTAGGCATTAGATTCCTGCATATTACAACCTATAAGGCATAAATTAATAAAATGCTTCTAAATGTTTAAATATTTTTAAAATACAGAATTACAGCTCACCTTTGTACAGCTAAAACCTTATTAGGACTATAAATTACAGGATCTTATATGTACCATACTACAGTATGGTACCATATCTTTTAACTTTACAAAAATGTTTTTACATCCATAGATAAGTAGGCCTAGGCTATATGCTTGGTTGAAAGTTAAGGCAATTCATTTAGGTCTCAGATCTTTGGTACAACTACAAGAATTCTGGAAATGAATAAAATTATTTATGCCTTACTTCCAAATTCTCCCGAGCTTTGGTTCCATCCTCTTTTTCTAATTCTTCTAGCAGACACTGTAAATACTTTGAAAGAGAGGCGAGACTAGTATTCAGCAACTTATCTGACAAAGTTGCTAGAGAGAGATGAGGAAGAAATGATCCAAATGCAAATCTGATGACTTGGATACCAATGTGAATATCTTCTGTACTCAATATAAATTTGTAATCATTACATTAAGGAAATGTTTAGCAAAAACTATGACAGTCTATTGTTCTATTATTTTATTTCAGCTGTTAAATATTGGGCCTAGGTATTGGAACCACAGGCTATATATAGTTAATCCATGTAAGATCACCAATTGATGAAAACCCTCCTATCTCTAATTCTAAAAATTTTTGGTCCATGCAGAGAAGACTGATACCCAAATTTCAACTTTATCTTATCATCCCTAAATTTCTAAAAATTTAACCCTATTCATTATGAATGAATGAACAATTACTTATAAAATGAATATTTCAATTTTATAATTTGTTGATGTTACAACAATTTTAACAAAATTAATTGTCAATTTCACTATTTACTTTATTTAACTTGGTCCTTAACTTTAGGATATACTGGGGTCTGATTAATTAATATCCATTATTCACTGACACTGAACACAATTTTCTTATTCTTTGATTAGCCTATATAGGCTAATAAAAGAATAAAAAATAGATTAGGCTTAAAATGGGTGATGCATAAAACTAAACAATCGCAAAATTTTTAGAATTTTCAAAGCACCATACATACACTGTAAATCAGTATGCCCCACAGGAATATGTATCGTTACCCAATTTCATGCTCTTTACTACATGTAAACAGTTACCTTATAAAAATGTTGATTTAGATTAACCTACCACAAACTTATAAATTAGGCTACTGTTATATTTAATAAACTGAGAAATTATATTTGAAGACCCAACTATGAAATAAAAATCCTCAACTAAATTTCCCCTCATATAAACTAGGAATCCGTATGAACGCAGGTGCCTGTCATCAGTACCTCTTTACAAGTAACCCTAACAAAAGGTCTGTCTGCATCCTATTCAATAATTTTCATTTCAATTTCCTTGAGTCACTACATTAGACAATCTAAATTAATCTATTTTGCAGATTTTCATCCAGAAATAAAATATGAAAAAATAAAAGGATATATTTAAAACTGGTAAGCAATTTTTGAGATTTGCTTTAATTTCTTCTTCACTCCAGTTGCTGGCTTCTGCTACAATTGACAATATTCTTTCTTCATCTTTAGACTGAACACTCATCTTAAATCCACATCAAGTTTATGAACACATTTACTTCAACAAACAATATGACTGTAAAAAAAAAAAAAATTATATATCATATATATATATATATGTGCCTCAGTGGCGTAGTGGTTAGTGTCACTGACTATGAATCCATTAGCCCCAGGATCTAGACTGTGTGATGGCAGGTGGTGTGCAGCAAAACCCAGCTGTTCATCCTTCCACACAATAAAAAATTGGTTGGTAGATAAAGGGGTACCCTGGGTAGCCTAGTGGTTAAGATGCTGGGCTGCTGATGGGGCACAGTTTGGATTCCATATTAAACAGTAGGTCTAAGGTGGACTGACAAGCTTAACTATCAGAATGAGCAATTCAGGCAGGAGCAAAACCAGTGAACTGAGGTATTGCAAATACTTGATTAGATGCATATGTTGATAGATTGGGTATAGCTTAACATAGTAAAATTAAGGTTTTTGTGGTTTGGAACCCATGGAAAATTGTAGGTCCCCTCCACCACCACAGAGGACATGCGCAATACACAATTACAAACACAATTAGGTAGACCAGCCACGAGTGAATTCTAGGGTCTTTGTTGGTCTGAAACATTATAACTTGACATGGGTGTGAAAATCTGTTTTCTATACCATCATATTCCTCCAGGATGTACTCTCTTAAATGGATACTAACACATGATGCAAGGTTGTGAAGTTCCTAAAATTTGTGACTGCAGATTGGATACTCCTGAAAGAGCACTGGTTACCTAAACAATCAATATAAGCCATGTCAGTTTACTCCATATTACCAAAATTGCACAGTTCTGATTGACTTAAATACAACAGTTCCAGCATGCGAGTGACGTTCTAACTGCGCTGGGCTGATCTTCTTGCCTCATCACTCTTCTTTAAAGTGATAAAAACTTAGAGAAGCTTAGTGGTGAAGCTGAACAATTCTCTAAAATTTATTGTGTATACAGGGTGTTTGAAAACTTTCTGTACAAATTGTAATGGGGGATAGGCAACACCAAGACAAACCTTTTTTGTCTATAAGTGTATGTCCGCTGATGTCACCATTCGGCGCGAGAGGGCGCCGCTGCAATTGGCTAAAAGGTGAAGTGGGCTAGACTCGCGCTTGCCGTGGGTATTCTTAAATCGGATGTAGTACACGTAACATGGAGCGCTTCACGACTGCTGAGATGGCTGACATGCATATGGTGTATGGGGCTGCCAATGGAAATGGAAGAGCTGCTGTGAGGTTGTACTGACAGCGCTTCCCAAACAGACGTGTGCCAAACCACCAAACGTTTGCGCATTTGCATCGGCGACTGCGAGAAACGAACATTCCATGCAAACATGCATGACACTGGTCGGGAGAGAAACGTGCGCACTCCTGACATGGAAGAAGAAATCCTACGGCGATTTGAGGACAATCCAAGCGCAAGCACGCGAGGTGTTGCACGTATCCTCGGTGTGAACCACGACCTGGTCTGGAGAGTGTTGCACGAGCAGCAGTTACATCCGTTTCATCATCAGAGAGTCCAGGCATTACAACCTCGGGATTACCCTCTTCGTGTGGAATTCACACGCTGATTTCTGCAGCAGACAGCGGTGCAGCCTAATTTTCCGGCTTATGTGCTGTTCTCAGATGAGGCCTGTTTCACACGTGAGGGTGTGTTTAACATGCACAATTCTCACGTGTGGGCGTGTTTAACATGCACAATTCTCACGTGTGGGCGCACGCAAATCCACATGCTACACGGGTTTGTAATGCCTGGACTCTCTGACGATGAAACGGATGTAAGTGCTGCTTGTGCAACACTCTCCAGACCAGGTCATGGTTCACACCGAGGATACGTGCAACACCTCGCGTGCTTGCGCTTGGATTGTCCTCAAATCGCCGTAGGATTTCTTCTTCCATGTCAGGAGTGCGCATGTTTCTCTCCCGACCAGTGTCATGCATGTTTGCATGGAATGTTCCAGTTTCTCGCAGTTGCCGATGCAAATGCGCAAACGTTTAGTGGTTTGGCACACGTCTGTTTGGGAAGCGCTGTCGGTACAACCTCATAGCAGCTCTTCCGTTTCCATTGGCAGACCCATACACCATATGCATGTCAGCCATCTCAGCAGTCGTGAAGCGCTCCATGTTACGCGTACTATGTCCAATTTAAGAATGCCCGCGGCAAGCGCGAGTCTAGCCCACTTCACCTTTTAGCCAATTGCAGCGGCGCCCTCTAACGCCGAATGGTGACGTCAGCGGACATACACTTATAGACGAAAAGGGTTTGTCTTGGTGTTGCCTATCCCCCATTACAATTTGTACAGAAAGTTTTCAAACACCCTGTATATACACATTATTCACTTCCATACATTTATTGGATGGAAATATTAGTTTATCAACTGGAAAAAGCAAGTAAATGAGAATAATTTCAGTATAAAGTCTTGGTTGTTTTCCTAATTAACTAACCAATAAGTAGGCACAGATGTTTATCCCTATGCACCAAGACCATCAAAAAATGTATAAAACTGTGTTCCTCATGTAGGTTTTCATAAATTTCTCTTGGTTAAATTGCAATTTAGCGCCCAACTGGTAACCCCATTTTTTGGGGGGTTTCTAGTGCAGTTTGGTGTCCTCTTTACAAAGGAAAGACATCAAATCCTGGATTCTAAGGCCTGGATCTTTGTGTATATTATGAACAATACTTCACCTAGGTACTTGTTTGGAGCAGCTCATCCTGACAAAAGGACCATGTTTCACAACTTCCTCTTGGAAATCACCAAATTCTACAAACCATAAAAAGTAAGGTTTAATATTAGGTTAGGTTAGGTAAACTTTAAATAGCTGTAACTTCTTTATTTATCTATGACAAATTTGGATTCCATATCTGGAAAGAGGAGACAAAACTACACTAGAAAAAAAAAATAAAATAAATAAATAAAAATGGGAACACCAGAAACTGCAATTTTACCTAGCTCTCTTTTACAGGGTACAATGAGGGACACACCTAAAGCAAAAACATCCCCTGGGTAATTTCTTTATTTAAGATCAGATTTTTATGAAATTTTCAAATACCATATTTTAATTTACAAAACTTCCAAAAATTCTTCAATTTTTTTTTTCAAAATTTTGACCTAAGATTCAATAATTTCTCGGTATTTGAAAATGGCAGACATTGGAATAACACACACCATCTCCAAAAACATTTTATTTTTCCATAACTTCTTGGATTTATAGGTTTCAGCCTGGTTAGGGCATATAGTTGACCTAACCAAGCCTTCAATATTATTCTGATGTCCACCACTGAAGGCCCAGTTAGGTCAACTGTATGCCCTTGACAATTGGTTAGGTTAAGTCATGTTATTTTCATTAAATCTAACAAAAAATAAAAACAACCTAACCAATTGTCAAGGGCATACAGTTGACATAACCAGGCCTTCAATGGCGGACATCGGAATAACACTGAAAGCCCAGTTAGGTCAACTGTATGCCCCCACCCCTTTTTTTTTAAAGAAAAAATGTTTAAAAAATGTTCAAATTTTTTTTTCAAAAAATGGTGTGCATTATTCCAATGTCTGCCTTGAAAACCTCTATATCCTATTGAAAATTTCATAAAAATCTGACCATAAATAAAGAAATTACACAGGGGGTGCTTTTGCTTTAGGTGTGCCCAATGAGGAAAGTTGCAAGATTCTTTAGAGAAAATTTGGAACCACATTACTGAGCATTTTTACTTGGCTTTTGAAAAATTTTCACTCATCCACACCAGAAACTTTAGTTTCTAAAAGACCAATCTGCTACAAATTCTTCTAAGGGAAGGTTGAAGCTCAAAGATTGGGTGAATTTCCAGAATCTAAATGCAATTCAGTGACAAAGTTCATAATAGCTTAGCACTTATAGGCCTGCATTAAGTTACGCCAGATTAGGCTACATTAGGTTGGTTATGTTAGTAATTATGGACTCTTGTCTTTGAACTGCATCTGAATTCTGGAATTTTACCAAAGAAATACAACGACAACATATAGGCAAGGCCTTGGCTATGTATTCAGTATGAGTAATTTCAGTTAAAACACTTGCCTGACACATCAATCAAGTGTTTGGTAGAATCACAGTTTAGTGTTGTAAAAAATTTTGGTAATTATGTCACAAATGACATGGCCTGAATTTGAAATAAAAAATATATTTTTCTAGTGTATTTTGGTGTGCTCTGTTCAAATACAACCTTCATTTCTTGTGCAAATGAACAGAAATACGTGTTTGGGCCATGCAATGCCAACTGTATTTCTGTTCATTTGCACAAGAAATGAAGGTCATATTCAAACAAAACACACCAAAACACATTTGAAAAATTTATTTTTGACTACATTTTATATGATAAAGCATAACCTAACATGATCATATTACAAGATCTTGTAAACGATGCATTACCACAGGAAATGTGCAAAACACCTCAAAATTAACCAGAAAAGTTTGCTCTCATCATTTTCATTTAAACTAATGAAAATATCACAACTTAATCTAACCACTCATCAAGGGCGTACAGTTGACCAAACTAGGCATTCAATTAACCTAACAGGTTAATATTGGTTATTTCACCTAAATATCTTCTGATCTTTTTGTATTAAGCACTCACTATCACATTTTGGGCAAGTTAAGGATGAGAGAATAATGCCGTAATTGATAAAAACATCCAATGCTTTGTGTTCATCTAGGGCACATGATGAATCAAGTTCTCAAAGTCAAAACCACACGAATGGCACATCATAATTCTATCACAAACACCACCAAACTGAATCCAATTAGAAAAAATATATATATATAGCCAGAACAGAAACCAACAAACTAATTAAGTCACAGAGTAGCAAAAAAATAGCCTAAAATTATACTCATTGGACCAAAAATGAGTGTATTTATACTAAAACTACCTCATAAAAAGTTATTTTGATTTACAGGTCCAGCCCATATCATTTAAAACATATTAACCAAAATTTTTTTTGAGAATCACAATTTTGTGTTGTAAAAAAATTTTTTTTTGCCGATATCCTATTTTGGCATTCCAAATTATTCAACCAACCAAAAATAAATGGCACTCCAACACTTTCAAATTACTTGTTATGTTAATTAGTTAATTGAATGTCCAGTTAGGTCAACTGTATGCCCTTGATGATTAGTTAGGTTAAGTCATTATTTTCATTAGTTTTAATGAAAATATCATGACTTAACCTAACCAACTGTCAAGGATACAGTTAACCAAACTGGGCATTCAATTAACCTAATTAACATAAACAAGTAATTTGAAAGTGTTGGAGTGCCATTTATTTTTGGTTGGTTGAATAATTCAAAATGCCAAAATAGGATATTACCAAAAAAAAAATTTTTACGATAACTAAACTGATTCTCAACAAAGAAATTTTACAATGCTAAACTGTGATGGTAACATGGTAAAAATTTTATAGTGGACACACTAGGGGCCCTTCGGACCATCTGGGTGGCTCCACTGTTAATATAAACAAACCATAAATACAGTTACATGCAAAATTAAGATCCAATTGATCTCTACAAATTGCAGATTGTCACACATCTACTAGCTATACATTAACTTCAAAACTTTGGATCTTGTGGATCATTCATCAATACCACTACTGTACTAATTATAGACATCATATAATTATCTCATCACAAGAAGTCTTACATGGATCTATATAGCTATAACCTGAATAATATAATACAAGCTCTACAATTAAGATAAAAGTAGTAGGTGGGACTGTAAAGACTGTATAGAGTATTTGAATGTACACCTATTCAAGATCTCCCATTTAAAGGTGTCTATGAGGCAAGTGAATATAATATTTAGTTTTGAATAACAATAAAACTAGTGATGGGATGATTAATCAAAATTGGAATCGAGAATCGGAAGAATCGAGCATTTTTCAGGAATCGGAATCGAGAGAATTGTACCATGATTTCCGATTCTTAAAACGATTCTTTAACTCTTAATTGAACCAGTTTTGCAATGTAAACTTTAAAACTTAAATGAAAGAGGATAACAAATTTCATTTTTAATGTATTGTAGCTATACATTAAAACATGTATATCCATGATGTGTAATCAAGAAGATTAAAATGAATTATTACAACTTACAGTTGATTTTTATTTTTAAACCAATCTTTTATAATTTATATTACCATACTCATAATGTAAATAGTTAATCTTACCAGAGTAAAATATGACAATTTCCAGAAAAACAAGTATAGAATTATATTTAAAAATATTGAGAATCGGAATCGGAATCGAGAATCATATCGGAATCAAGACTTTTTAGTGATATCGGAATCGGAATCGTTAAAAATTTTGGTATCATCCCATCACTAAATAAAACCTATACATTCTAGTAATAAGAGTGACCGCATATGCTGCAGACTAGTCCTTAAAGGGTTAACTTGCCCAAAATGTGACAGTGAGTACCTAATACGAAAAGATCAGAAGATATTTAGGTAATTATTCGTTTTAGTGCTTTTTCTCCTTTCTGAACCAAAACACATTTTTCTGATGTTTTTGGTGTGATTTGTTCAAATCTGAACTTCGTTTCTTTGGGAAATGAGCCATTTTTTAGAAATTTTAAAATTGAAAATTTCTCAAAAAATGGCTCATTTCCCAAAGAAACGAAGTTCAGATTTGAGCAAATCACACCAAAAAACACCAGAAAAATGTGTTTTGGTTCAGACCTGACCTGACCCGCATTTTTTCGCAATTTCTTACCTTAAATAACACCGTTGGGGTGTTTATACAAATCCGCAGCGACCAACATGAATTTGTGGAGACGTTGTTGAGAGGGATATTCACGGTTAAACAAGTACCATGCAAGATACTTTGAATAGGATTGGGTTTTGTTGCCAGACCGTAATATCTAGCTCTTCACGTCTTTCCAACAACGCTCAATATTTTGAATGTGAACGGTGTCTTCCACAAACCGCTGTGAATGGTTGACTATCCGGTGAATGTAGCCTAGATTTCCGAGTTGAGAATACACATGCCACTCCTCGGAATAGATTGTAGTCCCAGGCCTAATATGTTGCTGGATCAGGCGAACAAGAGTTGTTGCATCTCTCTGAGGAACCGCAAACAACAGTAGTTTTTTGGAACTGCGTTCCAAGGTACCAAAAACCCAGGCAATCACAACCTCCGCAAACCATAATGAAAACCAGACTGAAAAAGCATTCTTGAATGAGTATGCATTATGAGAGATTCAAAATGTACATCTCTGATTGGTCGAATAAGGTCACGTGAAACAAAAACCAGATTTAATTGGCTGATTTGACCTATGTTTCCTAATTTTGCCACGAGATGTCTCCCCATAAAACGAGACAGCGAGGTTCGTTAAAATTTTAACAGCGTTAAGAGCTAAATACTCGGTCAATGGCCTATAATGACTGCTTTTTACGTCAATTATTTTTTTTTCCATAAAAAATAATTATTACATTTCCTTGATTTTTCAGTTTCCCTGAGGTTTCAAGGTGTCCTGAATACGAATTTATATGTTAAATTGTCATAGAATGACTCCTTCTATCGAAAACGAACAAAGCATTAAAACGAATATTAACCGATATGTAGGTGAAATAACCAATATTAACCAGTTTGGTCAACTGAAGGCCCAGTTAGGTCAACTGAAGGCCCAGTTAGTTAAGTCGCGATATTTTCGTTAGTTTAAATGAAAATGATGAGCAAACTTTTCTAGTTAATTTTGAGGTGTTTTGTACGAAACTGCCATCCGTTTCCTGTGCAAATGCATAGTTTTCGAGATGACGGTATCTCGAAAACTACTCATTTGCACAGGAAACGGATGACAGATTCGTGCAAAACACCTCAAAATTGACCAGAAAAGTTTGTTCTCATCATAAAAACAGACTGGGTGTAAAAACAAATAATTACCAACTGTAAATAGAGTATAGCGACTACTTAAGTTGAACAATAAATTTATTTTATTTCTGTTTAAGGTGCTGCAACCCTGCTGGATTATTGGCACCAGAACAATAAATGAATAAACTAGACTGTTATATACTAAGTTCAATACGATACACCTAATTAGGCCTAACTTAAAGCCAATGTTATTTCATATAATGACACAATAAAGTCACACAATCTAACTTTAAACCTAAGCCCATCAAACTAACCTAATAGGGTTAAAGTACCAAAAGGCCTGTTATTTAAAGTTAAGAGATCCTAAACAACTTGTAGTACTGTGGAGTGTGGACTGTGGTGATGATGTCTTAACTGGTATAATGCCGAAATCCATTTTAAATTTTTCGTCTTTTCTGCGAGATGGTTAGGACATAGTCTAATATTAGACAGTGATTAACAATTAGATTATATTGAAATGTATAAATATTGGGTTCGCTGATTTTTTTTATTATTTGCAATTAGGCTATATCGAATGAGCACGCCTTGTTACCTCCGGGAGGTTCGAGTCTTGGGTCCTGCGAATCACAATTTTTTTTCGAATCGAATCTCGAATCAAATCATCCCAAACAATTCAAATCGAATCGAATCAACTGTAGCCTACACATATAAATTAGAGTGTTTCTCCACACAATTAGTAATAAGCATAAAATTAATTAAATCTTCTTGAGAACAAAGGATAAAGTAAATCCTTCTAAAAAAAAAATGTATTAAGTATTTGATCATCAGGAGAAACAATGGTATTAAAGTATGATAAAAGTGTTATTGCACAAGAGATTGGTCTCAGTATATAGATTGAATTATAATCTAAGTAAAAAGAAAAGTATTTATTTACGAAAATGTTCTTCAAAACAACATCACTGATGTTGTTTACCGGACTTAATGAAGATTCGAAAATATCGAATCGGAGCCCAAGCTAACGAATCAAATCGAATCCTCTCTCCCGATTCAAAATGAAATCGAATCTCGAAGCTTCGTACGTCCTACTCGAGACCTTTTGTATAATTCACCTAGAGTTGCTGCCCATATATATTTTTACAGTTTTTTAAGAATTTGTCGAAAGAAATTTACGAGAAAATCATCTCAGATTTTCAAAGTAAAATTAATGTAATTTTGTAGTTTCATTTTAATGCTATAAATTTATCTAAAATAATCTATGATGTGAAAACATACATATTTACTTATTTATGTGCATCGTAATTATAATTATAAAATAAATAATAAATATGTATTTCATATTATTTATTTTTATAATTAAATGAATCTGGAAAAATTTGGCATCTGACGACTGGCAATAATTGAAAGGAACACAGGGAAGCATTGTGTTGGCTGAGAACAGCACACATTAAGGCTCATTTTAGAACGCTTTATCAATGTATATATATGGGAATGAACTCAGAATGATTCCCTGAGGTTTTTGTAACGTTTTGCATGCGGCCAGAAATCTGCATTCGTTAGAGCAAGACGTAGGGTAATATAGTGAGGTGACGTGTATGTATATATATGTATATAGTCTAAAAGTCACTAAAGAGTAAATATCACTAAATCTAAGCTGAATGGCAAGACGAAGCCATAAACGAACCAACGGGCTGTTCGTATTGCTTTGGTCTGGCCTAGACATGTTTTTTCCTATCTGACCTAATCTTTGGTGCTGAGTAAAAATTAGGTGATGAATCTAAGGTAACAAATCGGGTAGGAAGTTGTTCGTACTTAAGTATAGTTAGGGGTAATGTCTATAGCTTCTAAATTGGTAATGTAAGAGAGAGTTAGGTAGGCTGTTGTGGGACACAGGAATAAAACGGTAGGCTTCAAGGAATACCTAATTCAACGCACCGGTAAGTGCTTTTGATTGTTTGCTAGAACCTAAGTAACCTAACTGGGGTGTCTACCCCACGCTATCACATTTGGCGACGAGGATGGGATATGGCTCATTTGGTTAAATTTTGTTCATTGGGTTAAATTTGGCTCATTGGGTTAATTTGGCTTATTGGGTTAATTTGGCTTATTGGGTTCAAGTGGTTGTTTGGAAAATTGGATGCAGACTAGTGGGTCGTCCGATTTGGTTTGTTTGTGTGGGGAAGCTACCGTACTATAGCGTAGGTCCCGCCGCCCTAATTCTAAAACTAATTCTTACTCAGCCCTAACTCTAAAACTAATTCCTACTCAGCCCTAACTCTAAAACTAATTCTTACTCAGCCCTAACTCTAATACAATTCACTATTCAGCCCTAACTCTAATAAAATTCACTATTCAGTAACTAGACCAAATTTAAACCTAACCTAACCTACTTCACGTGAGTTGGTCTAATTCGGTTTTGCTCTAGCATGTCGGTGATTGGCCATATAAGCCCCTACGAAGACAATGGGGAGGACTTCGAAGCTTATGCCACTAGGGTGAGGTTGTTTTTCGAGGCAAATTCCATTCCGGATGCTAAGAAGGTACCTACCTTTTTAACTATAATAGGCCCTAAAACGTTTGGTTTAGTTATGGACCTAGTTTCTCCTAAAGCACCGGAAACTTGCACCTATAAGGAATTGGTACAGGCCCTAACCGATCACTACAAACCCCGAGTAGTTCTCATCTATGAACGTTTCAAATTTTATTCAAGGCATCAGACGGGAAATGAAAGCATTGCAGAGTTTGTTGCAGGAATAAAAAGCCATAGCCGTACGTGTAAATTTGGGGACAAATTAGATGAAATGCTAAGAGATAGGTTTGTAATGGGTCTCAAAGAGGAGTCTACCCAGAGAGCCCTATTAGCCATACAGGACCTAACTTTTAGTCAGGCTGTAGAAATAGCTACGGCTAGAGAAGCAGCTGCTAAAGATGTTAGAGCTTTTGGAAATCATAGTAGTAAAGCCCAACACGTAAATAGTTTAAATCTTCTAGGCCTGGCAGACCTAACGAGCCTACTAGACAGGCAAATAAAAGGTATGAGGCGAATATGACTAAGCCTACTAATTCTACTAAGCCTTCCAAGCCATGTACAGGGTGTGGAAAACACCATTGGAAGAAAGATTGCCCTTTTAAAGAAGCAGTTTGCCGAAACTGTAGTAAAATAGGCCACATAGCTAAAGTGTGTTATTCAAAGAAAACAAAGGGTGAAAATTCTAATTTTAACATTTCTAGTATAAATCCTCAAAAGGGAAATACTTCGAACATTGGAGTGGAGTACCTATTCTATGAGCAGCAAAGTGGGGAAAATACAGGCCCATATATTGTAGAGGTAGGCCTAGATGGAATTACAGTTCCTCTAGAATTGGATACGGGTGCTGCCCGGACGGTCATGTCCAAGGTAGTTTTTGATAAGATTTTCAAAAACACACCTAAACTACATGCATCTAAAACGATTTTGAAGAAGTACGGTGACATACAAATACCTATTTGTGGAGAAGCATACGTCACAGTTACACTTAACCAGAAAACTTTGTCTCATCCCTTAACCCTTTTAGTGGTGGATGAGCAAGGGCCTACTCTACTAGGCCGTGATTGGATTGATGCTTTGGAAATGCCAATTGACAAAATCTTGCCAAGGGGTCAGGCAGATGTGCATACACTTTCATATCCATCTGACATAGACTCATTGTTAAGGGAGTTTTCTTCTATTTTTGGGCCTGAAGTAGGCAACCTAAAAGGCCATCAGGTCTGCATAGAAGTAGATCCTAATGTAACTCCGAAATTTTGTAAGGCTCGTTCAATTGCGCATGCACTGCGGGAGAAGGTAGATTTAGAAATTGACAGGCTGCTAAAAGATAAAATTATTGAACCAGTCACACACGCTAAGTGGGCTGCCCCAGTAGTTCCTGTACTAAAACCGGACAAGT
Source organism: Bathynomus jamesi (assembly GCA_023014485.1). Taxonomy (NCBI): domain Eukaryota; kingdom Metazoa; phylum Arthropoda; class Malacostraca; order Isopoda; family Cirolanidae; genus Bathynomus; species Bathynomus jamesi. The sequence continues at coordinate 840,759 of JAJOZX010000340.1, forward strand.
CCGTGCGGTTATGCGGGGATTACCGTTTAACAGCAAATAGAGCCGTCCTTCTAGATTGCTATCCTATACCCAAGCCTGATGAATTATTTAGCTCTCTTGCTGGGGGAAAATATTTCACAAAACTCGATATGTCCCAAGCCTATGCTCAACTAAGTTTAGATGAAAACTCTAAAGAATTAACTATCATAAATACGCACCGAGGCCTATATAAGTACAATAGGCTATGCTATGGAATAGCATCGGCTCCAGGTATTTTTCAGAGGACAATGGACCAAGTTCTAGGTCACATTCCAGGGGTACTTTGCTTTCTAGATGATGTCCTCATTTCAGGTTCGACTAAAAAAGAACACCTAACTAGATTAACCACGGTTCTAAAAAGACTCCGGGATGCTGGACTTAAGCTAAAGAGAGAAAGTGTTCATGGGTCACTAACGAGGTTTCATATTTAGGGTTCCGCATAGATGCCTCAGGCATTCATCCAACGGTGGATAAACTAGAAGCAATAGAAAAGGCACCACCTCCACAAAACATCACACAGTTACAAGCTTATTTAGGTCTCCTAAATTTTTATAGGAAATTTTTGCCTAATGCATCGACTTTCCTTGAACCCCTAAATAAGCTATTACGATCTGGGGAACAGTGGAGATGGGAGAAAACTCAAAAGGAAGCATTTGAGGCTTCCAAGGACGTACTACTAAAGTCCACTCTCCTAGTGCATTATGATCCTAAACTTCCTCTCGTAGTTTCAGCAGACAGCAGTTCTTATGGAATTGGGGCAGTGTTATCTCACCACATTGATGGTGTAGATAGGCCTATCTGTTTTGCTTCTAGAACACTAACTGAGACGGAAAGACGATATGCACAAGTGGAACGTGAAGCATTAGCCTTAGTATTTGCAGTAAAAAAATTTCATTTCTATCTATGGGGTCATGAATTTAAACTAATTACTGACCATAAGCCTCTTTTAGGTTTATTTTCACCTAATAAAAATATTCCAGTTATGGCCTCAGGTAGGATTCAACGATGGGCACTGATTCTACAAGCCTATAAATTTGACTTAGTACATCGGTCAGGTAAACTTCTAGGTACGGCTGATGCGCTAAGTAGGTTGCCCTTAGAAAATCCAAATGATTGTGTACCTATACCTACAGAATGGGTTCAGTTGGTGGAGTTTTTGGAATCCACTCCAGTATCTGCAGTACAAATAGAGCAGTGGACAAAATCAGACCCTATTCTGTCTAGGGTCATCCATTTCTGCTCAGTTGGTTGGCCTACTAAGGTTGAGAGTGAATTACAGCCTTTTATTCAGCGTCAGTCTGGCCTCTCTATTCAAAATGGCTGTCTCTTATGGGGCCACAGAGTGATTATTCCAAATAAAGGCAGGTCGAATTTAGTGAAGGAACTTCACGCTGAACACATGGGCAACAAAAATGAAAGAGCTGGCGAGAGCTTATTTCTGGTGGCCTGGTTTAGATGGAGAACTCGAATCATTGGTTTGTTCCTGTCAAAGCTGCCTAGAGAACAGAGATCTCCCAAGGAAAAGTCCACTTCATCCTTGGGAATGGCCTACTATACCGTGGCATAGGATCCATGTTGACTATGCAGGTCCTATAAATAATATTTATTTCCTAGTCATGGTGGACGCCTACTCTAAGTGGGTGGAAATTTTTCCAACCACTTCCACGACTGCGGGTGTAACGATTCGCTTACTCCGTTCAGTTTTCGCTCGATGGGGTTTACCCGTAGTCCTGGTTTCCGACAATGGTACTTGTTTTACCAGTGAGGAATTTCGTTCCTTCGTCCACCTAAATGGCATTAGACATGTCCGGTCTAGTGTTTTCCACCCATCTACAAACGGTCTCGCGGAAAACATGGTCCGTACTTTCAAGTCGGCCTTGCGTCATTCTCGTGGGGAGGAAATGCAAGTGGTGTTGGATAAATTTTTGTTTAAATATCGAATAACACCACACACCACGACAGGGGTGTCTCCCTCTAAACTTCTGATTGGCCGGGGAATTCGTTCAGTTTTTGATTTGTTACGTCCAAACGAAATGTTACAACAACGAGTTTTACGCCATCAGGAAAAACAGAAGTTGTACCACGACACTAAAAGAGGGAGAGTTCTAGAAGCGAAACCTAATGATCCAGTTGTGATTCGCAACTATGGGGCTGGACCAAAATGGGTTCCTGCAACTGTGCAGGAGAGAACGGGCCCTGTTTCCTTCAAGTGCCAACTAGAAGATGGTCGTTCTATTAAACGCCATCAGGACCAGATATGGGAACGGGAAGTGCAGAAGGACCAGAGTCTTCCGGAAGAGAGAACTGATCCTCCGGAAAATGGTTCAACTTGCCCGCCTATACAGGTTGCACCTGATCCTACTACATCAACCCCGCTCCGCAGGTCGTCTAGGGTCCCTCATCCCCCTGACAGACTAAACTTGTAGGGGAGGAGTGAGGTGACGTGTATGTATATATATGTATATAGTCTAAAAGTCACTAAAGAGTAAATATCACTAAATCTAAGCTGAATGGCAAGACGAAGCCATAAACGAACCAACGGGCTGTTCGTATTGCTTTGGTCTGGCCTAGACATGTTTTTTCCTATCTGACCTAATCTTTGGTGCTGAGTAAAAATTAGGTGATGAATCTAAGGTAACAAATCGGGTAGGAAGTTGTTCGTACTTAAGTATAGTTAGGGGTAATGTCTATAGCTTCTAAATTGGTAATGTAAGAGAGAGTTAGGTAGGCTGTTGTGGGACACAGGAATAAAACGGTAGGCTTCAAGGAATACCTAATTCAACGCACCGGTAAGTGCTTTTGATTGTTTGCTAGAACCTAAGTAACCTAACTGGGGTGTCTACCCCACGCTATCACAGAAATTTACGAGAAAATCATCTCAGATTTTCAAAGTAAAATTAATGTAATTTTGTAGTTTCATTTTAATGCTATAAATTTATCTAAAATAATCTATGATGTGAAAACATACATATTTACTTATTTATGTGCATCGTAATTATAATTATAAAATAAATAATAAATATGTATTTCATATTATTTATTTTTATAATTAAATGAATCTGGCAAAATTTGGCATCTGACGACTGGCAATAATTGAAAGGAACACAGGGAAGCATTGTGTTGGCTGAGAACAGCACACATTAAGGCTCATTTTAGAACGCTTTATCAATGTATATATATGGGAATGAACTCAGAATGATTCCCTGAGGTTTTTGTAACGTTTTGCATGCGGCCAGAAATCTGCATTCGTTAGAGCAAGACGTAGGGTAATATTAATTAACACGATGAAAATTTATTAATATTACTGGGATAATTAATTATAAATTAAAGACGATAATAAATTTTAAAAATATAATGATAATATGTTTTTTTTAACTAAAGGAAGGCATGCACTGCTTCCTTGCATTCATGGAGAATACGCCACTGGTGCAGAAGGTACACAAGTGTCTCTTCAGCTTCGTTGTACAGAGTCGAAATTTCCTGAGAATCATGTTTTTATATATCTTAGTCATCACTTAGTCATCAGCTGGTGATAATTTTACCCAAATACATTCTTGTACTTCCACTGTTGTGTCGTGTATTTATATTTTTTAATAAAGAAGATAATAATGCCTAATAAAAATTTAATGTTTTTATGGAAAACTGATATGTGTGGGTAGTTAGGGGGTAACGAAAATGGTCTACTGAGTAGGTAGGTAGTTAATCTAACAATTATTAAACTCCTTTTATGTCAATAACTGGGTGGATGAAACCAATTGGTTGCTCACCAGAGTTATTCTCCACACTAGTATTTATATACTGTGTGATAGAGCGTGCTCGGTAATAGACATACATTACCGATCAACCAACCGAAAAAAACGAAGAGGATGCTGGTGGAAAAAGCCGCGGGAAGAACGGAAAGAAGGAACGGGGGAACAAGACGGAACTGGGAGAAGGAAGAGGCTAAACAATGGAAAAAGATCCCCACCAGCAAGTACGCTCTCAAAAATTGAGCAAAGAGAAGAGAGACTGTCTAATAACACTCAGTAAGTGATCAGTTGTGTTTTTGAACCCAGTTTGGGGACATAATATAAGCTGGGTCAGTAGGGTGGCCATTTAAAAAGGAGGACACTGCGTATGTGGCCGTACGTTACATATATATTATATATATATATATGGAAAACTGATGAGTGGGTAGTTGGGAGGTAACGAAAATGGTTCACTGAGTAGGTAGGTAGTTAATCTAACAATTATTAAATTCCTTTTATGTCAATAACTGGGTGGATGAAACCAATTGGTTGCTCACCAGAGTTATTCTCCACACTAGTATTTAAATACTGTGTGAGAAGAGCGTGCTCGGTAATAGATACATTACCGCTCAACCAACCGAGGAAAAAACCAAGACTACGCTGGTGGAAAAAGCCCCGCGAAGAGGAGAACAAGAGAACGAAAACAAACAACGGGGCGAGAGGACGAAACAGGAGAAGGGAACAGGACAACGAAAAAGATCCTCACCAGCAAGTACGCTCTCGACAATTACACAACCGGAGAACAGAGACTCCAATAACTAACAGTAAGTGACTAATTGAATTTTTAAACCCAGCAATTTAATCACATTAAATTAAGCTGGGTCAGACAAGTTAGGCCTACATTGTGGCCTAAGACCCAGCATCAACTCATAGCTTAACAAAGGTGAAGGTAGATTGCCCTAACCTAATTTGGTGAGGAATCCTACTGTGGACCTCAATTTATCTGCCCGCTCTGGACCATTTCCGGAATCTCTAGGCTGACCCCTCTAGGCTAGACTTGATCTACTCTATAGTTAGACTGGAGATATAAGGGGTGGGTTAATTGTGGACCAATTCATACAGAGCATTTTTCGCATTGGTGGTCCGTGTGTGGGGAATTTACAAACCTTAACCTTACTTAACAAAAATTGCAGAATTAGGCTAAATGGTCTAGCCTAAGCCTAAGCCTAAGCCTAACCTAATCAAGCCTAATTAGGTCTACAACCTAGGGCCTAACTAGGAAACATTTACATTGTCTCATTCTCATAAGCTTAGACCTGAGTGACACATAAGTACTTGGTGGGGATTAAACCAAATTTAAACTTGACTGTTTTGTCTGTGCTCTTTCTTCTCTGGTAATTTCTTCTTGTCCTCTATTTCATTACGATCCCCAGTTAAACAATTTTGACTTAGACATGGACAGTGCGGAATTGAAAAAGTTAAAAAAGAAAAGGGGGGCAAAGTTGGGAGCTGTTACAAAGGCTGTGAACACTTTTAACAATATTACACAACCAGGTAAGGAAAATTTAGAGAGTGTAATTCTTAAATTGGAAACTAAAAAGAAGGAAATAATAGCCATTAATGAGAGTATTTCAGAGTTAGTTGAATCCGAAATGGCTGAAGAACAATTGATAGACCTTTACGCTGATGATGATGATCAGGTAATCTCAATTGAACAGCAAATAAGGAGACTACGGTCTCGTTTGACTGACTTAACACCAAAAAAACCTAATTCTGATTTTAATCAAAGTAGAGCTAACCTTCAACAAAATTTAAGTGGCATGCTAAATCTCGAGTCACAAGAATTGAGGGCTCAGTTACCCATTTTGCTAGTACCAACATTTGAAGGGGACACGGTACAATTCCCATCTTTCATTGACAAATTTGAGAATTTAATAGGTAATAAACCTTATATTTCAACTGTTGAAAAGTTTAGCTACTTAACTAGTTTCCTTAAAGGCCCAGCCTATAACCTGATAGCCTATTTACCAGCCGTAGGGAATTCATATGAAGTAGCTATTGATCTCTTAAAACGTAATTACATTAATAAAGATGAGATTGTATATGAATTATCTCAACATATTTTTGAATTTGCACCCATAAAAGATAACCATAGTGATATGGAAAATTTGTATACAAAATTAGAAGCTATTATAGGACAACTGGTTAGCAATGAGATAGATATTAAAGCTTCATCTTGGATTATACAAGGCATAGTACTTAGGTGCCTTCCTTTGAGGGTTAAAGATATTTTAATTCTAAAGACGGGAGAAAATTATCCTAATCTGGAAGATATAAGAAAACACTTCCCCAATATCCTAACTAATTACAAATTGAGAGATTTTCCAACACATAAGACTCAGACTATGGATAAACCAAAGACTGTTCCCAGAGACCAACTAGCTACAGCCAAACAGACGAAACTTGATACTGTAGAATCAAATGTGACCAACTGTAATACACGAACACCTACATTACAGAACTTTAATGTAACTGCTGCCTCAACTTACACACCACATTGCACATTTTGTGCAAGTAATGAACACAGTAGTACTGGGTGTGACAAATATTCAGACTTTAACCAAAGAACTAAAAGATGTGAACAGTTGAACCTGTGTAAAAAGTGTACTGGCCAGGGACATTATAAGAAAGACTGTAAATCTAGGTTAAGATTCAAGTGTAAGTTTTGTAAAAGTTTACGACATGTCTCATCAATGTGTGATCACCAAAGTGTCCAAACAATAGTACTCAAACTCAAAAGATACCTCCCCCAAACAAAGGTAATCAAGAAAATGCCACTTTCATGGGACATTCTGTTTGTTCAAACAACGTAACAAGAAACACTGAGATTCTTTTACCAACTATTACTTTGGACTTAGTGAATAGTGAGGGTAGCATCACTCCAGTGAGATGTCTTATAGACTGTTGTTCTCAACAAACATTTGTTTCACAAAATGTAGTTAATAAATTGGGTTTGACACCAAGCCCGAATGAACAAAACCTCAATATTACATCCTTTGTTAAGGATAACTCGGACAAAAATAGCTATAAGACAATTGACCTGGAACTACATTTAGAAAGTAAATTAGAGAAAATTGAAGCAGTTATTATTTCTAAAGTAGGACAAAACAAACTGGTTATACCCAAACTAGAACAAACCATAAATCATTTGGGAAAACACTACAAAATAGCTGATAGACATATCACTAACAACAAAGTAGCTAACATTGAAATGCTAATAGGGGCAGATTATATTAATCTTATTCATAAGGGCATAGTAGAGATAGGTAATGGTAAGCTATTCAGACTCCATCAGGGATAGCCCCTTTGGGTGACCTATCAAAATACAACCTAGACCTAAACCAAAACAGTTCATGACCAACAAATACTATGTGCCTCAACTCAGTCCTACATAACCCTGTAAGAATAGCAACACTTTGAATAATATTATCTCACTGAGAACATTAATTCATCATTATCAAATGAAACTTTGGATGAGGCAATTCAAACTTTATGGTTGCTAGAATCTGTGGGTATACATGACACAAATCAAACTTCAGAAGATCAGTTAATGGTAGAAAGATTTGAAGACACCATTCAGTGCAAAGACAATAGTTATTTTATTGAGTTACCTTGGAAAATAAATTGTCCAACTTTAAGAGACAATCTCAAAGTAGCTAAAGGACATTTATATAAAGTAATGAAAAAACTCAAACAAGATAATAATATTCCATCATATAATGATGTCTTCAAAGAACAGCTACAGAAAGGCTTCATTGAAGAAGTAACAAATAACCCTTTTAAAAAAGATGGTTGTCATTATTTAACCCACAGGGGGGTTTATCGACAAGATGCCCCAACAACAAAACTCAGAGTAGTATATAACTGTAGCCTCAAAGACATTGATAAACACAGTTTGAATGATTACCTGATTGAGGGTCCTAATCTCATTTCTGACCTTGTGAAGATCTTACTGAGGTTCAGGTTAGATAAATATGCCGTACAAAGTGACATTTCAAAGGCATTTTTGAGAATAAATCTTAAAAATGAATATGATAAGAACCAACTTAGGTTCTTATGGTTCAAGGATCCATTTGATTTGAATAAAGGGTTCATAACCTATAGATTTAATGTTGTGTTGTTTGGAGCCAATTGCTCACCTAGCCTATTAGCATTGACAATTAGACATCATTTAAACCAGTTTAATAACTCTTTAACATTGAACTTCCTTAAGGAACATTTTTACGTAGACAATCTAATAGGCTCAACAACAACAAAATCTGAATTATCTGAAGTCTATGAACACTCTCAAAACATTATGCAACAAGGTAACTTTGAACTTAGAGAGTGGATTTCAAATGATGAGGATTTAAACAAAAGATTTTAAAGGATAATAATGGTCTTACTGAGCCATCAGACAGAGTTAAAACTTTAGGTATGAACTGGTATTTGGATGCAACTTCTAACAGTCATGATTCAATCTGTACTAAAGGTTTTAAACTTGATGAGGAAGCAATACTAAAAGACAAATATTATCAGAGGCTTCCAAAATTTTTGATCCTATGGGTCTATTCCTGCCTTCAACAATAAAATCAAGGATTCTCCTCCAAGAAATTTGGAGGACAAATGTTGGGTGGGATGATCCAATAACAAATGAAAATAAAAAATCTTGGAAGAAGTTAGCTGCTGATTTAACAAAAGTGCAGAACATTAAAATTCAAAGGTGCTGTGGGTTTAGGGATAAGCCCCAGAGACTTCATGTGTTTGCTGATGCAAGCACACAAGCTTATGGGTGCTGTGCGTATCTTGTAAGCCCTACAGAAAGTCATCTAATTTATGCAAAAGGGAAAGTTGCACCTCTCAAACCTACCCGAACCATACCTCAATTGGAACTATTGGCTGCTGCATTAGCCATTAAAACCATTTCATTGCTTAAGGATGCTTACCATGATGTGAACATAAATCATATCCACATCTGGCTTGACAGTCAGATTTGTCTTGCCTGGATACGGAATGATAGCATTAAATAAAATATCTTTGTAAGAAATAGGCTAAAAGAAATAGCTGAAGCTAATGAAAGCCTACAAGTAAACTTTCACTATGTTCCAACTAAACAAAATCCAGCAGACTTTCTGACCAGAGGTTTATCCTACAAGTTGTTGAAGTCAAACAAAACTTGGTTTATGGGACCTAAGTGGCTCTGTAATACAGACCAATGGCCTGTGGAACAAGTTAACTTGACATTAAATTTAATATTTTCAAATGAAAAGGTTGAACCAATCACTAATTATGAACAGTATTCTGATTTCAGTAAACTTGTCAGGGTCACAGCCTACTGTTTGAGGTTTGCTCACAACTGTTTAACCACAATTAACAAACAGCTAAATAAAAACAATCATAATTATACAGAAGTTGCAACCAAATACTGGATAGGCCATGCACAACAAAAGGAGTATAATAAAGATTTAGAATTCTTAACTAATGGGAAACAAACAAAAGAACCTGTACCATCAGTAGTTGTGGATCTAAACTTGTTCAGAGATGAGGAAGGCCTTCTAAGGTGTAAAGGGAGATTAGGCAAATCAAAACTGTCATACAAAAGCAAACATCCAATCCTTTTACCTAGATTTAGCTATTTGACAACATTAATCATCAGAAAAACACAATGATGTATATCATATGGGGGTACCACAGACACTAACTACATTAAGGAAAACTTATTGGATACCCAAGGGAAGGATCACTGTTAAAACAGTCCTGAGTGAGTGTGTCACATGTAGGCGTATTCATGCTAGGCCCTATAGGAAACCAAATCCTCCTGCTTTGCCAGAGGAGAGAGTTACTCTCAACAGACCCTTTGAGACTGTAGGCATTGACTATACAGGAGCATTGACTGTAGGGGTGGGTGACCTGAACAAAAATGTACATTGTACTGTTTACATGTGCTGCCTCACGAGCTGTTTATTTGGATGTTGTGGAGGACCTTACAGCAGAATCTTTTGTTGCTGTCTTTAAGAGATTCTGTGCACGACATTCAGTACCAAAGACAGTTTGGACTGACAATGCTACATATTTCAAAGCTGGTGAACAAGTCATCCACGACTGTTAAGCAATGAAATCACACAATTATATATACAAAATTCAAACATAAAGTGGAAGTATATTCCGGTTGCCTCTCCTTGGTATGGTTCTATCTGGGAGAGGAATATACAAACAGTAAAGAATTGCTTGAAGAAAGCAATTGGCAAAAAACAGATACACTTATTTAGGTTACTCACTCTCCTGGCTGAGATTGAGAACATCATTAACAATAGACCACTCACTTATGTGAGTGACAACATTAATGACCCGGAACCATTAACTCCAAATCATTTGATTCGGGGAGAACAAGTTAGTCTCCTGCCGGACTACAATATAGACTCTTCAGAAGACCCAAACTGGACTCAACGACATGATGAGCTCCAGCCTAAGTTACAACATTTAACTAGAGTTAAAGCTCATTTCATTAAACAGTGGAAAACTGAGTACTTGATGGGTCTAAGGGAGAGACATAAACAAATGACTAAGAAGGATTGGTCTGACACAATTAAGGTAGGGACCTTGTTCTCATACATGACAGTACTCCAAGACAATACTGGCCTCTGGCTAGAGTTTCAGAACTCAGACCAGGGGCAGATGGGGTACAAGAGTGGTCAAATTAAGGACTTCAACGGGTGACACAACAAGGACATTTCTCTTTGTACCCTTTAGAGTCTGGACCAAAACAATGGACTTTGGAGAACCTTCTCCACTGACAGTAACAACTGGAGACACTGAACTTCCAGTAACTATTCCTTTGACAGTAGGAGTGGTAACGCATCCTACTACAACATTGACAGACACAAGACCTCAGCGACAAACAGCATTAAAGGCGCGACTATTTTTACAACAAAAATAGATGCTGGGGAATTGTAATTTTATCTTCTAACTTTCACTTTTTTTTCTTATGGTAAAGACCATAGGCAGTTTCATCCTATGGATGTATATTTTCTCTTCTAATTAAATGCTACACCTTCTCCATGAGAAGGTGAGGATAAGCACTGTTAATCAGATTAACAGGCATTTACAGTCAAATAGTTAGCTAGTCTACACTCAGACATAAAAATTGGTGACAATGACACCAAAATTTTATATCCCGGGGCCCCCAGTATATGGAAAACTGATGAGTGGATAGTTGGGAGGTAACGAAAATGGTTCACTGAGTAGGTAGGTAGTTAATCTAACAATTATTAAATTCCTTTTATGTCAATAACTGGGTGGATGAAACCAATTGGTTGCTCACCAGAGTTATTCTCCACACTAGTATTTAAATACGTACTGTGTGAGAAGAGCGTGCTCGGTAATAGATACATTACCGCTCAACCAACCGAGGAAAAAACCAAGACTACGCTGGTGGAAAAAGCCCCGCGAAGAGAACAAGAGAACGAAAACGAACAACGGGGCGAGAGGACGAAACAGGGGAAGGGAACAGGACAACGAAAAAGATCCCCACCAGCAAGTACGCTCTCGACAATTACACAACCGGAGAACAGAGACTCCAATAACTAACAGTAAGTGACTAATTGAATTTTTAAACCCAGCAATTTAATCACATTAAATTAAGCTGGGTCAGACAAGTTAGGCCTACATTGTGGCCTAAGACCCAGCATCAACTCATAGCTTAACAAAGGTGAAGGTAGATTGCCCTAACCTAATTTGGTGAGGAATCCTACTGTGGACCTCAATTTATCTGCCCGCTCTGGACCATTTCCGGAATCTCTAGGCTGACCCCTCTAGGCTAGACTTGATCTACTCTATAGTTAGACTGGAGATATAAGGGGTGGGTTAATTGTGGACCAATTCATACAGAGCATTTTTCGCATATATATATATATATATATATATATACACAAACTCAGAATGGTTCCCTGAGAACAATATATGTTAAACACAGACCGTGCATGGCACAAGGAACTCTTCTGGGAAAATTAAATCCACTATAGTCCGAATAAGTAATGATAAATGACAAATACCATAGTTTTTCCTTTTTCATGATTTTAGCCCGACGTGGGCAACGGGTCTCTCGCAAAGAGATCCCATAAATATAGCTTCCCTCACCAGCTATCTGCAAAGCAGACAGGATCCAGCTTTGGGACGTGGATCTAGGGTTTAAAGCAAACCTAGATCCCTACACTCAGAACCTCTATATAAGTAAAAGACTCGTTGCATTCACGTCGTGTTGAATAAATCAAAGAAAAAGGGGGTAACTATTGTATTTTTAGCCAAAAAAACCAAAACTTAAACCTCAACCGGGACATTGAGCGTCCACTTTTCAAGGCACGAAACACGTCCGTTTAGTATACATTTATCATTACTTATTCGGACTATAGTGGATTTAATTTTCCCAGAAGAGTTCCTTGTGCCATGCACGGTCTGTGTTTAACATATATATATATATATATATTATATGTTAACGTACGGCCACATACGCAGTGTCCTCCTTTTTGGAAATTTGGAAATGGCCACCCTAAGGACAGAGTGCTCAAAAGGCGGACTGTCCGCCTAAAGCCGGACGTCTGGCCACTCTATGGGTCACTAAAATTAGGCCTACATTGTGGTCTATGTTAGAAAATCTAGAAGAGGAAGAACCATTGTTGTCCCAAGGCGATATGATGACTAAGCTGATTGATGCAGCATTGCTTGTATATATTAAGTTAAGGTGTATATATGTCCATCTCATAATTGTAAGGTTAGTGAAAAATTAACTTAATTTAGAGCTAGCATTTTTGAGCTCTTGTGGCATCATTGTTTGGTCACACTGTTGGCATCATTTTGGGGCGCTGCGCGTTCTTTCTACTCGTTTGTGGGATGTCGTACGTACAGGGTGTGGTCTTGTAGAGAGCTCTCTTGCAATTCAGTTTGGTTGTTTAGATACAAGATTGTTGCACCGTGCAATAGTCAGGTTGCGTTGTTGTTGCAAGGTTGAGAAAGAAGACCATAAATAGTACCCTTTTTGTTTACATTAAAATTCATGTAACAAAGGTCTAAAGTAGGCCCGCATCGAGTCAGCAACCCTGAGGTTACCCTGAGGTAGGACCTAATAGGATCTCAAATCCGTAAGTTTTAATTTAGCTTAACTTGGGCTTCAGGGAGAACTGGCCCTTTAGAATTTGGCCGTTCACGGCTCAGCTGGGATTTTGAACCCGACAAATAAATAAAATAACATGGTCCTTCGAACCGGATTCTACCCCAAGACTGAGTCAGTGACTATTTTTCGGCAAAATTCTGATTGTGCAAATTGTAGCCCAAGTTAGGCCTAGACGGGTTGAGTATTATTGAATTAAGGTCCCAGGGTAAAAAGTTTGGTCGCCCAATTGCGAAACTTGGCCAGTCGTCTGTCGTTGTTTTGGCCTACATTTTACCGGTTTGGTTAATTTTGGGTTATTATTGAATTAAGGTCCCAGGGTAAAAAGTTTGGTAGCCCAATTGCGAAACTTGGCCAGTCGTCTGTCGTTGTTTTGGCCTACATTTTACCGGTTTGGTTAATTTTGAGTTATTATTGAATTAAGGTTCCAGGGTAGAAAGTTTGGTTGCCCAATTGCGAAACTTGGCCACTTGTCTGTCGTTGTTTTTGGCCTACATTTACCAGTTTGGTTAATTTGGTTTATTATTCGTAGGCGAAGGTTGCAGACCAGTGCGCCAGTTACTTGGGTGGAAAATTTGGTATTCCATACTGGTGTTGGTTAGTACCCCACCTAGCAATTCAGTTTATTTGAAAGTAAAATTTACGTTTGATCAGTTCGGTTAAGTATTTCTGCCAATTCAGCTTATTTGGCATTGAGCCCAATTGTTGTTTGCATTGAAGATGAGTGTATCTGAATTGAACAAATTTATAAAAAGGAGAAGCGCCTACAAAGGTCTAATTACAAAGGTCATTGCCACTATAGATTCTGCCATAGAGCAAGAGGATTTACGCTTAGTGACTGCGCAGCTTTCCATATTAGAAACTAAAAAGGTTGCTCTAAGTGAGGTAAATGTTAAAATTGAGGCTCTCATAGAAGAGGATGAAATAGAAAATAACATAATTTACTTGAAGAGATTATTGATGATATAATTAACGTAGGCCTCCGAGCAAAAGAGTTTAGTAGCTCAGTACAGTTAGAGACCAGGTCTGATAATGAAACACAACACTCAACAAATGATGTTTGTGAAGTTAAGGTTAACAGATCTGTAGTTCAATTACCGAGGCTTGTACTCAAAACATTTTCTGGGAGTATTCAGGAATGGCAAGGATGGGCAGACAGTTTTCAATCAGCAGTTCATTCTAGTCAAGTGTTAAGTGCCGTGGAGAAGTTTAATTATTTGCGGTCCCTCTTGGAAGGGGAGGCAGCAAAGACTATAGCAGGATTAGCATTAACAGAGGCTAATTATAATGTGGCTTGGGATATATTAAAGAAACGGTTTGGTAAGCCAGAGATCTTAATTAAAAGCCACCTCCGTGCACTTTTAGCTATACCTCCTGTTAATAATCTTAATAGTGTCAAGGAGTTACGGCAGTTATATGATGAATTTGAAATTAGAACTAGGTCCCTGGACAACTTGGGTGTAGGAATGGAAAAGTATGGTATAATGTTGGTTCCTACACTGGAGTCTAAATTGCCTAGCTCAATTTTGCTTGAATTAAGTAGGGGACACTCTACAGAACATGTGTACATCCCCCTTCAGCAGATGTTAAGTCTTTTAGGCACAGAATTAGCAAGACGAGAGGGAGTTGAGTTTGCACAGTGGGATGGTAAACAAGGGGATAAAGGCAGGCACAGCACCAAAGTTTCCACAAAAAAGGAATAGCCCAGGTACAGTGTCAGCTCTACATGCCTCCTCTGAGAATAAATTAAAGGGAATCAAGGAATGCATATTTTGCGAAGGCAACCACAAGTCATATAAATGTGAGGTGGCTGAGGCCTTACCCTTTGAGGAGAGAAAGGACAGGGTAACTAAGTCCACAGCATGTTTTAAATGTTTTTTGAAAGGTCATAGAGCAAGGTTTTGTAAGTTTAAAAATTTGTGCAAAAAATGTCATGGTAGGCATCAGCCATTATTGTGTGAAAACACTCCTAGTAGGCCTACCCCAGAAGTAGAGACATCAGTGGCACATGCCACTGCTATGCAAGGGAGTAAAAGTAAAGGGGGATTATTGCAAGCAACTGCAGCCTTATTAATTGGAATGAGGGAGAAGCTACTGTAAGAGTGTTGTTTGATAGTGGTAGCCAGTGTAGTTTTATGAAGACCAGAATTTCCAGAAAATTGAAGTTTAAAGAACTTAAGAGGGAAAATTTAAGAATTTCTGGGTTTGGGGGTTCCGTTCAAAACCGAACCAAATTTAAGAAGGTAGAAGTTCTGGTTAAAGGGTTGTTACCGCAAAGTCCCACTATCAAGGTCCAAGCTGTAGAGATTGAGGAACTTTGTGCTCCAGTCACTACTTGTTTAGATATGGCATGTGTCCAAGAATTGCAAGTTAAAGGAATTAATTTGGGCAATAATAAGTTTGAGGGAACAGAAGATATTAGTCTTTTGATTGGAGCTGACTATTATTGGGACTTCATCACTGGTAATATTGTCCGTACATCTCAAGGTCCGGTAGCTATTGAAAG
This sequence comes from Bathynomus jamesi, assembly GCA_023014485.1. Classification (NCBI taxonomy): domain Eukaryota; kingdom Metazoa; phylum Arthropoda; class Malacostraca; order Isopoda; family Cirolanidae; genus Bathynomus; species Bathynomus jamesi. The sequence goes on from JAJOZX010000340.1 coordinate 856,213, forward strand.
TAAGCTAGGCTGGATGCTACATGGTAGTTATTGCAATGAAATGGAAGTTAAGGCTCTTTTTGTTAAGATTGAGGAGAACAGCCATGGTCTGGAAAGGCATTTGAAAGCGTTTTGGGAACTTGAATCTATTGGCATAAAGGACAAACAGGCAAGTACAGTGAACAATGATGTTTTAGAGCAATTTGAAAAAAGGATTGGGTTTAGAGATGGTTGCTATGAAGTTGGCCTACCATGGAAGGATTCTTGCAAACCCGGTTCAAACCTTCAGCTAGCTAATCGGAGGTTGGAGACTTCATTGTACAGGCTAAGAAAAAATGAGTTGTTAATTGAATACAATGAGGCCATCCTAAGTTATGTAAGGGAGGGCTATGCTGAAAGGGTGCAAGGTGAGCTGGTGAGCCAGGAGGCACATTATCTGCCACACCATGCAGTGGTACGGCGAGACAAAACTACCACCAAATTGAGGGTAGTTTTTGATGGCTCAGCCAAGGACAAAGGTGGTGTGTCCTTGAATGACTGTTTGGATGCTGGGCCAAATTTAAAAGCAGATTTATTTTCCTTGTTACTGAGATTCAGGTTTGGTAGAGTAGCATTGACTGCAGATGTGAAGCAAGCCTTTTTGCGGATAAAGTTAAAACCAGAGGACAGAGATGCAGTAAGGTATCTGTGGGTGGATACGAAAGACTTGTTGGAAAATGAACCTAAGGTTCAAGCATATAGAATGAAGTCAGCGTTGTTTGGCCTCAGCTCTAGTCCATTTCTGTTGGCAGCTACTATGCAGTACCATTTTAAGAAATATTCTGAAGTCTATCCTAACACTATTGAACACATAAGGAAAAATTTTTATGTTGATGATTTGCTGTGTTCCGTGGATAATACAGAAATGGCTAAACAGATATTCATGGAGGCTAGAGCTATAATGAGGGAGGCTGGCATGGAGCTTAGAAAATGGCAGACCAATCATTCGCAATTACAAGAGTTTATGAGTCATTCCTGTGTAGTACCTGATGCAGCAGAAAGTATTGAGGATTCTGGTATTAAGGAGTTGTGGGCAATAGATGCAAAGGTGCTAGGCATTGTTTGGCAGCAAGATGATGATTTGTTTACCTTCAATGGGAAATCTTTAGTAGAGCTGGCTGCGAATGAGACAAGGTGGACAAAACGTACAGCTCTTAGTTTGGCTTCAAAGGTCTTTGATCCTCTTGGATTCCTGGCTCCATTTGTGATAAAGTCAAAAATTTGGTTTCAGAGCCTCTGGGAAATTGGACTTGGTTGGGACCAAGAGTTATCTGATCATATGGTGGTAAGGTGGAAATATTGGTTCAAAGAATTGGCATATCTTGGAGACATTGAAACCCCAAGATGGTACTTTGGAGAGTTGAACAATAGTCCAGACAATTTGGAGCTGCACATCGTTTGTGATGCAAGTGAGGAAGCCTATGCAACTTGTATTTATATAAGAGGCGCATTGCAAGAGGAAGTAAGTTGCAGGTTGGTTGCTGCAAAGAGCAGAGTAGCACCTTTGAAAAGGCTTTCTGTTCCAAGGTTGGAATTGATGGGTGCAGTTATTGCTAGTCGGCTTGCAATTACAGTGCGAAAGTCTTTGGCCCTCTATGAAATTCCAAGCTATTATTGGACAGACTCCACTATAGTTTGGCACTGGTTAAGAAGTCAGGCAAGGAAATGGAAACCATTTGTTGCCAATAGGGTGGAGGAAATTCAAGCGCACACAGATCCCAAGCAATGGAAGCATTGTCCAGGCATCCAAAACCCCGCTGATTTACCAACACGAGGAATTTCAGTGAAAGATCTTTCACAGTCAAGTTTGTGGTGGAATGGGCCAGAGTGGCTAAAACTTGGAAGTGAAAACTGGCCTTCTAATCAGCCTATTGTAGGAGAATGCCAGGCTGAAGAAGCATGGGTGAGTGAGGTGAGAAAATGCGCTGTGAACAGTTGTCAAGTTATGCAGCAGGACCCCATATTGAGGCTTGAGGACATTAGCAGTCTGAAAAGATTGTTAAGAGTGACAGCATGGGTATATAGATTTACCAACAACATTAAGGGAGAAACAAGAAGGGAAGGAATTCTGAGCAGTAATGAGATTCAGCAAGCCAGGAAATACTGGGTGGTATATATGCAGAAGGAAAAATTTGGTGAAGAGAGAGAATTGCTCACCAGCCATCCATTACAGGTTCTACCAACACATTCTGCGCTCAAGGGTTTGGATGTGTTTTTGGATCAGGATTTATTGAGAGTAGGAGGTAGACTACAGTTTTCTGGGCTTCCAGAGGAGAAACGACATCCAATTTTGCTACCTTCTGGGGAGCACTTTGTGGGCCTTTTGATCCTGGATACTCATCATAAGCTGTTACATGCGGGAGTTAGAGAAGTGATCATAGAGATTAGACAACAATTTTGGATTCCCAAAATTAGACAAGTAGTAAAAAAGGTCTTGCATAAATGTGTGGTTTGCAAGCGTTGGAGTGCAAAGCCTTATTATGAAAAGGTGGCTCCACTTCCAAGAGAACGGTGTGTCTATACTGCCCCATTTGATGTAGTGGGAGTAGACTTTGCAGGGCCAGTCTATGTGTATGAGCAAGGGGAGTCTAACAAAGGTTATATATGTCTTTTCACATGTGCTACCACCAGAGCAATCCATTTGGAGTTGGTAAGCAATTTAAGTAGTGATGTATTTCTTTTGGCCTTTAAACGGTTTGTGAACAGAAGGGGTTTCCCAAATAAAATCATATCGGATAATGCAAAAACCTTCAAAAAGGCTGCAAAGGAACTCCAAGAAGTTTGGTCCTTGCTAAAAGAGGAAGGATTCCAATCCTACTTTTCACACCAAGGGGTACAGTGGGAGTTCATTGTTGAGAGAGCACCATGGTGGGGAGGATTTTGGGAAAGGCTAGTGAGAAGTGTAAAGTGTCCATTAAAGAAACTTTTAGCTAATGCTCATTTGAGCAAAGAAGAATTCTGCACTGTTTTATGTGAAGTAGAAGCAATGGTGAACAGTAGGCCTATCACTTTTGTTTACAACAGTATGCAGGATGCAGAGCCATTGACACCAAATCATTTTCTTTGTGGTAAACGATTAACATCAAGCCCCAGTGTGCCAGAAGACTTGCAGCCTATCCAGAGCACTCAAGGAGAGTTAACCAGACGGTTCAGGTACCTTGAAGAGCTACAAGATCAGTTATGGAAGAGGTGGCAGATGGAATACTTGCCAGAACTCAATTATTACCCATCAGGCAAGGTAAAGGGCTCCAATGCAAATTGTATCAAGGTGGGAGAAGTGGTAATGATTGGGGATGAAAGACCAAGGCAATGCTGGAAGCTTGGCATAATTGAAGAGTTGTTTGTTGGCAAAGACAATTTAGTTAGGTCTGCACTGGTAAAGACTTCAGGAGGAAAGTTAAAGAGACCTATACAAAAACTCTATGCTTTAGAAATCAGCAAAAACACAGATAGTCAAGATGAAACATTTGAGTTCCAGCCTCATGGAGAAGGCTTGGCTAACCTTGCAGAAGGTAATGACAACAATGCCTCTTCGGTGGGGAGTGTTAGAAAATCTAGAAGAGGAAGAACCATTGTTGTCCCAAGGCGATATGATGACTAAGCTGATTGATGCAGCATTGCTTGTATATATTAAGTTAAGGTGTATATATATCCATCTCATAATTGTAAGGTTAGTGAAAAATTAACTTAATTTAGAGCTAGCATTTTTGAGCTCTTGTGGCATCATTGTTTGGTCACACTGTTGGCATCATTTTGGGGCGCTGCGCGTTCTTTCTACTCGTTTGTGGGATGTCGTACGTACAGGGTGTGGTCTTGTAGGGAGCTCTCTTGCAATTCAGTTTGGTTGTTTAGATACAAGATTGTTGCACCGTGCAATAGTCCAGGTTGCGTTGTTTTTGCAAGGTTGAGAAAGAAGACCATAAATAGTACCCTTTTTGTTTACATTAAAATTCATGTAACAAAGGTCTAAAGTAGGCCCGCATCGAGTCAGCAACCCTGAGGTTACCCTGAGGTAGGACCTAATAGGATCTCAAATCCGTAAGTTTTAATTTAGCTTAACTTGGGCTTCAGGTAGAACTGGCCCTTTAGAATTTGGCCGTTCACGGCTCAGCTGGGATTTTGAACCCGACAAATAAATAAAATAACAGTCTAAGACCTAGCCTCAACTCATAGCTTAACAAAGGCTAAGTAAATTACCCTAACCTAATTTGGTGAGGAATCCTACTGTGGACCTCAATTTACTCTGCCCGCTCTGGACCATTTCCGGAATCTCTAGGCTGACCCCTACAAGGCTAGGCTTAATCTACTCTATAGTTAGACTGGAGATATTAGGGGTGGGTTAATTGGGGACCAATTCATACAGAGCATTTTTCACACTGGTGGCCCGTGCGGGGAATTTACATACTTTAGGCTTAACCTTACTTAATAAAAATTGCAGAATTAGGCTAAATGGTCTAGCTTAAACCTAACCTAATCAAGCCTAAAGTAACAAACTTGCCTAATTAGGTCTACAACCTAGGGCCTAACTAGGAAACATTTACATTTAAGGAGTCCCATTCTTTTATAAGCTTAGAACTGAGTGGCACATAAATACTTGGGGGGGGGGGATTTAACTAAATTTAAAACTTGACTGTTTTGTCTGATTACTCAATTTATTTTATCTTTCATCTCTGATAATTTCTTCTTGCCCTATATTTCATTACGATCCCCAGTTAAACAATTTTAACTTAAACATGGACAGTGAGGAATTGAAACAATTAAAAAAGAAAAAAAGAGGGGAAAGTTGGGCGCTGTTACTAAGGCCATCAACACTTTTAACAATATTACACAACCAGGCAAGGAAGATTTAGAGTATGTAATTCTTAAATTGGATAACTTTAAGAAGGATATAATAGCCATTGATGAGAGCATTTCAAAGTTAATTGAACCTGAAATGGCTGATGAATAACTTATAGACCGTTACTCTAATAATGAGCATCAGGTAATCTCAATTGAACAGCACATAAGGAGATTACAGTCTCGTTTGACCGACTTAACACCAAATAAACCTATTTCTGATTTTAATCAAAGTAGAGCTAACCTTCAACAAAATTTAAGTTACATGCCAAATCCCGAGTCACAAGAATTTAGGGCTAAGTTACCCACTTTGCTAGTACCAACATTTGATGGGGACACGGTACAATTCCCATCTTTCATTGAAAAATTTGAGAGTTCAATAGGTAATAAACCTTATATTCCAACTGTTGATAAGTTTAGCTACTTAACTAGTTTCCTTAAAGGCCCAGCCTATATATAACATGATAGCCTAGTTACCAGCTGTGGGTGATTCACATGAAGTAGCTATTGATCTCTTCAAACATAATTACATTAATAAAGATGAGATTATATTTGAATTATCTCAACAAATTATTGATTTTGCACCCGTAAAAGATAACCATAGTGATATGGACAATTTTTATTCAAAATTAGAAGCTATTATGGGGACAACTGGTTAGCAATGAGATAGATGTTAAAGCTTCATCTTGGCTTATACAAGGCGCAGTTCTTAGGTGCCTTCCTTTGAGGATTAAAGATGTTTTAGTTCAAAAGACGGGAGAAAATTATCTTAATCTTGAAAACATCAGAAAACACTTTCCAACTATTCTAACTAATTTCAAATTGAGAAATAGTTCAACACAAAATAAGACCCAGACTATGGATAAACCAAAGACTATCCCCAGAGACCAACTAGCTCCAGCCAAACAAACAAAACTTGATACTGTAGAATCAAATGTGACCAACTGTAACACACGAACACCTACATTACAGAACTTTAATGTAACTGCTGCCTCAACTTACACACCACATTGTAAATTTTGTGCAAGTGATGAACACAGTAGTACTGGTGTGGCAAATATTCAGACTTTAACTCAAGATCTAGAAGATGTGAACAGTTGAACCTATGTAAAAAGTGTACTGGCCAGGGACATTATAAGAAAGACTGTAAATCTAGGTTAAGATTCAATTGTAAGTTTTGTAAAAGTTCACGACATGTCTCATCAATGTGTGATTCACTGAAGTGTCCAAATAACAATACTCAAACTCAAAAGATACCTCCTCCAAACAAAGATAATCAAGAAAATGCCACTTTCATGGGACATTCTGTTTGTTCAAACAACGTAACAAAAAACACTGAGGTTCTTTTACCAACTATTACTTTGGACTTAGTGAATGGTGAGGGTAGCACCACTCCAGTGAGATGTCTTATAGACTCTTGTTCTCAACAAACATTTATTTCTCAAAATTTAGTTAATAAATTGAGTTTGACACCAAACCCCGATTGAACAAGAACTCAATATCACATCCTTTGTTAAGGATAACTCAAGCAAAAGTAGCTATAAGACAATTGACCTGGAATTACATGTAGAAAATGAATTAGAAAAAATTAAAACAGTCATTATTCCAAAAGTAGGACAAAACAAACTGGTTGCACCCAAACTAGAACAAACCATCAATCATTTGAGGAAACAGTACAATATAGCTGATAGACATATCACAAACAACACAGTAGCTAACATTGAAATGTTATTGGGGCAGATTATATTAATCTTATTCATAAGGGCATAGTGAAGATAGGTAATGGTATAGCTTATCAGACACCATCAGGGATAGCCCCTTTGGGTGACCTATCCAGATACAACCTAGACCTAAACCAAAATAGTTCATGACTAACAAATACTATGTACCTCAACTCAGTCCTACATAACACCTGTAAGAATAGCAACACTTTGAATAATATTAATTCAGGAGCAGCTCGCAGGTAGGCACTGTGGAACTGCAGCACCCCCATGATCTTATGATCTTTATATTTAAATATTTAAAATAGCCTCTCTGATTGTTTTTTTTCAATGAACTTTGAGTTTTTAAATCAGATTATATCCTTTTTTCCTTAAACTAGTTCAATGCCAAACGAATGAATCACGAAAGTAGCTTCAGCCTTCTCGTGGAACTGCGTACTTAACAGTTCCAGATTTTGTTCGAAACGCTTGAAACCTCGGTGGCGGACGTACGAAGAGCGAGTCAGAATCGCGGGTTTAAGAGGATCCAAAGCACTGTGGACAGAGCAGTGCCGATTTGTTTGTTTGACGTGGTAGTTGTGTTGCTGTATCGTTTGCTAATTCGAAATTTAATTTCCGAATTGCATTTATCAATGATTCGTTATCATTTATTTTTTGTCGTGAGATTGAAGTTAATTATATAATAATTGTATTATTTACAATATATAGCTTTCATTTCTTAGAATATTTTTTCGCTCAGAATAAAAACAGAAGAATGGAATTTGTTTATAAATAAAATTTTTTGGCAAATTCGAAATTACCCGTTAAGCGTAAGTACCCTATAATTGATTTTATGATACTATTTTACTTATTTTTATGACTGAGTAGTGAGTAGTTATCTATTTATCTATTCGACTTTCTCTCTCTCTCATATATATATATATATATACTGTATATATATATAATCGACACAATTGTTCGCAATTTCTGAGGCAGCATCCCCATAACTGAAAGTCACGAGCCGCCACTGAATATTATAACAGCTGAGAACATTAATTCATCACTATCAAATGAAACTCTAGATGAGGCAATTCAAACTTTATGGTTGCTAGAATCTGTGGGTATACATGACACAAATCAAACTTCAGAAGATCAGTTAATGGTAGAAAGATTTGAAGACACCATTAAGTGCAAAGACAATAGTTATTTTGTTGAGTTACCTTGGAAAATAAATTGTCCAACTTTAAGGGATAATCTCAAAGTAGCTAAAGGACATTTATATAAAGTAATGAAAAAGCTCAAACAAGATAATAGAATTCAAATGTACAGTGATGTCTTCAAAGAACAGCTACAGAAAGGCTTCATTGAAAAAGTAACAAATAACCCTTTTAAAAAAGATGGTTGTCATTATTTAACCCACAGGGGGGTTTATCGACAAGATGCCCCAACAACAAAACTCAGAGTAGTATATAACTGTAGCCTCAAAGACATTGATAAACACAGTTTGAATGATTACCTGATTGAGGGTCCTAATCTCATTTCTGACCTTGTGAAGAGCTTACTCAGGTTCAGGTTAGATAAATATGCCTTACAAAGTGACATTTCAAAGGCATTTTTTGAGAATAAATCTTAAAAATGAATAAGACAAGAACCAACTTAGGTTCTTATGGTTCAGGGATCCATTTGATTTGAATAAAGGGTTTATAACCTATAGATTCAATGTTGTGTTGTTTGGAGCCAATTGCTCACCTAGCCTATTAGCATTGACAATTAGACATCATTTGAACCAGTTTAATAACTCTTTAACACTAAACTTCCTCAAGGAATATTTTTATGTAGACAATCTAATAGGCTCAACATCAACAAAATCTGAATTATCTGAGGTCTATGACCACGCTCAAAACATTATACAACAAGGCAACTTTGAACTTAGAGAGTGGATTTCAAATGATGAGGATTTAAACAAAAATATTTTAAAGGATAATAATGGTCTTACTGAACCATCAGACAGAGTTAAAACTTTAGGTATGATGTATGAACTGGTATTTGGATGCAACTTCTAACACTCATGATTCAATCTGCACTAAAGGTTTTAAACTTGATGAGGAAGCTAACACTAAAAGACAAATATTATCAGAGGCTTCAAAAATTTTTGATCCCATGGGTCTATTCCTGCCTTCAACACTAAAATCAAAGATTCTCCTCCAAGAAGTTTGGAGGACAAATGTTGGGTGGGATGAGCCAATAACAAATGAAGATAAAAAATCTTGGAAGAAGTTAGCTGCTGATTTAACAAAAGTGCAGAGCATTAAAATACAAAGGTGCTGTGGGTTTAAGGATAAACCCCAGACTTCATGTGCTTGCTGATGCAAGCACACAGGCTTATGGGTGCTGTGCGTACCTTGTAAGTCCTACAGAAAGTCATCTAATTTATGCAAAAGGGAAAGTTGCACCTCTCAAACCTACCCGAACCATTAAAACCATTAAAACCATTTCATTGCTTAAGGATGCTTACCATGATGTGAACATAACTGATATCCACATCTGGCTCGACAGTCAGATTTGTCTTGCCTGGATACAGAATGACAGCATTAATAGTAAGAACATCTTTGTAAGAAACAGGCTAAAAGAAATAGCTGAAGCTAATGAAAGCCGACAAGTAAACTTTCACTATGTTCCAACTAAACAAAATCCAGCAGACTTTCTGACCAGAGGTTTATCCTACAAGTTGTTGAAGTCAAACAAAACTTGGTTTATGGGACCTAAGTGACTCTGTAATACAGACCAATGGCCTGTGGAACAAGTTAACTTGACATTAAATTTAATCTTTTCAAATGAAAAGGTTGAACCAATCACTAATTATGAACGTTATTCTGACTTCAGTAAACTTGTCAGGGTCACAGCCTACTGTTTGAGGTTTGGTCACAACTGTTTAACTATAATTAATTAACAAACAGCTAAATAAGAACACTCACAATTATACAGAAGTTGCAACCAAGTACTGGATAGGGCATGCACAACAAAAGGAGTACAATAAAGAGTTAGAATTCTTGACAAATGGGAAACAAACAAGAGAGCCTGTACCATCAGTAGTTGTGGATCTAAACTTGTTCAGAGATGAGGAAGGTCTTCTAAGGTGTAAAGGGAGATCAGACAAATCAAAACTGTCTTACAAAAGCAAACATCCAATCCTTTTACCTAGATTTAGCTATCTGACAATATTAATCATCAGACAAACACACAATGATGTACATCATATGGGGGTACCACAGACACTAACTGCATTAAGAAAAACTTATTGGATACCCAAGGGAAGGATCACTGTTAAAACAGTTCTGAATGAGTCACATGTAGGCGTATTCATGCTAGGCCATATAGGAAACCAAATCCTCCTGCTTTGCCAGAGGAGAGAGTTACTCTCAACAGACCCTTTGAGACTGTAGGCTAGACTATACAGGAGCATTGACTGTAGGGGTGGGTGACACTGAACAAAAAATGTACATTGTACTGTTTACATGTGCTGCCTCACGAGCTGTTTATCTGGATGTTGTAGAGGACCTTACAGCAGAATCTTTTGTTGCTGTCTTTAAGAGATTCTGTGCACGACATTCAGTACCCAAGACAGTTTCGACTGACAATGCTACATGTTTCAAGGCTGGTGAACAGGTCATTAACGACTTGTTAAGCAATGAAGTCACACAATTATATGTACAAAATTTAAACATAAAGTGGAAGTATATTCCAGTTGCCTCTCCTTGGTATGGTTCTATCTGGAGAGGAATATACAAACAGTAAAGAATTGCTTGAAGAAAGCAATTGGTAAAAAACAGATACACTTGTTTGAGTTGCTCACTCTCCTGGCTGAGATTGAGAACATCATCAACAATAAACCACTCATTTATGTGAGTGAAAACATTAATGACCCGGAACCATTAACTCCAAATTATTTGATTCAGGGAGAACAAGTTAGTCTCCTGCCGGACTACAATATAGACTCTTCAGAAGACCCAAACTGGACGCAACAACATGATGAACTCCAGACTAAGTTACAACACTTAACTAGAGTTAAAGCTCATTTCATTAAACAGTGGAAAACTGAGTACTTGAAGGGTCTAAGGGAGAGACATAAACAAATGACTAAGAAAGATTGGTCTGCAGAGCTGGGCACTTCCGCAAACACTTCCGCAAACCGCAAATTCCGCAATTGCGGAAGTATGTTTTTCGTTTGCGGATTTGCGTTTGCGGCAAAGTCATCGCAAATTAGTGAATTTGCGTTGCGGAACTAAGACCGCAAACGCAAATCTTTCCGCAAATTTCCCACGTGGCGACTGCAATTCACCCCTTCTTCAAACTGCATGTGGTCCGGCACATCAACCCTGGCAATGTCGACGCGACGAGAACGAGGCTGTTGGATGAAATCCGGGAGCACGCTGCCATCGAGACTTCCGGACCCAGCAGTGCCGAGGACGACGATGACGAGGACGAATTCTTCAAGGTGATTTACTGATCATTTTCGTTATTTACATAATCATTAATTCATTATGTGGATTAAAATTTAATTATTTAGTTATAAATTAATGTGTGACCGCACTCTGCGTAGCCTAGTTGTAGTAGTTGCCAGTTACTGTTAGTACTACTCATAGTCTGAGCTCACTCACACTCAGTCATTCAATTTGAACAATTTGAACAATTTCTGACTTGTTAGTTGTTGTTACTGAGTCTCTGTTAGTAACTTAGACTGTCATACTTAATAGTAAATTACTATTTTTTTTGTATTATTTATTAAATTATTTAATTTATTTCCAGGAGTTGAGGACCTATGGCCCAACGCCAATGGAGAGGGAGACCAGCAACAGCAACTCCAATCGCCTCTCCAACAAGTTGGCGAAAGAGTTGGACAGTTGGTCCTCTGACAAGGAGAAGAACAAGGAGCTGGAGCAGAGCATGTTCCCCAAACTTTACCGCAACGCCTGGGTTCATGTTTTCCTCAAGTATAACATGGCCATCCCCAGCTCTGCGGCCGTGGAGAGACTGTTCTCCCATGGGTCAGATATAATGAAGCCCAAAAGGGCCAGCCTGACCTCTGACAACTTCCAACGTCTCGTGTTCATGAAGGGGAACATGGACTTATTAAAACTGGATTTGGCTCAGTTACTGGAGGAGGACGACTGAACTTGTTGACAAAGCCAGAGGCGTACACTTGTAGAGGCTAGAGGGTTTGAGTTGTACAGTGAGTTCAAGTTGTGTACAGTCACAGTGTTAACTTAATTTAACTTGTGTAATGTAATGTGTGTACAGTTACTACAGTTACAGTACAGTCTTCTCTAACGTGTCTAAGTCTCAAAATTTATGAAATTCAAATGATTAAATTTATTATTTAATTTATTTACTATTTACTTGCAGGAGGTGTTTTTGTTCAATATAATACAGGGTGTCCCAGAATTAACTATCTATTTCAATGAAATCGGACAAATTTTTTAAAAACACACTTTTATTTATGTTTATCATGTTTAATATGTGTTAAAAATGTATAAATTTCTAAATTTTTTTCATAATTTTATTTTCATAATTTTTTCATTATCTGGTCCAATGAAAGACCGTCTGAAGTCATAGAATGGCAAAGAGACTCTCCAAAAGTTAACGTGTGGCTTGGAATGACCAAATCCAAAATTTATGGCCCATGCTTCTTCTTTGCGGAGGCAACTGTAACAGGTACCGTCTACCTTGATATGCTTCAGCAGTTTCTCGAACCACAGCTTCTTGATGATGGCATTCTTGATAATGTTGTGTTTCAACAAGAAGCATTGATCTTTTGGCGATAAACCTTTGTTTTTATGAAACCCCATGCAAAGAAATCCAGGGGTGTCAAATCCGGAGAACGCGGAGGCCAAGGTCGAGGTCCTCCACGTCCAATCCACCGATTCGGAAGGCGTCTGTTGAGGTATTCTCGAACAATTAGAGCATAATGACATGGTGCTCCATCTTGTTGAAACACAACATTATCAAGAATGCCATCATCAAGAAGCTGTGGTTCGAGAAACTGCTGAAGCATATCAAGGTAGACGGTACCTGTTACAGTTGCCTCCGCAAAGAAGAATGGGCCATAAATTTTGGATTTGGTCATTCCAAGCCACACGTTAACTTTTGGAGAGTCTCTTTGCCATTCTATGACTTCAGACGGTCTTTCATTGGACCAGATAATGAAAAAATTATGAAAATAAAATTATGAAAAAAATTTAGAAATTTATACATTTTTAACACATATTAAACATGATAAACATAAATAAAAGTGTGTTTTTAAAAAATTTGTCCGATTTCATTGAAATAGATAGTTAATTCTGGGACACCCTGTATATCAATATATGTAGTATTTTTATTTCTTCTACAATAGTGATTTATTGTAATAAATTATTTAGCCTTGTTTTTAATAAAAACAAGGCTAAAACATTAAACATTAAAAAGATATAAAAACTTTTTATACCTCTTTAATGTTTTGGATACTTTTTATAGTTAAAATTGCGATTGCGGAATTTGCGGTTTGCGGAAGTGTTTGCGGAAGTGCCCAGCACTGTAAAAATTGGAAATATGGTTTGCGTTTGCGGATTTGCGTTTGCGGCACCAAAAATGGCAAGCAGTTTGCGGATTTGCGGTTGCGGAAGGTAAGGTTTGAGTTTGCGGATTTGCGATTGCGGAAGTGATTTTGAGTTTGCGGTGCCCAGCTCTGTTGGTCTGACACAATTAAGGTAGGGGACCTTGTTCTCATACATGACAGTACTCCAAGACAATACTGGCCTCTGGCTAGAGTTTTAGAACTCAGACCAGGGGCAGACGGGGTAACAAGAGTGGTCAAATTAAGGACTTCAACGGGTGACACAACAAGAGATATTTCTCTTTTGTACCTCCTAGAGTCTGGACCCAAAACAATGGACTTTGGAGAGCCCTCTCCACCGACAGTAACAACTGGAGACACTCAACTTCCAGTAACTATCCCCTTGACAGTAGGAGCGGTAACACATCCTACTACAACATTGACAGACACAAGACCTCAGCGACAAACAGCGTTAAAGGTGCGACTAGTTTTACAACAAAAAAATAGATGCTGGGGAAGTGTAATTTCATCTTCTAACTTTCACTTTTTCTTTTCTTATGGTAAAGACCATGGACAGTTTCATCCTATGGATGTATATTTTCTCTTCTAATTAAATGCTACATCTCCATGAGAAGGTAAGGATAGTCACTGTTAATCAGATTAACAGGCATTTACAGTCAAATAGTTAGCTAGTCTACACTCAGACATAAAAAATGGTGACAATGACACCAAGATTTTTATCTCCCGGGGCCCCCAGTATATGGAAAACTGATATGTGTGGGTAGTTGGGAGGTAAAGAAAATGGTCCACTGAGTAGGTAGGTAGTTAATCTAACAATTATTAAACGCCTTTTATGTCAATAACTGGGTGGATGAAACCAATTGGTTGCTCACCAGAGTTATTCTCCACATTAGTATTTATATACTGTGTGATAAAGCGTGCTCGGTAATAGACATACATTACCGATCAACCAACCGAAAAAATTATGAAAATAAAATTATGAAAAAAATTTAGAAATTTATACATTTTTAACACATATTAAACATGATAAACATAAATAAAAGTGTGTTTTTAAAAAATTTGTCCGATTTCATTGAAATAGATAGTTAATTCTGGGACACCCTGTATATCAATATATGTAGTATTTTTATTTCTTCTACAATAGTGATTTATTGTAATAAATTATTTAGCCTTGTTTTTAATAAAAACAAGGCTAAAACATTAAACATTAAAAAGATATAAAAACTTTTTATAACTCTTTAATGTTTTGGATACTTTTTATAGTTAAAATTGCGATTGCGGAATTTGCGGTTTGCGGAAGTGTTTGCGGAAGTGCCCAGCACTGTAAAAATTGGAAATATGGTTTGCGTTTGCGGATTTGCGTTTGCGGCACCAAAAATGGCAAGCAGTTTGCGGATTTGCGGTTGCGGAAGGTAAGGTTTGAGTTTGCGGATTTGCGATTGCGGAAGTGATTTTGAGTTTGCGGTGCCCAGCTCTGTTGGTCTGACACAATTAAGGTAGGGGACCTTGTTCTCATACATGACAGTACTCCAAGACAATACTGGCCTCTGGCTAGAGTTTTAGAACTCAGACCAGGGGCAGACGGGGGAACAAGACAGAACTGGGAGAAGGAAGAGGCTAAACAACGGAAGAAGATCCCCACCAGCAAGTACGCTTTCAAAAATTGAGCAAAGAGAAGAGGGACTGTCTAATAACACTCAGTAAGTGATCAGTTGTGTTTTTGGACCCAGTTTGGGGACATAATATAAGCTGGGTCAGTAAAATTAGGCCTACATTGTGGTCTAAGACCTAGCATCAACTCATAGCTTAACAAAGGCTAAGGTAAATTACCCTAAGTCCAGGGCCGTAACTAGGGTTTAGAAATTAGTGAGGTCCAGATTTTTTTCGAGCGCGGCGGGACGAGCAAAATTCAGACCAAAATGACATCTACAAACACAACCCAAGCTATACACTAAGCACAAAACACAAAACGCTCGACGCTCCCTCTTTTCAAAAGAAAAGCGGTAATATGCGTTTCATACACGGAGAACGGTTCAGTCTCTTTTTTTTTTTTAGGAAATAATTACCGAGGTCCGGACCTCGGTGACCTCATAGGTAGTTACGGCCATGACCCTAACCTAATTTGGTGAGGAATCCTACTGTGGACCTCAATTTACTCTGCCCGCTCTGGACCATTTCCGGAATCTCTAGGCTGACCCCTACAAGGCTAGGCTTAATCTACTCTATAGTTAGACTGGAGATATTAGGGGTGGGTTAATTGGGGACCAATTCATACAGAGCATTTTTCAGTTTTGTTTATAAGAATTTAATAATGTTTTGTTTAATAAAGAGGATAATAATGTTTAATAAGAAATTTAATGATGGTTTGTACGTAAATAAGAAATTAATAATGTTTTGTTTGAAATTAAGAATATAAAATACTAGTTGGCAATACCTGAAATGGGCCGAGAGAAAGAAGGATGCCTCAATTCAGTCTTCGGGCGGGGGTCCTCGTTAGGTATTTGTTATTAATATGTTAGATCGATTCTAAAATATTTAATTGTCTCTCTCTCTCTCCGCGATAAAAAGTTAACGATGGGTCCGCACTCGCTTTACTCCATTTGTTCAAACTGTTTCAGCGTAAATAAAAAGTCAGTATATAGTAATAATAGTGTGTAATTTATCCCCGGTTCCTTTGCTTTCAAAATCATAATGCCGGCCACGGCTACCCGTCTGCCCGCGTCCGTATAACAGTAAAGCGCAGTAAAACGAATGATAAAGTAAGAAAAGGCAAATAATAAAAAGAAAGCGAAGAGTAGAAGTAAAGACGTTTTTAAAAATCACTACAATTGGTTCCTCCCTCATTTTGAAACTAATATCAGCTAGCTGTTTAGAATTTTTGGATGGAATTGCATAACCTTAGTTTTTTTTTAAACATTAAAATTTTAGAAGACAACCCAGAATTTTAGAAGACTACCCAGACCTTTAACAGGACGACGTATTAGCACCATATAATCGCCATAGACTAAGTTATTTATCCTCATGTTATCTATACATCATCCAACTTTTGCATCATTAAGTGAAGCAATTAAACCATTGACATTAAACCAAAGCCTACTACAGAGTTTTATCATGCCATTCGTGAGGTGTCATACAAAATGAAATCTACAACTTAGTACAACTATTTACTACGTACCAAAGATTTATCTTGTGAGAAGCAATGGAAGGTTATATTGTCCGGATTTACTTTTATCCGGACGTTATTTATATTTCCATTTCATTTGGAAAACATGAGGCTAAAATTTGAAGACAAAGTTAGGAGTCATTTCAGACCGACGTCAACCCCCAACAACCACATGAAGAGCACATTGGCCAACAATTTCGTCAATGGAATTTGCATATCTCACTTCAGAGGGCGCTGCGAATCGATTTTTGTATGGACATTTATCAATGAAATGAAACTTTATGATAAGACTCCCTAGTAGAGGAAAAAAGAAAAAGTGTACGTATCATATTTTTAGTCAAAATCTAAACCAGTGGTTCTTAACCTTTTTACTACCATGCCCCCTCTAGGAATTGGTCCTTCCCTCCACGCCCCCCTTCAATCAAAATAACATTCTCAATAACTTCTCAATATTAGCCCATGCTCTCGTTAAGAGAATAACAAATACAATTAGAGAAATTCCTGTTTCTAGGGGGGCGCGCCCCCCCGGTTAAGAACCACTGATCTAAACCTTAAACCTCAACCGGAAAATTTGAGTGTTCACTTTTCAAAGCACTTAGCACGCCCGTTTAATGTGCTACAACTCAGAATGGCCCCCTGAGATACTTTTTTGTTACACACAGACCGTGCATAAAACAAGGACGCTCAAATTTTCCGGTTGAGGTTTAAGTTTTGGATTTTGGCGAAAAATACAATAGTTACCCTCTTTCTTTGATGCATTCAATCCAACGTAAATACATTGAGTTTCTTACGCATATTGAGGTTATGAATGTAGTTGTCCAAGTTAGCTTTAAACCCTAGACTTTGTCCCAAAGTTGGGTTCTATCTGCTCAGCATATTTGCTTAGTAGATGGCTGGTGAGGGAAGTTACATTTTGGCGCCTCTTTGCGAGTGACCCGTTGGCCACGTTTGGGCTTCCATCATGAAAAAGAAAAACTTCATTATTTGTCATTTACCATTACTTATTCGAACTATAGTGAATTTAATATTCCAGAATCATGCAAAATCTGTTCTTCAACTCGCCAAAAATTCCTTCATCCGACAAAAACTTGAAAATCTATCCAATTCTAATCCTTCTCGCTCTTTCTGGCATCTAGCTAAGAACCTCTTCAACAACTTTACTTCCTCTTCTTTCCCTCATCTTTTCCATTCCGACGGCACAGTTGCCATCTCTTCTCCTGACAAAGTTGAACTCTTCGCTCACACTTTCGTTTACAATTCAACCCTAGACGATTCCGGTGCTGTTCCTCCATCTCCTCCCCCCCTCTGACTTTATTATGTCTGAAATTAGAATCTCTTCTAAAGATGTTTTTTATGCCCTATCTGGGACTTAACTCTAGGAAGGCGTATGGTCCTGATGGTGTTCCTCCTGTTGTTCTTAAGAACTGTGCTTCTGTGCTGACACCATGCCTAGGCAAACTCTTTCGTCTTTGTTTCTCATCTGGTACTTTTCCTTCCTGCTGGAAGTTCGATTTCATTCAGCCTGTCCCAAAGAAGGGTGGCCGCTCTCGACCCTCCAACTATCGTCCAATTGCTTTGATTTCCTGCCTTTCCAAGGTTTTTGAAGTTATCTTTAATAGGAAGCTTCTTAAACACCTTTCTTTTCACAATCTTCTTTCAGATCGTCAGTATGGATTTCGCAAGGGACGCTCTACTGGCGATCTTCTTGCATATCTCTCTGACTCTTGATCATCTTCCTTTTGGGATTTCGATGAAACTTTTGCTATTGCGCTAGACATATCAAAAGCTTTTGATAGAGTCTGGCACAAATCTTTAATTTCGAAACTGCCCTCCTTCGGTTTCTATCCTTCTATCTGTGCCTTCATCTCTTATTTCCTTTCTGGCCGATCTATAGTTGCAATTGTAGATGGCCACTGTTCTTCTCCTAAAGCGCTTAACAGTGGTGTTCCTCAGGGTTCTGTTCTGTCACCCACTCTTTTCCTTTTATTTATTAATGATCTTTTAATTCGCACTTCCTGTCCTATTCACTCCTATGCCGATGATTCCACTCTTCACTTCTCCACCCGCTTGCCAAAGCGTCCCTTTCAACAGTCACCCATGATTCGCGTAGTACGGCTATGGAGCACCTGACCTCTGATCTTTCTGCTATCTCTGATTGGGGCAGAGAAAACCTTGTGGCTTTCAATGCCTCATAAACTCAGTTCCTCCATCTGTCTACTCGTTACAATCTTCCACACGACTATCCCCTTACCTTCAACAACACACAACTGAATCCTTCCTCTTCTCTTAACATTCTTGGAGTTTCCTTTTCTCGTGATCTTTCCTGGAAAGATCACATATACTCTCTTCTTAAAACAGCTTCTAAGAGGTTAGGTGTGCTGTACCGCCTCCGCGGTTTCTTCATCCCCACTCAGTTGCTGTCTTTGTACACTGTACAGGGGTCTTGTTCGACCCTGTATGGAATATGCTTCTCATGTGTCGGGTGGTTCAACTCACACAGCCGTACTTGACCAGGTGGAATCAAAGGCTTTTTGTCTCATCAATTCCCCGTCTCTTAATGATTGTCTTGAATCTCTCTCCCTCTCTTCGCCGCAATGTTGCCTCACTCTCTCTTTACTCTCGCTATCATAACGGACATTGTTCTTCTGAACTCTCCAACTGCATGCCTCCTCCTTTAAGGAGAACACGCAGTACCAGACTTTCTACACTTTCTCATTCCTTTTCTGTCCAACTATCTAAGGCAAGGGTTAATCGGTATTTTCAGTCTTTGATCTACTCAACCGGTCAACTCTGGAATAATCTTCCTAAATCCATCTTTCCTCCTGTCTATGACCTCCTATCCTTCAAACGCAGGGTGTCTAGGCATCTCGAAAACCCCGGACTTTGATTTTAGCTTTCTTCTTCTCCTATGGGAGGAGCGCTTTTGCGGGCATTTGCCCTTGGCCCCTCCTTCCCGCATAAAAAAAGGAGTTCCTTACTCCATGCACGGTCTGTGTGTAACATAAAAGTATCTCAGGAGACCATTCTGAGTTGTAGTACATATACACAGTATATATAAGGAGATTGTTTATAACTGTATTTTAATATACATCTTATATATGCAATCCTATATAATTGTTCGCCTATTTATTTTTAATTGCCCCCCCTTATTTCGCATTTCTTAATTATGTTTTTTTGTCCGAGATTATTTTCCTTTGTTGTATACCGACTAAGGACTTCTATTTTCTAAACTTTTGTATTGTCATACCATATTAATTGAGTTTTATTTGTGTTTATAGTACTCCTACACGGTTCCATATTTATTTTGTATATATGTACGTATATATTTCTTTATATACTTTCTCTGTACGCACAGATATATATATATATATATACACGTATACAACACGCAAACGTACTCTCTCTCTCTATCTATCTATCTATCTATCTATATATCATATTACATTGGAATTAGGGCGTTTAAAATCTTAATTAAATAAAGTTTTTTAATAACGCGTTATATCTATTGCAAAAAAATACCCAAAGCAAAAAAGAAAGAAAACTAATAAATGCAATTCATTATTAATTACAAATATTAAATTTTTAACTCGCATTGAAGCATTAGAGAGAACTCCCATATCTTTGTGTGAACAGGAAATTAGTCAAAGAAAAACGATCACAGTGAAGGTAACACATACAGCACGTACATGTATGACCTCATTGTTAGTTCATTTTTTATTCATATATGAAAATATATATAGAGTATATGAATAAAAAAGTTATAAAAAGTTAATGGAAATAAACAATTATTAAATAAATAAATTAATTTAATAAATAAATTAAGTAAATAAATAAATTAAGTAAATAACTTTCATGCATTTAAATAAGTAAATTACATAAATAAATAAATTTAGATAAATTAATTTATATTCATATGTAAAAATACGCGTATGAATAAAAAGTAACAAAAAGTTAATTACATAAATAATAATTATTATTAAATAAATAAAAATAAAAATAAAAATAATAAAAACACAAATAAAAATGCGTAATTAAATAAAAAATAGGTCCTAATTTTCGTTGATTAATGTTCTATTTTGGCTTTAGTTATTATATCAATATACAGTGACATTTTTAATTACGCCACACTTTCTAAAACTAATCGAAAATCAATGGATTCACTTACGTTCATGAAATTTGGCATGATTATTGTGAAAGGATGCAAGTTCTTTGTCCTTTCACAAGCACACACTATGTCCAAAGTGCCCTCCCCTTTGCAAAATTATGTGACGAATCTGGGCAGTGTAATTTTTTATCACGACCTCCAGCGTGTGATCTCTGGTTGTGTTTGTTGACACAACGGTGGACCAAAATATTTATTTCCACATCCTTCATATGGGCTAAAACAATGATATGGACAGAATCTGATTTCAGCAAGACTGCTCGTGATTTCACGCAGCAAATGTCTTTTTGAACTCTTTATCATGATTTCCTCCTGAAAGAAAATCCCAAGCCATTAAAAATTCTAAAAACAGCGATCGAACGTGAAACCTACTCCATTTCTTCCGAAACAGTGGAAGCCGTGAATTATGCTGCACAGAGTCGTCACGCAATATAGCAAAGGAGAGGACAGTTTGAGCATTATTGTATTCATGTAAAAAAACTTCAATATTTATACAATGTGTCATCAATGGAAGTTAATGCAGTGATTCTTAACTATTTTTAAACTGTGACATAATTAAATAATCACCCTCTATGATGTATCCACTGATCATCCTAATAATATTTACTTAGTTAAATTTTGCACTTAATTGCTAGGCATTTAGCTCAATAGGAAGTGTTATACAAACATTTTGTTATGATGTATCTCAAAAACAAGTTTCTATGAGCATATATATATATATATATATATATATATATATATATATATATATATATATATATATATATATATATATATACTGTACAGGGTGGCGGAAAGTAGCTCCCTATTTTGGATTGGTAAAAAATATGTATATTATCCATTTATTTCAGAAGAAATAATATGAAAAGGTAGGCATACATGGTAGGTTTTCTCTAAAATTCAATGTGGGCTCCAACTCTTTCCACCAGCTTCTGGAGCCGCCCAGGAATGGCGTCCACTGACTTTAGCAGGAACTCCGGCGGGATGGAGGACATGACTTCCCGAATTCGGTCCTCCAGTTCTTCCAATGTCCTCGGTTTGGTGCGGTAGACTTCTTCCTTTACCCACCCCCAAAGAAAGAAGTCGCACGGTTACCGCTGAAAAACGGCAGAATCGGTTCAGTGTAACGGTGTGGTGTGGTATGACCTCAGATCAGGTTGTGGGCCCGTTCCTTCTGCGCAACACCATGAATGCTGAGCGGTACCTTGCTATGTTGCGAAACGAGGTCTGGCCGGTTGTCAGCACATGGGAGAACATCGACGATCTGATATTTATGCAAGATGGCGCCCCTCCGCACTTCGCTCTTGTTGTCCGTGAGTGGCTGGATGCCCACTTCCCTGGGCGTTGGATGGGTCGTCGTGGTCCACATCAATGGCCAGCCAGGAGCCCCGACTTGACACCGTGCGACTTCTTTCTTTGGGGGTGGGTAAAGGAAGAAGTCTACCGCACCAAACCGAGGACATTGCAAGAACTGGAGGACCGAATTCGGGAAGTCATGTCCTCCATCCCGCCGGAGTTCCTGCTAAAGTCAGTGGACGCCATTCCTGGGCGGCTCCAGAAGCTGGTGGAAAGAGTTGGAGCCCACATTGAATTTTAGAGAAAACCTACCATGTATGCCTACCTTTTCATATTATTTCTTCTGAAATAAATGGATAATATACGTATTTTTTTACCAATCCAAAATAGGGAGCTACTTTCCGCCCACCCTGTATATATATATATATATATGTTAAACACAGACCGTGCATGGCACAAGGAACTCTTCTGGGAAAATTAAACCCTAGATCCACGTCCCAAAGCTGGATCCTGTCTGCTTTGCAGATAGCTGGTGAGGGAAGCTATATTTATGGGATCTCTTTGCGAGAGACCCGTTGCCCACGTCGGGCTAAAATCATGAAAAAGGAGAAAAAACTATGGTATTTGTCATTTATCATTACTTATTCGGACTATAGTGGATTTAATTTTCCCAGAAGAGTTCCTTGTGCCATGCACGGTCTGTGTTTAACATATATTGTTCTCAGGGAACCATTCTGAGTTTGTGTGATATATATATATATATATATATATATATATATATATATATATATAATATAATATATATATTACAGGGCGTCCCAAAAAAAATGTATACACACTTTAAATAATATAAAGGCAGTGTTTATTAAAATACATTTCATTTTCAAAATGTAATAGAATCTACAGACATTATTTAATTGTTTTGTCAACGCCTGTTTTCAAACTGACGTCCGTTCTGGTCCAGGCACTGCTGATAACGCGAAGCAATGGAATCGCAAACATCACGAAACATTTCGTTTGGTATTTGTGTGCATTCTCGTTCAATGGCTGCTCTCAATTCAGCGACTGTTGCAGGTTTTATAGCGTAGACTGTCTTTTAAGTATCCCCATAAAAAAAAAGTCTAGTGGTGTGAGGTCTGGTGAACGCGGAGGGTATTCTACGAAACCCCTTCGTCCAATCCACATCCACATCGTGCCAAGTACCACTCGCAATACTCCACTCTTCGGTCCGGATCATCTTCATTAATAGCATGGACTAATCTTGGAATGTAACTTTTCCATTGACAGCGCTTCAAAATGCGTTGGACAGACGATTCTGAAATTCCTACCTCACGACTCGCTTGCCGCACAGATTTTCTTGGACTTTGGTGATACGTTTCCAGTACTCTTTCTTGCTTTGTGGGGCTTGTCGATGTCCGTGGTCTTCCGGAACGCTTCTTGTGGACATTCTGAACAGTTCCATCGGCTTCAAACTTATCTCTAATTCGAGTGATGGTAAGTCGCGTTGGTGGATCTGTTTGAAACTCCCTCCTAAACTGTCTTTGCACTTCAACTGCGTTTTCACACTTCCAGTAGCATTTTAGAATGAATTTCCTTTGTTCAAAGCTTAGTCTGACTGCCATAATTCTAATGGGTTTAACTTGGAAAGAAAGAAACATCAATTGAGCTATCAGCTGTTAAAGTGTGTATACATTTTTTTGGGACGCCCTATATATATATATATATATATATAAACTTTAATTGCAATAACCGCAACAATATAAAATTACACCAACCGCAAGAAAAAATATAAAATTAGTTATAAAACAGTATTTAAAAAGGCTAATTAATTTCGGCTGGTCACAACCAAGCCTTTTTCAAAGCCATAAACTAATTAAAATATCTAAAAAAAAAAAAAATTATAAAACTTCCATCCTGCAGAAGAACGAAGGTTAAAATGACTGTGAAGGCATAAACACGGACAGAGAGATGGTAGCTGTCGTACCTCTGGCAGTTGGCAAAGGCAAACTATTGCACAGATTTAAAACCTTCGAATTGAAAAATCTACAATATAAGTAAAAATCAATCCTGTACATCTGGCAGCCGGTCACGACCCGAAATTGTTTTACCTAAAATATTTTAAAATGTTAAAAATAAAACTATCCATACTGTCGGACAACTTAATATTGGAAATGGTGTTTTCTTCCCCATTTATCTTGACGATGAAGTTTTACATATTAAAAGTATATTTATATGTTTAAGTTATTCCAAACTTTTCATCGATAAAGCTTATTTCGCCGCTAGGAGATCTTTCTTTTCTCCCAAAACTGGGAACCGGGATAAAAACGTTTCATTCCTGAAAGTGCCCTTTGAGGTTAACAAAGGGCTTTCCTCACTCTTGCCAAAGCAAATTAAGTTGGTCTCCGTTGTGCCAAATAAATTGTCTTCGTTCATTCGTCATCCTATTACTAAAGCCTCCAACAATTCTGGCGTAGTTTATGAAATCCCACGTGGAGGTTGCCCTCAAAAATACATCGGGGAGACAATTGATTTTCAGAGAAGGATTAATTCTCACAAACGTGACCTGAGATTGGGTAATACTTATAGCAACCTAGTTCAGCAGAGTGAACAGCATAATCATATTTTTAACTTCCAGGATTCTAAACCTATCATAAAGGTCAGGGACCTGGAACAGAGACAAATATACGAGGCATTTTATATTTTGGAAGAACACACCATTTCCAATATTAAGTTGTCCTACAGTATGGATAGCTTTATTTTTAACATTTTAAAATATTTTAGGGCAATTTCGGGTCGTAACCGGCTGCCAGATGTACAGGATTGATTTTTACTTATATTGTAGATTTTTCAATTCGAAGGCTTTAAATCTGGGCAACAGTTTGCCTTTGCCAACTGCCAGAGGTACGACAGCTGCCATCTCTCTTTCCGTGTTTATGCCTTCACAGTCATTTTAACCTTCGCTCTTCCGCAGGACGGAAGTTTTATAATTTTTTTTTTTTTAGATATTTTAATTAGTTTATGGCTTTGAAAAGGGCTTGGTTGTGACCAACCGAAATTAATTAGCCTTTTTAAATACTGTAATAATTAATTTTATATTTTTCCTTGCGGGTTGGTGTAATTTTATATACATATATATGTGTGCGACAAGCTTGACCTTGGTGTAATGAGGAATCATCGCACGGAACATTTGAAAGGTTGGAAGGTTATTATATATATATATATATATATATATATATATATATATATATATATATATATATATATAAATTGGAAATATGGTTTGCGTTTGCGGATTTGCGTTTGCGGCACCAAAAATGGCAAGCAGTTTGCGGATTTGCGGTTGCGGAAGGTAAGGTTTGAGTTTGCGGATTTGCGATTGCGGAAGTGATTTTGAGTTTGCGGTGCCCAGCTCTGATATATATATATACAATTCACAAACACACGTGATCTTTTTAATAAGGAACCACAGGGAAAATGAAAAACGAAGTCTGAGCGCTTTCGTGATATACTCACATCTTCAGGGACAAGAGAGAAATAGACAGAATTTACGAAGTAAATGAGTTAAATATACAAGCAAAAAAATTCCCCAATAGACAATTCAATCTAAAAACAATAAAAACAATCTAAAACTTCCCCAATAGATAACTTAATCTGAAGGCTACTAAAATATCGAATACATAAAATCTATATAAAAAAAATTATACAATTAACATGTACACATAAAATGATAACAATTATTAGAAATAGTATTTATTTAATTAAAACAGGCAATTAAGTGGCAAGAATGCAGTAGTCTAAGGAAACAAAGGACATGGCGCAATCATCAGCACGTGCTACTTCCAGAATATTCCGTTACCTATTGGGGAAGCGAAAAATTCCCCAATAGGCAACCCAATCTAAAAACAATCTAAAACTTCCCCAATAGATAACTTGCTCTGAAGTCAAGTCTACTAAAATATCGAGTACATAAAAACTATATAAGAGAAATTATACAATTAAGTTTTACACATAAAAATGATAACAATTATTAAAATAATATTTACTTAATTAAAACAAACAATTAAGAGGCAAGAATGCGGTCAGAATATTCCACCACCTTTCTGACAATGTCTGAGTCTAATTTGTAAAGCCCAGGAC
Organism: Bathynomus jamesi; assembly: GCA_023014485.1. Taxonomy (NCBI): domain Eukaryota; kingdom Metazoa; phylum Arthropoda; class Malacostraca; order Isopoda; family Cirolanidae; genus Bathynomus; species Bathynomus jamesi. The sequence continues at coordinate 882,135 of JAJOZX010000340.1, forward strand.
TAATATTGAGAAAAAAATCAACATTATTTTGAATCACACTCGATTCAAGTATATTTCTACTAACAATAGATTTACTAAAACTTAATTTGGAGGTATTTTTCCAGTCAATGGGATGATTAGTATCTCTTACGTGAATGAAAATAGCGTTAGATTCCTGGTCGGTTCTTATACTGTATTTATGCTGCTTAACACGTAATTGTAGCGTCTTGCCAGTTTGACCAATGTAAAATTTATTATATATTGTGCATGGAATTTTATATACACACAACCCTGTTCATTTAAAGGGGAGTTTTTAATCAATATATTCTTAATTACATCTAAATTTCTGAACGCGATCTTTACGTTAAAAGTCCTCAGCAATTTCGGCAGATCAAGGAAATTTTCTTTAAATGGTAATGCTAAGACGGTTTTTGTGGTATAAGGAGTCTTGTCTTTTACCTCATAGAAGGTTTTATTTGCCATTTTTAAAGATTTATCTATGCACTTCTTTGAATATTTTAAATCAAACGCAATTTTATATATTTTACTAATTTCATCATCAATGAACTCTGGGCTACAAATTCGTAAGCATCTTAGGAACAAAGTAGAAAAAGTGGTTCGTTTTACGTTAATGTGGTGAGCCGAATAATAATGTAATAGGAACAATTATTAGTGGGTTTTCTGTAAATATTGTACCTAACCTTTTCTGGACCTATATATTAAAACATCTAAAAATGGGATCGATGAGTCTTTTTCTATTTCAACTGTAAAATTGACCACTAAGCCACCCAGGTACCCATTTATCTACCAACCACTTTCTTTATTGTGTGGAAGGATGAACAGCTGGGTTTTGCTGTGCGCCGGCTGCCGTCACCAGGTCTTGAACCCGAGGCCGATGGATTCGTAGTCAGCGAGGCTAACCACTACACCACAATATATGTGGGAGTGGACTCAGAATGGTTCCCTGAGGTTTTTTGATACATACAGACCGTGCATGGAACAAGGAACTCTTCTGGGAAAATTAAATCCATTATAGTCCGAATAAGTAATGGTAAATGACAAACACTATAGTTTTTTCTTTTTCATGATGTTAGCCCGACGTGGGCAATGGGTCACTCGCAAAGAGGTCCCAAAAATATAGCTTCCCTCACCAGCTATCTTTGATGTATTCAATCCGACGTGAATGCAACGAGTCTTTTGCTTATATTGAGGTTCTAAATGTAGCGGGGCTAGGCTGCTTTAAACCCTAGATCCTGTCCCAAAGCTGGATCCTACCTGCTTTGCAGATAGCTGGTGAGGGAAACTATATTTTTGGGACCTCTTTGCGAGTGACCCGTTGCCCACGTCGGGCTAACATCATGAAAAAGAAAAACTATAGCGTTTGTCATTTACCATTACTTATTCGGACTATAGTGGATTTAATTTTCCCAGAAGAGTTCCTTGTTCCAAGCACGGTCTGTGTGTATCATATATATATATATATATATATATACAGTAACCATGCCAGAACAATAAAGTCAATTGACATCCCCAAAGGGAAAGATAAAAGCTTAAAACAACTAAGGAATTAAAACCCGAAAAGCTTTTCAAAGGAAACTTCCTCCTTCCTTCAGGCGGAAAAACAAACTGAAAAGCAGAGAGAAGGAGGTCAGGAAATTTAAAAAAAAGAGCATCATGCATCTGGCAAGTGAAACTGTTTCAAGGTGACCCGGAGACAGTTCTTTAGATAGATGAAAATTAATTAAAAAAAAAACAGGCGAAATCCAGGTAAGCGGCATTAAAATGATCAATATTTTATCTTTTCTTCCTGGGATTTTTAATATTATATATATATATATATACAGTACTGGCCAAATTATTAGGAATTTTTTAAAAATTTCATTTTTTGGTATAAAATGTTAAATTAAACCAATTTTAAACGTTGAAAAGTTATTTATTTCTACACAAGAATACATGGTCATTATTTAGCAATAGTTTAGTACTTAGTTTGACCCCCCTTAGCTGCCTTAAGGGCTGCGACACGCTTCGGCATGCCATGAATCAATTTTTTGCATAATTCCTTAATACGTGTAGAGTGAAACCAGACTTGAATAAGTCGCTCTATGAGTTGGTGTTTTGTTGTTATCGGCGTTTCATGGATTACGTCCTTTAAAATACACCATAAACTTTCGATTGGGTTCATGTCTGGAGAATTTCCAGCCCATGGGAGCAACCGAACACTATTTTCATGACACCATTTTTTAACCGACTTTGCCGTGTGGCATGGAGCTGAGTCTTGTTGAAAAATCCAACGTCTATTACCATACCATTCCCTTATTTGAGGCAGTAGGCGTCTTCTTAGTACTTCTATATACTTGACTTGGTTCATATTCCCCTCAACAATGCTCAAACGACTAGTTCCATGCACAGAAATTGCTCCCCAAACCATGATCTTTTGTGGAAATTTCACCGTTTTCATCAGACACTCAGGCAAAAATTCTTCTCCAGGCCTCATTCTTACACTTTGAACACGATCGTCAAGCACGGCAATCGTTGACTCATCGGAGAACACCACCTGCAATCAAAGAAAGCCCTGTGAAAGAGTCAGTGCATAGCGTATGAAGTACAGCTAAAACGAAGTACAGTATGACTTGCTGCTTTACAGATATTTTTACTGCAGTTTTATCACGTACTGTAAATACACTTCTATGCATACTGTATTTACTGTATTAACATTCTATTTAATGTTAAATATTATTCTTACCTGTTCCCAATCCTCACTAGTCCAGTTAATGTGTTCCTTTGCCCATGCAAAACGTGCCTTCTTCATAGCCTCAGTGAGCCTGGGCTTCTTCCTTGGGCGGTAGGCTTTGAAGCCGGCAGTTAGAAGCCTCCTGTTGACTGTTCTACGACTAATATTGATGCCATCAGCCGCTAGACTACTGGAAATGTTTTTGCAAGTAGCTCTTCTATTTCTAAGAGACAAAATTGCAATCTGTCTATCAGTTCTTGGAGTCGTTACCCTTTTTCTGCCGCATCTTCCAACCCTTTTGGGGCCTACATTTTCTCCAAATACCATTTTTTCTTAATACGAAGTACTGACTGTGGTGAAACATGGAGTTTGGCAGCGATTTCCTTTTGTTTAAATGTAGAAGAAGTTAATAAAACCTGTATTTGCCCAATTTTCCGTGGACTCAAGTCATTCTTTCGCCCCATTTTCAAATTCACTTAAAAACTGTAACAAATAATTGCCGAAATTGGGTAAATACACTATTTAAATTAAACGGTAGTTACAATGACACGTAAAAGAAAGAGAAACACACCCGCATCGCACGACAACCAAACGACACATGACGAACAAACACGCTTCGTTCGACTAAAGAATTATGCAAAAAATTGATTCATGGCATGCCGAAGCGTGTCGCAGCCATTATGGCAGCTAAGATGGGTCAAACTAAGTACTAAACTATTGCTAAATAATGACCATGTATTCTTGTGTAGAAATAAATAACTTTTCAACGTTTAAAATTGGTTTAATTTAACATTTTATACCAAAAAATGAAATTTTAAAAAAATTCCTAATAATTTGGCCAGTACTCTATATATATATATATATACACAGGGTGTCCCCAACAAAACTATATACTCTTTATAGCATCATATATTTTATAATTAAAAAAAAAACAAAACCAATATATTGTTATAGCAATTGCCAATGAAAGGTAAATTAGTAATCTAAGTGATCAAAATGTTATAGCGAGTTGTTTGCATATAAAATTTAATTAACTACGCCAAGTGCTCAAAATGTTCTCTGGCGGCATGAATGCACTTTTGAATGCGTCGACTAAGCCTGGCCTTGTTTTATCAAAGGCCTTGTAATGGCGAAGCCTATGGACCGAACGTAGTCTAGTCACTCACTAGCTTGCTTCGGACTTAGCCTACGCACTCATTCCACGATACAAACTCTACAGCATTCAACTTTATTCAGTTCAGCAAAAGAACCCATGTTGCGTAAACGTTTGACACTGGAGCAACGAAAAAGTGTTCTGAAATGGTATTGGAAATTTGAGAATGTGTCCGAAGTCCAGCGGCAATGGATCCGGGAATTTGGTACAAAGCCACCGACACGTCTCGCCATTACAAGCATCCGTGACAAGTTTGAGGCAGAGGGATCTGCTCAAGATATGCACAAGCGAAGATCTGGACGACGCAAATCAAGTGCGAGTGATGAAAACTCCGTTTTAGTGTTGCAAAAATTTAATCGATCACCACAGAAATCAGTTAGGCAATGCGCCCGTGAGACCGGAATCAGCAAATCAGGTGTTCACCGGATTTTAAAGTCGGCAAAATGGAAAAGCTACATTCCAAGTCTGTTACACGCCATGACTGAAGATGACCCTGATCGCAGACTCGAATTTTGTGAATGGTTTCAGTCAATGGAAGCCGAAGACGTACAGTTTGCCAACAAAATCGTGTGGTCTGATGAAGCTACCTTCAAGCTGAATGGCACAGTAAATCGACACAACTGCAGGTACTGGTCACTTGATAATCCACACGTTTATGTGGATAAACATGCTAATTTACCAGGATTAACAGCATGGTATGGTTTATCATCCAGGGGTTTGGTTGGACCATTTTTCTTTAATGGGACAGTTACCGGTGCCGCATATCTCGACATGCTGCGGACAGAAATTATACCTGCAGTTCGGAAGTTGTTTGGAAACGACGACTTTTACTTTCAACAAGATGGAGCCCCCCCTCATTATCATTGTGATGTCAGAAGGTACCTCGATGAAACGTTGTCTAACCGTTGGATAGGACGAAGAGGAAGCGTTGAGTATGCTCCACGTTCACCGGACTTGACTCTACTTGATTTTTACTTGTGGGGCTACCTGAAGGATGCAGTTTATGGTACAAGACCCGCAACACTCGAACACCTTAAGGATGCAATTAGGAAAAAGTGCGGGACCATCACAGCATCCACATTAGTCCATGTCTGCGAATCAGTTAGTCGACGCATTCAAAAGTGCATTCATGCCGCCGGAGAACATTTTGAGCACTTGGCGTAGTTAATTAAATTTTATATGCAAACAACTCGCTAAAACATTTTGATCACTTAGATTACTAATTTACCTTTCATTGGCAATTGCTATAACAATATATTGTTTGGGTTTTTTTAAATTATAAAATATATGATGCTATAAAGAGTATATAGTTTTTTTTGGGACACCCTGTATATATATATATATATATATATATATATATATACCTAATAAATCGCCTGCAAAAACCGTCAATTTCCATGAAGAATCTAGTGACTTTTCAGTAACGCAATTGCAAGGAAGAATACCAAAATCGTTAAAGATTCGATTAAAACTTTAATACAAAAAAATTAAATCTAATTAATTATGCTTTTATGTTAAACTTGCAAAAGAGAGAATTCATAAAGGCAACTATAACCAAAATGACTGAAAATACTTACAATTCTGAAGAGATAAAATACCCGTGACCTATACGGAACCAAATCTAGAATTTATCTACTTAGTACAAAAATCCTTTGCCACCCTCTTAGAGTCCCTAACATCTCCCCAATGGGGTAAACCTTTTCCCCACTCGGAAGAGAAACACCCCCTTTCAAGGAAAAATTGCTATATATATATATATATATATATATATATATATATATATATATATATGTTAAACACAGACCGTGCATGGAACAAGGAACTCTTCTGGGAAAATTAAATCCACTATAGTCCGAATAAGTAATGGTAAATGACAAATACCATAGTTTTTCTTTTTCATGATGCTAGCCCGACGTGGGCAACGGGTCTCTCTGCCATTACTTATTCGGACTATAGTGGATTTAATTTTCCCAGAAGAGTTCCTTGTTCCATGCACGGTCTGTGTTTAACATATAAGTTTCTCAGGGGACCATTCTGAGTTTGTGTGTATATATATATATAATTTAAATTCTATCAACATTTAACAAAAGAGTATGATTTTTCTACTTAACATGCAAAAATTATTAAACCTTTTTAATATTTTTTATAAAAATAATTTTCAACGTAAAATTTACCTGAAATTATTAAAAAAATTGTTCGAAATGCTTTCCTTCCATTTCAATAACTTTTTTATTCTTGGCCGGAATATGGGAGAACTTAGCAGAGCGAGTCTACAGGACTAGGATAAAAGATGTCGCTCATTTACGCGAGATCATCATTAAAAAATGGGAAGAGCTTCCACAAGAACAAGTAAATTGAGCCATAGATGAATTCCGGCCAAGAATAAAAAAAGTTATTGAAATGGAAGGAAAGAATTTCGAACAGTTTTTTAATAATTTCAGGTAAATTTTACGTTAAAAATTATTTTTATAAAAAATATTAAAAAGGTTTAATAATTTTTGCATGTTAAGTAGAAAAATCATACTCTTTCGTTAAATGTTGATAGAATTTGAATTATTTAATATTTTAGTCTGAAAACTTGTTTGCATATAGATAAATACATATGTTTTATTGTGTAGAAGTTTTATTAAAATTAAATGACAAATGTTGATTTTATAGCCTTTTTAAAATTTACCCTTTTTTTTATGGCACACCCATCTTCAGAGAAAATAAAGAGTACATAAAACATGGTCATGGTCATCATATCATGGACAGCAGTATGAAAGATACAAGCAGGGGCAACAGTGAGCACATGGCGACAATGGCGAAATGAACTGTAAAACGTTGTAGTGAATACTCTTATTTTAGTTTAAAGATAAATGTTAATTTTACCGTCTTGAATTTCGGAATAGCTATAAATTCATTTTAAATTAGTTACCCATCATAATTCAATTGTAAACCACATTAATACTAATTTTATGTATATTGTATTATTTTATTGTATGTAAACATAATTAATTATATATCACAATTGTCAGTTAATTATTTATATTCAAATAATTATTTTAATCTAATACCATGTCCATTTTACAAATAAATAATAGAAATCCAAGGGTTATATTTTACACCTTTGGTACTGTCGCAGTTTCGCCTAACGGACTCAATACGGCTAGTGAGATAATCACTGGTTGGCACTTAACCAGCGGCAGTGCTTATGGCTACATCATCCAGGTTAACCTATACCGGATAGATGCGCTACGGTCCCAAGCCGTAGCTTGCCTAGGCCGACGACGACGACGTAAACCAACAATTGGTGACTCCGGAGTTGGATTCCCCCCTTTTTACCCGAACGACTAGGATTAGACTGTAACGTCGTTCGTGCCCATCACCCCCTTCACCCGAGCGACTAGGACCAGACTGTAACGTCGTTCGTGCCCATCACCCCCTTCACCCGAGCGACTAGGACCAGACTGTAACGTCGTTCGTGCCCATCACCCCCTTCACCCGAGCGACTAGGACCAGACTGTAATGTCGCTCGTGCCCTCTGCCCCTCACCCCTGCCCGTGCGCTCTGTGCCTGCGCTCGTCTCAACCTCACTCCTTCGTTGGTAACTTGTCGTCTTGCTTGTACGTCAGCAAGCATAGGAGAAGATGCCTGACGACGCTGGTGCCATCTCCCACTTGAGCGTAAAGCTCCCCGTCTTCTGGCCGGGTGATCCATTTATTTGGTTCCACCAAGTGGAATCACAATTCAACTTGGGAAGGATCACCGCTAGCAGGACGAAATACGATCATGTTTTGTCCTCTCTACCAGCGAGCATCATCTCTGAAGTCCGTGACGTCATCGTGTCTACTTCCACGAGTGAGGACCCATACAACGATCTGAAGTCTGCCATCCTGTGCCGCACCACTGTCTCCGAGCGTGAGAAACTACATCAGTTAATCTCAAAAGAAGAACTTGGAGACCGTAAGCCCACTCAAATGCTGAGGGCTATGCAGTGCGCTCTAGGCGAACGCGCACAAACCTTCGATAAGGACATCTTTAGACAGTTGTTCTTGCAGAAACTTCCTCCATCAGCTCAGCGTGTCTTGGCCACTATGGATCCTGCTACTCCAGTTGATAAACTAGCAGAAACTGCCGACAAAGTAGTGGAGATTGACACAGCTCCGGTCAACAACGTGAACACACAATCGGAACTGGAGTTGAAAGTGGAAGAGTTAAGTCAACAACTCAACCACGTTTGTTCTCTGCTACAAAATCAACGGCAAAGAAGCCATTCTCGGTCAAGATTTACGAAGAGGCATCGTTCGAGTTCCGGAAGATCTGCTTCTACCACTCCAAATTTGGAAAGAAGGCTAGGAAGTGCATCTCCCCTTGCAATTTTTTCGTCGGAAAACCCCAGCAGCGAGTCCTAATGGCGTCTAGTACTCGCACTGCCAACCTGTTATTCATAAAGGACAGGAACTCTGGTGTCAATTTCTTGGTCGATACCGGAGCGTCAGTCAGTGTATTCCCTCAAAAATCTGGTCATACGCACTCGGAATCTCCGCCTCTATACGCTGCTAACGGTTCACGCATACCCACGTACGGTACTCAGTCGCGTGAACTAAACTTGGGCCTTCACCGATCCTTCAAGTGGATTTTCATCTGTGCTCAAGTGCGGCATCCCATAATCGGCGCTGACTTCCTCCAGCATTTCAAACTCCTGGTGGATCTTGACAAGCGACGCTTATGCGACCAGGCCACACTGCTTTCTGTTCTTGCCAAACAGGTTGCCCTTCCGGACGCCTCGAACTCTGCACTTTCCCTCGTTCCCCCTAATTCCATGTACCAGTGCCTTTTCCAGCGATATCCAGGAATTCTTCAACCGATGCAGATGGGTGATACCATTAAGCACACCATTACCCATCACATTACAACAAAAGGTCCCCTGTGTTTGCAAAACCCAGACGTCTTGCCCCGGACAAACTGAAAGCTGCCAAATCGGAATTCCAGCTTATGATAGATCTTGGTATAATAAGACCTTCCAAAAGCAGTTGGTCCTCTCCCCTACACCTGGTCCAGAAGAAGTCAGGAGACTGGAGACCATGTGGGGATTACCGGTTTTTAAATTCGACAACCATCCCGGACCGATATCCGGTACCAAATGTCCAAGACTTTACTTCTCTTCTCCACGGCAAATCTATCTTCAGTAAAATAGACCTCGTTAAGGCTTTCCACCACATTCCCGTAGAGCCTTCGGATATTCCAAGACTGCAGTTTGTACACCATTTGGGTTATTCGAATTTGTGAAGATGCCGTTCGGGCTACGGAATGCTGCGCAAACCTTTCAGAGGTTTATAGATGAGGTCACCAGAGGCTTAGACTTTGTTTATGCCTACATCGATGATTTGCTTGTGGCCAGCTCAACGGAAGAGGAACATAAGGAACATCTTTCACTCCTCTTTCAACGCTTAGAACAATACGGTGTTACTATTAATGCATCTAAGTGTGGTTTGCACAGCCAACCTTGGAATTTCTTGGTCACACGATTTCGCAGCACGGAATTACCCCCCTTCAGGACAAGTGTGAAGTGATAAAAAATTACCCTATGCCAAATAATCAGCGTGAGTTACGTCGGTTTCTAGGTTTGTAAATTATTACCACAAGTTCATTAAAAACTGTGCCAGTGTTCTTGCTCCTCTACACGCTATGATCACACACACAAACGCAAGGTAACGAAATTGGTATGGTGTAGCGATAGTTTACAGGCGTTCGACAATGCCAAAAATGCTATCAATAGTGCATTGTCTCTGTCATTTCCTATCAGTAATGCCCCCCTAACTCTGACGGTCGATGCATCAGATGTTGCGATCGGTGGGGTGTTGGAACAAACCATTAACGGTCAACAAGCACCCATCGCGTTTTACTCGAAAAAGCTGCAGCCAGCCCAAACGCGTTATAGTGCTTTCGGACGTGAACTTCTTGCTATTTACTTAAACGTGAAGCATTTTCAACATTTCCTTGAAGGCCGAGAGTTTTGTGTTTTTACCGACCACAAACCTTTGGTCACTGTCTTCAATAAAAACAGCTGTAACCACTCTCCCAGAGTCATCAGGCAACTCGATTATATCTCGCAATTTACCACAGATATCCGCCACATCAAAGGTGTCTTGAACACTCCAGCGGATGCACTTTCAAGAATAGAGATTACTTCTGTTACCCTCAGCTCTACACTGTGGAATGCTATTGCACAGGATCAAGATAAGGATACGGAACTACAAGAACTGCTCAGAGAAGACTCCACTCACTCACTTTCCCTCAAGAAAATGAGTATGCCAGGATTGTCTGTGCCCCTCTATTGCGACGTATCAACAGCTGCTATTCGCCCTTATGTCCCTCCATGTCACAGAAAAGCAGTCTTCACGGATCTTCATAAGCCCTCCCATCCTGGTATCCGTGCTTCGGAACACCTGGTTACCTCTCGCTTTGTTTGGCCCTCGATGCGGAAGGATGTCAAACATTGGACCAAAACGTGCCTTGCCTGCCAGCGTGCCAAAGTCCAAAGGCACACCAGGTCCCCTTTGACGCATTTCCGCCCCCATCCCAGCGATTTGAGGTAATTCATGTAGACATTGTTGGCCCTCTTCCAGTGATTCAAGGCCAACGTTATCTGCTCACCTGTCTCGACCGCTTTTCCAGATGGCCTGAAGCCATCCCACTTCCTGATATCCAAGCGGACACTGTTGCAAGAGCCTTTCTTCATGGATGGGTATCAAGATTTGGATTGCCGACAAAAGTCATCACTGACCAAGGTCGCCAATTTGAGTCTTCGCTTTGGAAGAAGTTTACCAGCTTGTTGGGTACAGTACATGCGCATACCTGTGCGTATCATCCGCAAGCTAACGGCCTCGTCGAACGCTTCCATCGCCAGCTGAAGTCATCCCTTATGTGTCACGAAGACTCCCATTGGATGGATAAGCTTCCACTCGTGTTGCTTGGTATTCGCTCTGCATTTAAGAGTGATCTGAAGACTACAGCGGCTGAACTAGTCTATGGAACAACACTGCGGCTACCAGGTGGCTACTTCACTGCAGGGGATAAGTCATGTGATCCTACGGAATTCGCTCAAACACTTTCCTCTCACATGCAGTCCCTTCAGCCTGTTCCCCCTCGATTGACTAGCCAACAGAACATCTTTGTTTCCCCAGCCCTCCAATCTTGCACCCACGTTTTCGTTCGTGTACCTCTCCCAAAACGGCCTCTCCAATGTCCATATGACGGGCCCTATGAAGTTCTCCGACGTACGCGCAAATCATTTCTCATCCAGCGCGGTTCCAAGGTCGACAAGGTTTCTATCGATCGTCTTAAGCCTGCGTTTTTGGAATCAACCTTAAGCGAGGTACATGTAGCTACCAAAAAGGTCCAGGGAAAATCTGTGTCGTTCGGAACTCTTTGAACTTCCTCTCTGGTGGGGGAGTGTGTAGTGAATACTCTTATTTTAGTTTAAAGATAAATGTTAATTTTACCGTCTTGAATTTCGGAATAGCTATAAATTCATTTTAAATTAGTTACCCATCATAATTCAATTGTAAACCACATTAATACTAATTTTATGTATATTGTATTATTTTATTGTATGTAAACATAATTAATTATATATCACAATTGTCAGTTAATTATTTATATTCAAATAATTATTTTAATCTAATACCATGTCCATTTTACAAATAAATAATAGAAATCCAAGGGCTATATTTTCCACCTTTGGTACTGTCGCAGTTTCGCCTAACGGACTCAATACGGCTAGTGAGATAATCACTGGTTGGCACTTAACTAGCGGCAGTGCTTATGGCTACATCATCCAGGTTAACCTATACCGGATAGATGCGCTACGGTCCCAAGCCGTAGCTTGCCTAGGCCAACGACGACGACGTAAACCAACAACGTGAACGAAAGACAACTGCATCAAAATCTGTGCAGAGTTAAATTAACATTAGTCTGTAACGACGACCACGAACTGTCGCTGTCGAAATAACTAAAAGAGAACTAAACAAATATGATTTGATGATGTAGGCTTCCGGTCACGTTTCACGATTCGTGACAATGCTGTTTTGTTAAGTTGTTTCAGTATTACTTTCGTCTCACTATTGCGCTTCTTTGATGCAGTTTGTTTTTTGCCATTGCCTTTCTTGGTGCATACCCCCGCACACTATTCATCGCGAAATGTGGACAATCTCGGCGACTGAGGTACCAGCCAAACCTCTTGTATGTCCATTTTAGCATAATTTAAATCTCTTCTAATATAAGGGCTATTTTTATATCTACTGTGAAAAAGAGCAACAATCAACTTCAGTACATTAAAATATTAAGCGTTCTAGATCTAATACAGATCCATCCATAGATCATACAAGATATGACGTCTCATATGAAGTGTGAAACATGAACGAGAAGCCTACAGGCACTTCCAAATTTTTTTTTTTGAGAGAGAGAGAGAGAAAGAGAGAGAGAGGCTTCATAAACATAAAATAATTATTAAAATTATAAATCCTAATTAATTACAAAAATGATACATTAAAATTTTCAATTATAATTATTGCCCGAAAACTACAAAATAACAATATGCATTATTTCAGAATTACTTTCGGTGTCATTTATTATTAATTACAAATCAGCTCTACACATTAAACTCGAATATAATATGATAATCCAGGAATACAAAACAATTTCTTTCAAGTGTAGCTCTTTAGTGAAACTATATATATATATATTTCATAATTAAAATACGAAATTACTAACTGATGCACACCCACAAGGCAAAATGAAAAGCGATTCCAAGGTCTTTCGTGTATTTAATGCCACCTCATCAGGAAAGGATGGTTTGCTGTTAAATGCACGAAAAGCCTTGGAATTGCTTTTTATTTTTTCCTGTCGATGTACATTTTTTTTATATACAGTATATATACACAAAATTTTTTACCCTTCCTTGATGCGCTTAACGTGCCATCATTGCAACGTTTGGAGCTATTGAAGAATAGGGACCCCAGCCTTCTTTAGTTAGCTTTATAAGGCTAACTAACGAAAATATCATGACCTAACCTAACCAATCATCAAGGGCGTACAGTTAACCTAACGATTGGTTAGGTTAGGTCGTGATATTTTCGTTAGTTAGCCTTATAAGCCTAACTAAAGAAGGCTGGGGTCCCTATTTTTCAATAGTTCCCAACGTTTTAGTAAGAATAAATGATGCAATGATGAATTGGTCATCATTACATTTTCTTTTTATCCTATGTTGATCAATAAAATGATCATCAGAATCTTGTTCAGTGAATATTGATCCACGTTTTACAATTTCGTTTTGTCGAGACTAACTTGGAACCAAACGTTTCGTATACATTATTATCACGTGGTAAAACAAACTTTAAGGAATACTCAAACTTGCAATAGTCACAATCTACTAACGACGAATTATAGGGCTCCTACATAAGCCTGTTCCATGCATGTTGGGGAAGTGCAGTATACATAAACTAGTATGATTTACAGAAATGCATGACTATACGTTAAAGAGAGAGAGAGAGAGAGAGAGAGAGAGAGAGAGAGAGACTTTCATTTTTCTTATATGATAAGGATCTTCCCCACTTAAAAACGAAATTAAAACAAATAAGTGGGGAAGATCCTCATTATTATTAATATTCCACGGATAATATATATATATATATATATATATATATATATATATATATATATATATATATATATATATATATATATATATATAATTAATACTTTCATAATTAAACTAAAATTGTTTCAGTGATGAAAGTTTAATTATATCCTTATTATATGTTTGTCATTTGCTTAAGAGTAACTTCCATGAATTAATCAGCCAGTTGGCCTTTAGCTTTCGCAGTGAGAAGGTCTCTTCGAGTTTGTCGTTGGCACTCCTTCAGAACGAGGGCCTCGGCCTCGGAGGCTGTTCTTCGTGATGAGTGCCAGGGGTCATGGCAGTGATTGTGTCACCCCTCCCTTTACCCTCGTTTCAAACATGTGACAATTATGAGTTTCAAAAATGGTTCTCTCTTCATTCCCGCATTCCACTATGCGTTATTCATCTTGTTTTTAACTTCCTTTAAAAAACAATTGGTAACGTTTTTAATTTTGTTTGTCATGATGAATGTACGGTTAAACTGTGCGGAAAGTCGAACTCGTCGAGTGAATTCATTTGACCCCAAATTGTTACCGGATTGGATTCCCGAATCCGAAGTCACGAACTTGAATAAGCTCTTGAGCAGTCATTTGAAAAGCAATCAATGTTCCGTTAGCAATAAACAATGCGCGATTCCACGATTGCGTCACAGTCACGAGCGTTGTCCAGATCAGGTTCTTCTAGATGAGGTTGTGATAGACCGTGTCTGTCTACACCTCAAACACCGGTCGCCTTTCAGGAGGAACCGCCTGCGTCATCCGCGACTGAAAACCTGTCATGAATGGGGAATCAGACAGAAATTTGACAGGAACACAACTGTTCCTCGGTGTTTTAAGCAACTGCGGCACCTTTTGCATATGGATCATATGGCGAAGGCTGCGGTCTGTGGATTTAAAAGTATTCTTGCGAAGGCGTCTTGCAGTACAGAATCGTGTTGGGAGTGTAAGGTAAGTACATGCATGGAACACTATATGGAGATAGATAGATAGATAGATAGATAGATAGATAGATACAGTATATCAGAGAGAGAGAGAGAGAGAGAGAGAGAGAGCAGCACAATGTTATTCTAAATATAACTTTGGTATTGCTAACCTTTAGATAGAACATTCCAACGAAATCGCACAGAAAAGGCCAAAGAATGTAAAAATGATCTTCATTCATGAGAAACGCAGCATAATATTCACTCATAACATTTAAGGATGAAATGTTACACTGAGAAAAGGTTTATTCTTTAATTATTTCGTAAAAGCAGGAAATCCTTTTAAAGGGAGGCTTACGATTTGTAAACACAACTTTTATAACTAAATCTGTTGAGCATCGCTAGTTCCGCTTCGCTGAATCCGTACAAACCGGCAAAAACGATTGACCCGAAAGAATACGAGATGCAAATAAAATATTTAATCCACCTAACTTTTATTCTTGTTCGGCAAACCTGAAAAGGTCAAATCGTTTTCTATGAAAAATTAACTGAGTTACGCAATACACACTCAACTTACATACACACGTACATACTTATTTTCACGCAAGGAAAGAATCCATTCTTTATATTTTTTTTTTCACAGTAAGACTTAATCCGACCTCACTAAACTAAATTAAACTAACGAAACAATCTCATACTTTTCAAAAATCCAAACATCTTTATTTTCAGTCCTGCCCAAAATTTATATTTAATCCTATCTACTGAAATACTACTTACTCATTTACACTCCTTATTCTATTTATTTTTAAAAATTTATTTTAAATAAACAGAAAGATATAAAACGAATAGTTGAGGTAACTTCATTTGCGCAAAACGGCAAACGTGGAACAATTGTCGCCACCAGTATTAAACAATACTTCCATAAATATGTTTAAAGATACGTTAGACATGTTTTGTTAAACACATTCGTAAATAATTAAGTAAAAAGGAATTAAACTTAAATATATAATTAAAAAATAAATAATCTTGATAAGTCTGGTTATTAAATGTCGCAAAGGGTTTACGCTTAAGTCAATTTGTTTAAGAGATAAGAATTTCTATTTTATTTCAGACCTTTCTTGGACACCCTGTAATATATATAATATATATATATATATATATTATATATATATATATATATACTAGACTGCCCTCTGCACTTTGCGCAGCAAAAAAAAAAAAACTCGAAAAACAACCTAGGGAAAGACTAGGAAGGGCGAGTGTGTTACTAAGACTTTCCCGGGTTCTTCCTTAATGTGTTTACTAAATTCGGTGCACATTACCCTAGTCCTTAAGGTGTGTATAAACGAAGAGACGTCATCATCCCATATATATATATATATATATATATATATATATATATATATATATATATATTGGATGATGATGGATCGTGCTGCAGTGGTTAGTATCACTGACTACAAATCCACCGGCCCTGGCTTCGATTCCCGGTAACGGCAGGCGGCGCGCAGCTCAACCAGCTGTTAATCATTCTATACAATAAACAACTGGTTGGTAGATAAATGGGTGTCCTGGGTAGCCTAGTGGTTAAGACGCTGGGCTGCTGATCGGGAGGTCGTGAGATCGAGTACGAGAGAGGCCTTTGTAATTTCTGACCACCCTTGGTGGGTCGTGGTTTGGATTCCACGTTAAGATGTAGGTCCAAGGTGGAGCAACAAACTTGATCTTCGTCAGAATGAACAATTCGAGCGGAAGCAAAACCAAAGTGTATGCAATATATAATACACACACACCTCCGTTAACCTCGTTCAAGTTCCGTTTGTTGGTCTCTCTTCACACGAAGGTCAAGCTGGTGGCCTCGCCTCACCTCTCTTTTATATGTACAGGGTGGGCGGAAAGTAGCTCCCTATTTTGGATTGGTAAAAAAATACGTATATTATCCATTTATTTCAGAAGAAATAATATGAAAAGGTAGGCATACATGGTAGGTTTTCTCTAAAATTCAATGTGGGCTCCAACTCTTTCCACCAGCTTCTGGAGCCGCCCAGGAATGGCGTCCACTGACTTTAGCAGGAACTCCGGCGGGATGGAGGACATGACTTCCCGAATTCGGTCCTCCAGTTCTTCCAATGTCCTCGGTTTGGTGCGGTAGACTTCTTCCTTTACCCACCCCAAAGAAAGAAGTCGCACGGTGTCAAGTCGGGGCTCCTGGCTGGCCATTGATGTGGACCACGACGACCCATCCAACGCCCAGGGAAGTGGGCATCCAGCCACTCACGGACAACAAGAGCGAAGTGCGGAGGGGCGCCATCTTGCATAAATATCAGATCGTCGATGTTCTCCCATGTGCTGACAACCGGCCAGACCTCGTTTCGCAACATAGCAAGGTACCGCTCAGCATTCATGGTGTTGCGCAGAAGGAACGGGCCCACAACCTGATCTGAGGTCATACCACACCACACCGTTACACTGAACCGATTCTGCCATTTTTCAGCGGTAACCGTGCGACTTCTTTCTTTGGGGGTGGGTAAAGGAAGAAGTCTACCGCACCAAACCGAGGACATTGGAAGAACTGGAGGACCGAATTCGGGAAGTCATGTCCTCCATCCCGCCGGAGTTCCTGCTAAAGTCAGTGGACGCCATTCCTGGGCGGCTCCAAAAGCTGGTGGAAAGAGTTGGAGCCCACATTGAATTTTAGAGAAAACCTACCATGTATGCCTACCTTTTCATATTATTTCTTCTGAAATAAATGGATAATATACGTATTTTTTTACCAATCCAAAATAGGGAGCTACTTTCCGCCCACCCTGTATATATATATATATATATATATATATATATATATAGAGAGAGAGAGAGAGAGAGTTTGTTAGAGGTATTCATAAGTTAGAGGCGGCTACAGTTTAAATATCACGTTGGTTTTCTGTCAAGGTTTTACGAAGGAGAAAACAAAAATAAAAATAAAAAGATGAAGGAAAAAGGTATTTTTTGTATTTGCTCCAAATTTTATTTTAAAACCGAGTATGAAAATGTATACAAGAATCGTTCGCTTTTAAATCCATTTCTAGAATATTCCAAACATCAACTCCTTCCGTACGAGAGAGATCGCCTTGATAATTCGGGTGTAAAAGATCGGTTCTTGGAAATCTGAGTTGTCATACCTTAAATTTCTTGAATGGTTCGCTTGGTTGTTTGATGAATAGGTTGCATAAAGGACGAAGCAGTTTTCTCATAAAATATTTTACGAGTGTATATGCGAAAGGGTACTCGAGTTATATAGATCATTTTATTCATTTAACTTAAAACGTGAGGGGCCGCAACGGCGTTATACAGAGAGAGGGTTGACAAAAGTAAATAGACATCACGATCATTGTCCTCAAGAACAAATGACAAAGCTCATCAATGGAATGCCGGAACGTGTGTCAGCTTTATATTATGGAAAGGGGAAAGCAACACCATTCTAAATATATTCATTCAATAAATCTCTTATTATTTAATGACTTTCATTATCAAATCAAAAAGTATGGAAAAAATGAAGGTGTCTATTTACCTTTGGTAACCCTCTGTAGGATTTTATAGAATTAGTTTACCAGGATTGGTAGTATATATATATATATTATATATATATATATATATATATATATATATATATATATATATGAAAATTATTTCACGAAAGTAACACGTGAAAAATATTTACGATGAATAAAACCACGAAGGAAAGGAAACACAAAATGGTGCTCAAGCGCTTTCGTCTAATGACATCCTGAGGATGTCATTAGACGAAAGCGCTTGAGCACCATTTGTGTTTCCTTTCCTTCGTGGTTTTATTCATTATATATATATATATATATATATATATATATATATATATATATGTGTGTGTGTGTGAATGGCTAAACTCTGGAAACAAATGTATAGCCTTGTGGTTAGACCTAATTATTAAGATATTATGCAAGCTGCTTACACATAATTTTTTAAATATCTAGTAGGGCGTAGGGAACATAATTACTTAAATATGCCAGGCCTATTCACTCCTTGGTCAGACTAACACAAACTATGTACGTACTTATACGCTATGATCTGCAGATTGTTTGTGTATATATATATATATATATGTATATATATATATATATACACACACACGAGTATAAGGACTCCAGAATTCTTAATTTTGTTCCATTATCCGTTGAAGTTGCTCTCGCAATGTTCACGGATTGAGGATTTAGCTGGTCTACTTAATGGTAAAGAAATACGGCTACTAATGCCACGGTGCTCATCGACCCGGGGCTTAAGTTGGCGCACGGAGCTACCAACATACGAGTATGTTGCGTTACAGCCACAATTAAAAGTGTAAACTAGGTTGGAGACTAGAGCATCGGGCAACGTTTCCTTAAGTTTTAAAAAAAGAGCTAATACTAAAATTGATTGTAACTATAAATATGAAATAAATTTGTGGATAAAACTGAGAAAGTAAGCGTTTTAGGCTGATGTAGCCATAAAAGGGCATTGGTATATATCTTTTGCCTTTTTGAACGGTTGGGACAGGGAACTGGGGTTTAAAATGGTAATTTAAATAGTTTCAAAATATGTTTCATAATCAGGTCCTTTGGATAAGAATTTGAGTTAAAATAATCGATTAAAAAAATTCGTCTCGGAGTGAACAGAAAAATATTCGGAGCAAATCTTGAAAGCACCGTCAATAAGCGTTTTTCTGGCGTTAACGTGAAATTCAAAAGAAACGTCACTTAAAAAATGTGTACTGAGAGTTTTGTACGGTACAGGGAAGTTGTAAAATTATTGTTGGTTCTGTGCACTGACGTCCAAGAATGTTAATTGGGAATTCTGCTCTATTTCTTTAGTGAATTTAGTGCTAGGATGTTTGGAATTTAAATAACTTAGAAAATGGTCAACATGAGAAGGATGTTTCAATAACAAAGAGAGTTTCATTCGCGTATCTATGGTAGAAAACTGGTTTGAAGGAGGTCGGGCAATCATGAAGCCAGCGAGTTTCATGAAAGCAATTGAAGGTGTTTGCTAAAGTGGGGCCAAAAGGACAGTCCATGTCTACCCCATCTATTTGTTTATAGAGACTATTATTAAACAGAATTTAAAACTTTATTTAAAAAATTAAAAATGACTCTCAGGATCAATAGTGAAAATTAGTGTATATATATATATTTATTTATTTTGTATGGGGATACACGAAAGTACTTTGACCTTTTCAAAACGGTACGCGATGGAGACAAGATTAACAACCGATGCCTTAAGGCTTAACCATATTTGAGCGTATGTAATACATAAATATTGTTTATGAAGACAGAAAGGAATTTAATTTCCCCATTCAGCGCCCAAAAACTGATTAAGAACAAATTAATAATTAAAACTTGAATCTTAATTAATTTAATTATTAATTAAGCCCGGTTAAGGTTTTATTCCCCGTCATTATTCAATAAAGGGGTTCTTGAGAATGGAAGATGTCTTTTTTTGCATTAGAATTAAAATTGATGTTTGTAAACGTTTTCAAAATTTCCCCAAATTTAGATGAAACAAAGCGTAGATTTTTTTTTTTTTTTTTTGCGACTGATACAATATTCATTTTCTCTCTTCATTCGGGGTCTCACCGTCAGGAAACTTAATTCTACAAACTTTTTAATCTTCATTGACTTAGGGGAAAAAAATCTCCATTTTCTTAAATATATAAGCCTATTACGCTTAAAAAGACTACTACAGCATACGCTCCTCTGATATAAAAGGAACAACTAAAAATGCCACTTACGAAACTGTAATTCATAAATTAACCAAAAGTTATATGATTTTCTTTTAAATAGTTACGTCATTTTTAGCATATAAAATGGTGATTAAATCGTAATGTAGCGCAGGATCGCAAAATATAAAGTGAAAGAAAGGGAAATGAAAGGATTATAATAATAATGTTTGGGGGTTATTTACTACCTTCGAAGTAATGGTAAAGGTCGAATATGACAGAGGGGACCTACGGCTTTATACGAAATCTGAACTATCACCGCATTTTAAAGAATATATAATAATGGTATGTAAATAAACTATTTGGTACACGCTATAACGTTTTAGTATATTTCTCATGCGAAGACTTCTTAGTGAATTATAGGCTTGCCTTCTTCCTCTATTCACTTTAAAGACCAAAAATACGACACGTTGTTTAGCCATTTAGCCGTTCTAAATGCTTCTTTCCTCCCTTAACTTTATCGGATAAGTAAACGAAACCTAAAAATTTGGCGTAACTCCAATCCTCTACATAATAATTGCCTGCTAACAGCTTCGTTTGTGAGCCTTCAAATGGGGCTTCATTTCTGAAAACTTTACGGCTTTTTATTCTCGAAATGGACGTGCATGTATTTGACCTTTACGCTAATTCTCAACACAATTTTTAGTAGCCTGGGGTTCACACACACACACACATATATATATATATATACACACACACACACTGTATATATGATGAAAATAACCAGAAAGAAACAAGAAAACACGAAATAGTGCTCAAGCGCTTTCGTCTAATGACATCCTCACTCCTCAGGAACATTGAGTGTTCCTATATCATTAGATGAAAGCGCTTGAGCACTATTTCGTGTTCTTTTTCCTTTCTGGTTATTTTCATCATAAATATTATTCACGTGTTACTTTCGTGAAATAATTTTCATATATATATATATATATTATATATATATATATATATATATATATATATATATATATATATTATATTATATATATATATAATATAGAGAGAGAGAGAGAGAGAGAGAGAGAGGAGGGGCAACAAACTTGACCTTTGTGAAATGAGGAATTATCGCCCGGGATAAATTTCACATTAGATCCCCAGGGGGTGGGGGTAATGGCGGGCATTCAATTAACCTACCCGGGCATTCAGTTGACCTAACCAGGCATTCAATTAACGTACCCGGGCATTCAATTAACCTACCAGGGCATTCAGTTGACCTAACCGGGCATTCAACTAACCTAACCGGGCATATACTGTGTGTCCAAATAATATAATTAGTCATGAAAATCTTAAGATTCAGAAATCTTGACACAATGTGAAGCTCAAAATTTTCACGGCTGCGTTCTTTTCTGTAGTTTAATCGCTGTGCTGGGGCCTTCGGGCCCAGTAATTTTAATTATAACACCCAGATGCACAACCTGGGGACTTGTGTTGGTCCCGTGCCAAATTTGGTAGCTCTATGTCAAACGGTTTGCACTTGCATAAAGGACAGACAGACAAACAAACAAACAGACAGGCGGAAATATATATATATATATATATATATATATATATAGCCAGCACCTCTAAACCCGAGAAAAAAAGAGAAAATCCGAATAAATATTTTTACATCAATACGAAACTGTCGAAACTGATACAGACACGAATCTACAATAAGGTTTTGAATTCGCAAAAAGGAATGTAATTAAAGTTCTATCACAAATACAAGAAAATTCAGCACCGGAGATAGATGCATGGACTGCTATGTTTCTAAAGAAATGGCCGAAAGGAGAGTATGTCTAAAAGTCACTATAATTAATCTAGTGATCATTCGACACTGGACAAATCCCACTTTTGGATTATTGATATCCCACAGCATCATGTTTTCCAGCACATCATTTAAAGTTTGCTGCTTAAAGCGTTTAATTGGGTTGAATTGAGTGGTTTCTACTGAAATGCTGCCAAAGCCACTAGAGAAAGGACTGCAGGGTTCAACTTCTTTACGCTGGGCTTTCCTGACTTGAATTAGTTTATCCAGTAGTTTTAGTTTCTTGCCTAGTTTTAGATACATGCACACTGCACAGTAAGAGATCAGTGGTTTTTGAGAAGAAGCGTTATCTTTAGTACTTTTGGAAAACTTCTCCAATTTCTTATGAACACTTTCGTGTTTGTTTTTAAATGTGATTTCAAACTGGATGATGTTATTTTCTGAGGGACATCACCTCCTCTTGAAACTAAAGTGCCACATAATTTACACTTTCCCTTACTTTGATTACTTTCACAAACTTCAAAATATTCCTATAATAGACTTAAAAGCTTTGATTGTAAAGACATTATGATTAAAATTCTTAGGCTAGAACCCAAGGCTAAATTGGCTAAATTGAGGGTTTTGGCTTAAAAAATAAAACTTTGAACTCGTTAAAAATTATTTTGTAATCCTGAAAATCTGACAAAAAAGCAGCTGTCAGATTATATGAAATAAAAATGTAAAATGCCAATTAAGATTTAGGCCTAAGGTTTTCATATATGATATATCATATGTCAAAGATTTCTGAATAGGTGATTCAGATCTTATTGGCTACATAAAAAAATAAAATACTCAATAATTAATATAGAGAGGATTGACAAAAGGAAATAGATATCATGATGATTGTCTTCGAAAACAAATGGCAAATCTCATCAATGGAATGCCTTCTGTCAGCTTTGCTTAATTAATGGAAAGAGGAAAACGACACGATTCTAAATTTATTGATTCAATAAATCTCTTACTATTTGTTGACTATTATTATCAAATAAAAAACTATGGAAAAGCCGAAAGTGTCCATTTATTCTTGTTAACTCTCCGTAGGATTTTATTGGATTACAAAGCTTTGTGTCCATTTTTCCAAAGATAAGAATTTATTTGCATAGCCTAGACCCTATATCTTCTTGAATTTTCGCTTCAAGATCCATAACTATGAATTGGCTGACAATAACCTTCACTACCAACAATAAAAAAAAATGGTAACGTTTTTATTAATTATTCTTCCAAATGGAGCCTACAGTCTTTAAAATGAAAACATAGCTATATTGCTATAACTAACCTCACAAATTTGTACTTAAAACCATTTTACTAAGATTTCTCTCTCTTTAATAGTAAACTGTACGTTATCAGAATATTGATTTTTATGTGTATCGGTACTGGTTACATTTTTATATCCGTGTATATACTCACGAGATACTGCGGATGGGTCAAACTATGTTATGGAATTTTTAAGGCAACAGATTAGGGAAAAAATAATTTCTCGGTTCAGCACCATTTTCTGGCCACCCCGATCGATCCCCAGACCTGTCCGCAGCGGATTTTTTTCTGTGGGTATTATTGAAGAGCAAAGCTTATAAGACACGTCCCGAAAGTAGAGCTGAACTTAAAATCAGGATCAGTGAAGCCATCGCTGCTATTCGTGAAGACACACTGAGGACAGTAACGAACAATGTAGTGGTTGGATGCAGAGAATGCATCAACTGTGAAGGACATCATTTAAAGAATGTGATTTTTAAAACGTAGACCAGTGATAGTGTGACAATTTCCCATGTTTGCACTTCACTTTCATATAATAAAAACTCGCATTACTTTGTGCAGTCCTCAATTATTAAAAAAATAAATGTGTCAAATATAAATGGCCCAATATAATATATATAATATATATATATATATATATATATATATATATATATATTATATATATATCTATATATCAATCAATGTTAAAGACAACAGTAATCACAGCTTAAGTGGAAGGGAGATGAAAAATTGCATATTTTACACAGAACATCATTCCGCAGAATACGAGCAACTCGTATCAATACTGCCGAACAAACAGGGAGTAACTCGTCACGTAGTTCGTCACCACTAAAGGAACTATGCTCTGTGTTATCACAGTTAAAAGAATATCCAAATACGCATCCAGTGTTTTGTACAATTTTCGGCAGTTTATATTGTAGACACTTCTAGTTATTATCAGTCCCGGTATCATGCAGCGGGACCCACCACTGAGCAGTGGTGGGCAAAAAGTAATCGATTACAAATAAAAATTACTGACGTCTGAAAAGTAACTAAAAGTATAAAGTGGAAATTACTTTTCTGGATTAATTATATTATAATTAATCCAGATACTTTTTAGTTACTTTTCCGTTACTGTTTTGTCTCGTTTACCTGGATAGTAGACTAGATATCATACAAGCCCGTAATCGGAAAGGTTAGGGTTATTCATTTACTATTAATATCACCTTTGAAAACATTGTTATGAAAGTTGTTATAAGTTAGCGAGTTACGTACTTATAACCCTCTGGCGTACCACCTAGAACAACTCCGTATACCGTATAATCACTGCTCTTGGGCCGTGGTTCCCACTTTTTTCTGGTCCAAAGCACCTCAATGCCATCCGTTCTTCTTTCGCGTACTTTATAGAATTTTTGTCTCCCATTGCTCAATATCCATTGACTTCAAACTGAGCCTATATGGTTTTTGTATAAACGTAATAAATCACGAATGTTTCGTTTAATTTGATTTTACATATGTTCAGTAACTTCTCAGTTTTCAGTTACTTATTTTCGTAATGTTCATGAAATTTCGTGGCACTCCAGTCGACAACGCTGCTCTAGATGTGACTTATTAAAGAGGCGCAGTCATTACCTTGCATGCTCTCCATGTGTTTCCTGAAGGACTTGGACACTATGCGATGAAATTTTGGATAACGCTATGGTCCAAATCATGCCAAAGTCCAAAAATCATTATTACTTTTAGATTTGATACGGGTGTGGGCGGAGGTCTCGTTTTCCGCAAGGCTTGTTTTTGGCGATTAAAATAATTTCCAAACGAGTTCAACAGGAATCGTGTCTGGGCTTCTCGGAACCCAAGGAAAAACTTCTGACCCGTTTTGTTTATTCCACTGACAGGATGCACTGCCTTCTTCCCACATATGCGGGTTTAACCGTATTTTTTCCCTGCTGGAATACTGAAAGAATGGATAGGAAGATGAATACGTTTTACCCAGAATTCAGATGTCCTCGGTGAATACCAAATCCGTCTTTCCGTCGCGTGGCCCATTACTTTTTATTTACTCATTCCTGCAGGTGCATATATATATATATATATATACAGAGAGAGAGAATCACAAAAGCAACTAACTTTTCCTGAAATGGTAACTAAGTTGCGAAAATAGCCAAGAAAATAATGAGACAATAAATACAAAAATTTTAGAGAAAAACGAGAGAAAAGAAGAAAAAAAGAAAAAGAATGGCCTTGGGAGAATATAATTTACGTGAAATTAGTTTAGGTGAAAATTTATGTGTCATTTTGGTGTCGTCTAGACTAGACAATGCAAGTTGTGATTTAACTTCATAAATATCAGAAGGTTCGACTTGATTTTAATTGTTTCCTTACTTCATTAGCGAGCATAAATTCTTCGGAAAATATCTGCTTTTCCATCAAAGCTGAAAACTATATTTGTTGTACTCTTTTTGAAAAGAGGAAGAAACCCTAGATTCTTACGCTCTTAATTTGTATTTAACAAGACAAAGTCTAATGAAACGAATAAATCGGTTTCTAAACGTTTATAATCTCGTTCTTCGTATAAGTGTGTAAAATGTGAAGAAATTATACACTGAGAGAGCGACTAAAAGGCGAATTGTTGAGGAGTTTACTCACGCTAAAGAAAAATGTCATGACTTTTTGGGTTCCTTTTGCAGTCTTGTGAATTTGAATAAAGGTTTTCATGAGAGTGCGGATCGTAATATAATTCTGAACATATTACGATGTTGTTGATTAATTAAAAGAAAATATCTATCTGTGTAACTATTTTGAAAGCCAGATTTATATATTTATTTATATATTTATATAGTCAGATTTATATAGGTTGGTTTCAGTTTATAACCAACTCTTCAGCATGCCTCAAGGATTTGTATTGGATACCGGGCAAATCTACTGTATAAGAAGTGAAGTGAAGAAGAGAAACCAATATGAGAAATAAGTTAAAAGAAATGGACAACGAAAAGATAAAAAGGGCCACCGCCGTCAGCACAGCGTCAGTGACGTTGTTGCTGTGGCAGAGGGATTCCATCCATGCCATCACTCACTCACCCCCGCCAACTGACAAGAAAAGCAGATCAACACAATAAAATTCACGTAATCAAAAGCTGATTAGAACACTCTTTTTACCGAACAAGGGTTGGAGAAAGTAACTCCCGAACCCTCCCTGCAAGCAGTATAATCTCTATAAAAATTCTAATAAAACTCTTACATATCGCTAACCTCGCTAGATTTGGGACTAGCTTAGTCAAATTACAAAAGCATGAAAGAGAGTCGCAGCTTCAATGTGAACGCGAAGTAACAGTAAATAAAATCAATAATGAAACCTAATAACACGCAAAAAATATTTCCACAGAATCCACCTATGACCTTCACAAAACAAACTTTCATCTGAAAGCTTCATGAGAACAAGAGATGCTCGATAAATAAAACTAAAACAAACATCGACATGCAAGAGGCAAAAACGTCTATCATAAGAAACCGTCATACTGGACAGTATGAACAGTGTGACAACTCAATGAATACTCGGTGAGAAGAATTAAGAATTTAGTTCAAGAACGTATCCAGTTATAAAATCAACACAATTAGATTTAATAACAGTCCAAGTATAATATATATATATATATATATATATATATTTTATATATATATATTATATATATATATATATATATATATATAGGTGTCTTAGAAGTCCGCACAAAGGCAAATATCCTGTTGAATATATCGGCAGGACTTTTGGACACCACATATATATATATATATATATTATATATATATATATATACACAGGGGTTAGACAAAATAATATGAATACCCGCCGATTTCACCGGTTATCTTTACGGACTGCTCAGACACAAAGTAAACGGTCAAATGACTGGCAAACCTATTTAAATGCGTAACAGAGAGTGTATACTAGGGTGTGCACGAGTACCGAAACTTAGGAACCGAGACCGATACCAGAAAAATTATCGGGAACCGGGAAATCCCGGGAAAAAAACCGACTAAAATTTTTGTTTTAACCATTGTTCGTAAAATTAAACTTAGTCTAATTGGCATAAAAAAATCTAAGCATTGAGATCAATTATGTTTATTTATCTTGTTTTACATCATTTATGAAGTAGTATTTAAAGAAAATTTGAGCATTTAGAACCGCATCAGATAATCGAGAACGAAAAAATCTAAGCATTGAGATCAATTATGTTTATTCAAAATTTTCAGCTTTAGCACACAACAAAATCTGATGCAATTAGCACAATGGCGAGTCGGCAACCGAATAACAACAAATTAGACTCCGCGCCACGTGCGCCTGCGCAGTGCGCACTGCGCAGCTTAACAGAAAACGTGTTTATGACGTAAACACTGCTTACGTCATAAGTAGTCAAAGTTACGTCTAAGCAGTAAGCACTGCTTGCGATTGCGACGATCCATACAAATTACAATACGTTTTAAACGGAAGGAATATTCTAAGGAATATTCTCTTAAGATATCATTTTTTATTTTTAAAATACGTAGAATCTACTTATGCAGCTCTTGCATAGTAAAAACAATGCAACTGTTTTTAGAGTGTATAGGAACCGGGAAATCTTTTCGGTTCTCGGTTCGGTTCCTGAAATCTAGGAATCGGGAATTTCCCGGGTAGCAAGAACCGGGTGCACACCCTAGTGTATACGTCATGGTATAACCCTCACGTTGTTTTTACAGATCTGAGTGAATTATGAATTAGCAGTTATGAAAGACCTGTCAGACTTCCAAAGAGGGCAAATTGTCGGAGCGCGGATGGCTGGTGCATCGGTGACGAAAACCGCTCAGATGTTCAATGTATCCAGAGGAACTGTCTCTATGGTCATTGTCTGCATACCAAAACCATGGAAAGACAAGCACCGACAAATGCAATAGTGGACGCAAGAAGAAGCTGTGTGATCGAGACCGCCGGGTGCTAAAGCGCATTGTGACAAAGAACCATAAGACCACAGCTCCAAAAGTGACTGCAGAGCTTAACCAGCA
This sequence comes from Bathynomus jamesi, assembly GCA_023014485.1. NCBI lineage: Eukaryota > Metazoa > Arthropoda > Malacostraca > Isopoda > Cirolanidae > Bathynomus > Bathynomus jamesi. The sequence continues at coordinate 910,401 of JAJOZX010000340.1, forward strand.
TCTTGCAAGCCCGGTATCGACCAGAACTGTACGTCGCGAGCTCCATGGAGCTGGATACCATGGGAGGGCTGCAATTGCCAAACCCTTCCTTTCGCACATCAACATTGAGCGGCGCAGAAAATGGTGTAATGACCATAAGAATTGGTCAATGGACCGGTGGAAGAATGTAGTCTACTCTGACGAATCCTCCTTTACGCTATTTCCATGTTCCGGTCGAGTTTACGTCTGGAGACAGCCTGAAGATACTTATGACCCCGACTGCCTGACCCCCAACCGTTAAGCATGGAGGCAGATCTGTGGTGGTTTGGGCAGCAATATCGTGGAATACTCTTGGCCCAGCTGTAGTACTGCATGGTAGGGTTAACGCCCAGGTCTATCTGTCAATATTGGCTGACCAGGTCCATCCCATGGTCCAAACGCTGTTTCCCAATGGCGGCGCCGTCTTCCAGGATGATACTGCACCAATCCACACCGCTGGGGTCGTTAAAAACTGGTTTGAAGAGCATGTTAGTGAAGTAGAACGCTTGGATTGGCCTCCACAATCCCCGGATCTTAACATTATCGAGCATCTGTGGTGTCAGTTGGAGCAGCAGTCAGAAGCCGATTCCCACCACCGGCGTCTTTGGAGGAACTGGAGCAGGGTTTGCTCGAAGAATGGCTCAGGATTCCTCTAGCCACTGTCCAAAAGCTGTATGAATCAATTCCCCGACGCATTGCAGCTGTTATTGCCGCTAAAGGAGGACCAACTCCATATTAAGAATAAAAACCGCCATTTATCAAGGTGTTCATATTATTTTGTCTAACCCCTGTATATATATTTTAATATATATATATATATATATATATATTAATATATATATATATATATATAACGATATCCGTTGCTCATAAATTTCACATTTATAAATAAAGTATATAATAATATAATTTCTTTTAAAACAGCACATATGAGCTCATCCAATTGATTTGACATATTATATATATATATATATATATATATATATATATATATATATATATATAATTTTAATCTGAATAAGGGAAAGAAAGAAATTTACCACACAACAAAGACACAAAACAAAAAAAAAACAACATCAATAAGATCAAACTCTAATTGAAACATTCTTATTATTCAAATGGGGAGACTCGAGTAATGAACTAACTGAAGAAGAAAGATCTGAAATATTGAGAGCTCAAGAGGAATACGCATCTGACAAAAATGCCTTCTTTGAAGAGAAATTGCAAGGAAAGTGTATAACTGATTTTGTTTTACCTCAGAAAATATATCTAGAGCTATAGGACAAATTAATCACATTCAGCTGCAGGTCCGGACAAATGGAACGTCTTATTGACTAGAAACTGTAAAAATGAAATAGCTACACCACTGTATTGGATATGGAGAAGATCCCTGGACCATGGCCGTAACTACCTATGAGGTCACCGAGGTCCGGACCTCGGTAATTATTTCCTAAAAAAAAAAAAGAGACTGAACCGTTCTCTGTGTATGAAACGCATATCACCGCTTTTCTTTTGAAAAGAGGGAGCGTCGAGCGTGTATTAAACATTAGAGGGCTTTTATTATAGACAAGGGTTTTGTGTTTAGTGTATAGCTTGGGTTGTGTTTGTAGATGTCATTTTGGTCTGAATTTTGCTCGTCCCGCCGCGCTCGAAAAAAATCTGGACCTCACTAATTTCTAAACCCTAGTTACGGCCCTGCCCTGGACACGGGAGAAATACCGAGCATCCTGAAAAGAGCGAACGCTGTCCGTGTATATAAAGGAGGGGGATAAATCTCCAGTAAAGAACTATAGACCAATATTACTCTCAATCTCACCAACATATTTGAAAGAACAGTCGGAGAAAATTTATCTCTGGATGCACAGGAAAGATTCAATGAAGACCAGCACGGATTCCGATCGGGAAAATTATGCCAATCACAACTAAGAGAGCATTATAACAATATCAGACGCGCTTGAAAGCAATGAAAACTACGATACAGAGATTTTTGTTAGAGCATTCGACGAATGTGATCATGGTATAAAACACACAAAATGAAACGTATGGGAATAACAGGCAAAGTGGGAAAATGGATCTACAACTTCCTCTGAGAACGTCAGCGAGTCGTAAAAATCCAAGTATATCATCAAAATCGGAAGTACGTAGCTCAGTACTACGAGGAATACTATTGGCTCCACTCCTATTCATGCAAACAGACATAGACAATGAAGTAACCAACAACAGTATAGTAACAAAAGCAGAATACACCCTTTAGGGTTTAAAATGACTAATGATGCGATATTTGAAACTTAAAATAAGAGAGCGATAAATAAAGCCAAAAAATTTACGGGGCACTTACTGAGAACCTTTAAGTAGGACAAGAAAGGGACAAGAAAGCAGGGACAAGAAAGTAATAACAAGTAGGGACAAGAAAGTAGGGACAAGAAGGGACAAGAAAGTAATGATTGCCCTGCTGAAAACACTGATCGTACGAGGTACACCCTCAACTCTGAAGGAAAATAACTTGGTTGTCAGGGGACCAAGACTATTTAACCAGCTTCCGAAAGCAAAATTACAAAATAAAGAACTTGTCAATGACGCGTCAAGTAGTTATTCTACAATCCGTATCAATCCCATTCAGTGAAGTAATGTGACCAAACTTGTTAGAAACGTGTCTGTGACAGGTTCGATAAGGACACTGCTTTCCCGAATGTTTGCAGCGTCAAAAACTCAGTTCACCCAATTCAGCAGATTCTAGAAAGACTTCGTGAGGACTAAAAAGACTTATTTCATGCTAGTCACTTTGGTGTGTAGGGATGTATACTGGTGACACGTCGGTAACATTGCCATATCACTTTGGTGTGTGGTCTGACTTATCAATCTTTCATCAGCTGGAATCCATTTGAACTATTTTCGTTCCAAATTCAACAAAAGTTAATTTACGATCCTTTTTTTTTTTAAGTAACTGTAATGAAAAGACAGTTTTGGGGGTAACGTCCTGCGCGTTCAGATTAAGTAGCGACCCGTGGTTCGGATCACACGTAATACTGTAGGTCCCTTCCGTTATATAACTGTACAGTAGACGTTGCGAAGGAGACTAAACAACCCATTCCAACAACAACAACAACACAACAACAGACAAACAGTAAATACCAAATCACTCGAATAAATCCATAATTCCAAATTGTATAATGAGAACACTTTGTACATTGGGTAGTAGACATTGTCGGAAAAAGAGGTTCGAACCCGGTAAGTAAAAAAAATTTCAAGTATGTTGTTGTATGTATAATGTGATCACAGTGAGTGTATTGAAGTTAATCTTAGATAAAAATTGTAATTTGAAATTAGTATTTCAGGACATTAAACAAAATAAGGTGATAGTCGATAAGAATGTTGCAAAATGAAACCAAAGTGATAAAAGAACGAGTAACTTCTCCTAAAGTGTTGCTTTTCAGAACTAGTTATAATTTCAGTGCGTGAAGAATCTTTTATAGGAAAAAGACAAACTTTGGCTAGAGGCCTAAAATGTTGCTATAAAAACGAAATTTATAAGCTTAACTGAGAAGTTTTATGAAATTGGGTTTTATGAAACTTGAGTATAGAATATAAAATAGACAAGTCATTAAATTTTTATGAAAATCCTAATTTTTTAACTGAATGACTCGCATATTTATTTTCAGAATTAGGACTTACTGAAGAAACGGTACTGTCATTCGATAATTGTAAATCAATTCCTTGAGATACTTATTTCAAATAAGAGCAAAATTACTTGAAGCTTTGTTTACATTTGTTACAACAACCAAATCTATAAATGGTTGAATCATACATAAAAGTTTTTCAGTATATATAATATATATATATATTATATATATATATCAGTGGTGGGCGCGGTACCAAAATTTGGGGGTGCGTTACGCGGTACTGCGGTACCTCAGCATGCCCAGTGCGTTACGCGGTACTTTTTCAGGTCCCCTGGTGCGTTCCGCGGTACTGCGGTACTGCACACAAGAACAACACAAGTAATAGCACATACAGTATTTTCAGAAATTGCATATCGGCGATTTCGCACCTGAACTTTCTGCCATAATGGCTAAAAATCGATCTTTGTCACAGAAATGTAACACACGTGCAACCGGCTCAAAAGCAAACACTGCACTGAGGCGTTGTGATAGGATGGCAACGTAACATGTTCTGAACGAAAACTTAACGTGTCTAGAGTTAGGCTGATGCAACACACGCAGCATTCGTCTTACTGTACTCCTGTAATAAGGTTTACTTCAAAAAAAGTGTTAATTTTTTGAAAAGTCGTGTTTGTCGGTACCGCGGAAAGTACCGCGGGAAATTTGAATGCGGTAGCGGTACTGCTGTACTTTCAGCGATCCTTTGCGGTACTGCGTTATGCGGTACCGGTTTGGTAGTGCGGTAGTACCGCAGTACCGCAAAAAATACCGCAAGTGCCCAGCTTTGAGAGAGATATATATATATATATATATATATATATATTATAAGGTACCATCGATTCCAATAGTCAGGAGACACCGAGTCGTAAAATAGGTGTAATACAGTGTATCCCAACTTTGGTAACAGACTGTACATTAAATTCTGTCGGCTTACTTTCTAATACTAAAATTTAATCCGGTAAAATATCAAAATAAAAAGTTGTTTTATAACAATAAGGAATTGTTATCCAAATCAATTTTATTTAAATGTTACGTGACCCTTTCCTGTCATTTTCATTTAACAAATTTTAATCATTTTTTTTCATTTTACTTTAATCCTTTAACGAGCGGCGAGTCCAACCAATCCACCAGAAATAATAATATAAATTATATTACACTGCGTTGTTTCTACAAATGCTTCCACGTGTTTATGTATGTAGGTGTCGTTTAACTGTCCGCAAAATATTCAAAAGTGTGACATTTTACCCTAGAAGGCCAGTGCGTGTACGCGCACATAGCGACTATAATGTCGGTTCTACGTAACTCATTAATGAAAATTACATTTATAAGTTGAATTAAACTATTTATCTTACTAAACAATAAAATTTAACTTCATCATTTACCGGAAAACAAGTGTACTTTTATTGTAATAGGCCACGCTGGCCTTCTGGGGTTGAATACATTATATGAATGCGTAAGAATCTCGTCAAACTGAAGAAAAGAATAGCGTGGGTATACTTGAATTTCTGACTTTGTATAAAGGCGAGTATCTAACGTTACATGCCATACAGAAATTTTGGCATGTTTATTTCTAAAAGTATAAATAACTAACTGAATATTGCAATATGATAGAGCTTGGAAATAATCTGCATTATAATAAAATGAGCAAATTACAATTACGTTTTTTTCTTTTCTTTGTGAGGTTGTATGTGCACACACGCCAAACAAACAAACACTTAGGAAACATTTGTAAAACAAACACAAACTTACGAAACGTTCATAAACGTTTATATCATACATCTTTGGAACTTTCTATGAAAGTTCAATAAGCGAAAATTGTGTGTGTGTGTGTGTGTGTGCGCGCGCGCGCGCGCAAACATTTGTGTAAAAAAGTCTAGAAGCCTTTTTAGGTACTTACATATTAACGGGGGACCACCACATATTGATGTTTGGTTAGGTTAAGTTGTAATATTTTCGTTAGTTGAAAATTTCCAATACATCATATTTTTTAAGTAGCAATATTTAAAATATTTTTTTATACATTTTTCTGAAAAAAAAATTTTTTTAAGGCTTATTCATGATGAAAATTTGGAATCTACCAAAAAGTGAAGAGGATGCGGTCTCTTTTTTGCAAGCCAAAGAAATTCTACCTGCTGAACGTATATGCGAAAAAGGTCTTGCCGAATTTATGTGGCGACAGTTGGTACATGATCACGATCCATTCACTTCCATTCTTAATGCTATTAAAAATTTTTGGCCTCCAGAAACAAATGTTTCTAATGTGTAACATATATTAATCATTGTAAATATTTTAAAAAATATTGCTATTTAAAAAATATGATGTATTAGAAATTTTCAACTAACGAAAATATTACAACTTAACCTAACCAATCATCAATATGTGGTGGCCCCCGTTAATACGTAAGTACCCATTTTTATTATCGGAAAAAAAGATATGTTAGTCTGATTAGGTTAGGTTAGAGAATAGCTCATTATTTAATGACAACAGAAACAACCCTTCAAGCCCTCATTTGCGTTACAAACATTTATCACGCCCTTCTCGGTTCGATGGCACCAAGGTTAGGTTAGGTCAAATTAGGTTTCGTCAATTAGTTTTCTTAGATATATATAGATTTTAAAAAGTCGGTACGTCGCTTATGTGGAGATGCGCACAGTGTGGTGTGTGTGTGTGTGTGTGTGTGTGTGTGTTCTAAGCGTTATGTAATATTTGTCTGCACCTAAAGATGTTTATGGATTATTCCAAACTATGGAAACAAAATACTTTAGAGATGACGTATCTAACTCTTGACCTATGGCTGTAATTTTCTTTCGAATAATCGAAATGATCTATATTCTATGCATGAATAAGTTGAAAGTTTCCCATTACAGCCGCAAATGCGATGCAGAGAATACATTATCCAAGGAACTGGTAAACGGATCTGTGGCCGCTTTGAAGCCGATTCTGTACCCAGAACAGATTCATTTATATCAATTTATGTCAAATGAACTCGCATAGTTATGAAAAATGATCAATCAGCCATTTCGGAAAACCCAATTGCGCGTTCCGTCGGTTCAACATTCTGATTTTATTGTAATGAAATGTTTATTGGTGTGTAATGTTGAAAACACTACCCACTTATTCATCGATGGATGTGTAAATTTTGGTAAATGTGTATCCAGTCTTGAGATGAGTCTCCCCCTACTGTACAACAGGGACAACTTAAATTATATATATATATATATATATATATATATATATATATATATATATATATATATGATCATACATCATACACACATATATATAATATATATACCTTTCAAATGTTCCGTGCGATGATTCTTTATTTCACGAAGGTTTTAAATTAAATATACTCGTATAACCTTAGTTATACCGCAAAGAAAATTAAAAACTATTCCGAGCGCTTTCGACTCTTGAGAAGG